>JAPPVO010000031.1:132265186-132349303 GCA_030407325.1 Camellia japonica
AATAATTCTTTGATTGGAAATGAACTATACAATTCTCCAAGGGTGATAGGAATTGAGCTAAGAAGTAACATAAAAATCAATTTGAAATCAGTTTCTATACTACTTTTAGTGTTTAATCTAATATTGATACTTTCAAATTAGCTCATATATCCCATCTAAAAAAACTTAGCTCATATTCACCACAACATAACAAACTATGATATAATTTAAACATAAATTTTAAATTTATTATTATCAAATGCTTATTAATTGACCAATCAATTTTTAGACCAGATCCAAAATTAGAACTAGAACTTATTTTATAGTTCAAACTGACTAGATCTTAGATAGTTCTTTCATACATAATAAATATTCATACAATAGTTTATACATAAAATATACAATTTTTACCCAAGTTTAACAATTAAAACAAATAACATGTTTATATTTCTTATTTTTATTATAAAAAAGTACTAATAGATATGTATATATCAATTTAATAAGGGATAAATTACAAATACACCCTTGAGATTTAATTAAAATATGAATCGCCCCTGTGGTTTTGAAAATTACATCTCACTCCCTTAGGTTTCTAATTTCATAACAAATCGTCCATTTTATTAATAAATCATCAAGTCAATTAATAATTTTTAATAATGTTAAAAATATGTTTCAATTAATATTTTAGATAATTTTATTATTGTATAGGAGAGCAATTATGAATTTCATTTTTTTAGTTAATTTTATTAAATAAAAAATTCTAATAAGGATCTGTAATTTTTCAAACCATAGAGGGGGCCAATCTGTATTTTAAACAAACCTTAGGAGGTGTATTTGTAATTTAACCTTTAATAAGTAAACGAGTCAAGTAGTTCATGAGTTGGGTATTGATTAAGACAAATTTTTGATAATTAGGTAAAGTCAAGTTGGCATAAAAGTCGAATCAACTAGTTTTTAGGTCACTTTTAATGTCTACTACAACTCTAACTCCAAAAACTAACCATTATCCATTTTATATGACATAAGACAAATTATAATTTTTAAACAATAGTAAACAAATTTTTCCACTTTACAAAATAGACAAAGGATACATTTGTGATTTACCATGTCATGGGATGAATTTTGACATAGAATAAACTAGAATTACAAAACCTAGGACGAAATCTATTTATTTTTTATGTGAATGTAGCTTTTGTAATTTATCATTTTTTTTTAAAAAATTTTTTTTTTACCAATTAAACTATGATATGTATTTTTTATTTCCAAGGACATAGAGCACACAATTATTAGAAAAATAATTTCAAAAGGTTAAAACTTAAATAATTCTAAATATTTTTCTTATATATTTTAAACAAAATTTATGTCATTATTTAATTTTTAAATATTTATTTATACATGTATAGTGGTCAGATGGTTTAGAAAAATGAGTGGGAGCACTAATTAGTGCCACCACTAATGATGTGGCAGTGGGTCCCACCCATTGCCACAATGTTGTTGTGTCTGGTTTTTTTTTTTTTTTTTAAGTAGATGCCACATCATTAGTGATTGTTTTAGAGTATCACTTTTAGTGGTCTCTAGCATTGCCCGATTGTTTATACAAGAGGGAAAGTTTAGTAGCTTCTATTTGGTTAGAGCAACTCTAATGTTGCTCTTTATTTTTTATTAGCTAAAATATATAAAATATATACTTTTTATTTTATCTAATTATATCTATGTGCTCTAACATCATTATTTACTGTACTTAACTATCCACACAAATTATTTAAAAAGTCTTTCAAGACTCTCTAAATGTAATTATTAGTCTCTAAAAATTTTGGAAAATGAAAAATCCCCCTAAAAAAACTCCCCTAATCCCCCTAATTTCCATTTTTGGTAAACTGTTTTTTTTTTTTTTTCTGTTTTCTTTTTTTTTTTTTTTTTTTTTTTACTTGAATAGGAAATTCGGGGGATTCGGGCTCCCCCTCTCGAGGTCCCAATCAATTCCGAAAAATTTTATTAAGATAGCTATTATAGTAGTTAGCTATTAGAGCATCCTTATCAAGCTCTTTAAAATCATTTTTTAGCTAAAAATTTCAAAAAATCTACTCCATCAAACTTGCTTGCAGCTCGTCAAAATTTATGATTGCTACATTAACTCGTTACAACAAGTGATGCACTGTTCATTGCTACTTGTGTTACCGGATGTCCGCCTAAAAGTCGTGCCAGACGTCCGGTCGGTCAACTGGTCAACGACAATTTTTTTTTTTGCTTTTTTTAAGAATTGTTTGGTTGGTAACTTATCAATTTAATTAAAAAAAAAAAGAAAGACTAACAAACACAAGAAAAAAAATAATATTTAATAAAAATAAGTTAGAATAAAGAGTTTGATGCAGTAGGTGCTAAAAAGTGACTAGTTAAAATAATAAAACAATTTTAATTTAATTAAAAATTTGAAGAATTTGGTGTGAATGCTCTTAATGAGGCTAAAATAAGATCAGATTAACTAAATTAGTCAACATGCATCTTCTAAAGCATATGTTAGCAACTCTAACCTTGGTGGGCAAAATGCCTAGTAAAAGTACACAAAAATATTCTAGGAGAATTACAATAACAGTTCCTATAGTTTAGGATTTGTGTCACTTTGATACTGACTTTTTGATTGTAACATATTTGACTCTGAATTTTGAATCTTATTCCAAATAAGGACAATTGAAGATACCATTGCTCAATTTTAATAGTAAAGTCGTCAATTCGATAAAATATAAACTAATTTGACAAAAATAAATGTCAAAAAAATATTTTTGAATTTTTAAAAATTATTTCTACACACCAAAGATAAAATTATGTAAAATTAATAAATCTTTTACACATTTATTTATTTTACCAAATTAATTTTTATTATGTGTTAGGATGACAATCATGTAATGGGTGGTTGTTAGGCTTCCAATGTGTAATCGACATATTTAATATATGAAACATTTTTAGTTTTGAAATTTTTAATTTAATTGATTGATTTAATAATAATATCAAAATTGTCGCCATATTGACTTTAAAAAAATAGAAACTAATTTAATGAAAATAAAAACAACCATCCATAATTATCCTCCAAACACATAATAAAAATTAATTTGGTAAAAACAAAATAAATAAATGTGTAAAAGATTTATCAATTTTACATAATTTTATCTTTGGTGGGTAGAAAAATTTTTTAAAAATTCAAAGAAAAAAAATTTTGACATTTTTTTTTTCAAATTAGTTTATATTTTATTATATAGACAACTTTACTTTTAAAATTGAACAATAGTATCTTCAATTGTCTTTATTTAGAATAAGATTTAAAATTCAGAATTAAATGTGTCATAATTGAAAAGTTAATGACTAAAGTGACAAGAGTCCCAAATTATAGGGATTGGGCTGGGCCCGAGCCCTTGGGCTAGGGCTTGGGCTATCATTTTGAGGCTCGCCCCAGCCCGTGGGCCTAGCCCGACCAGTGACTTGGCCCATCAGCCCGCTTAAGGCCCACTCAAGGCCAGGCCCGTCTAGCCCGCCCAAGGTCCAATGTCTTTTTTAGTAGAAAATAATAAAATTTTGGTAGATAAAATTTAAAAAAAAAAAAAAAATTATCAGGCCCACCTAAGTCTAAGGCTAGGCCCAGGCCTAGCGGACTGACTCGAGGCCCAGCCCACTGGCCCGCCCAAGGCCCAAATATCCCTGGACTTGGGCATGGGCCTGGGCCTGGGCCTGGGCCTAATTTTTTGGCCTGTGGGGGCCAGTCTGGCTCGGTCTAAATTTTGACAGAAACTCGCGAAACCCGACATAAACCGGACCGGATCGGGTCAGATTTACACCCCTAAACAAGGGAGATAGTTTTGCCAAGCTTCCAACACTAGCTGCATATAGAAAGTGAAAATAAAAAAAGACAATTGGTAGAGTCTATTGGAAGCTATAAATTGCAACCTCAATAAGAAAAATGCCTCAAATGCCCATTTGCCTCCTCCCTTAGATTTGCTCTTAGTGACCGGGAAACTATTTCCATACACGTGTTAATAGTGTGCATATTTTATTTACATTATTTTGATTAGGTTTTTGGGATGATCAAATGAATTGTTTGTCCTTTTTAAAAAAGTAAAAAAATGAACTATTTGTGATACCGTTATATAGCGAATGGACGGTAAGACGATACTAATCTGTTGTACCGAATCACGTACTTAGAAAAATAAAAATCTACTCTTAAAAACAGTGGCTACACGTCTTTGTAATTAAATTTTTTTGTTTTCTTAAATTATTTTATTTTCACAATTATTAGTAGTTCACATATATTTTATAATTTTAGTTTGTGTTTTAAATAAATAATTGATTTATTTCCTCAATTTCCAACAAATCACAAGCCTGAAACATGCCACCAAATTGTTTAATATCATGAATAACCCCAATAATATCTTGACTCACCATGATGCCATTTATCATATTGATGGCAACTTGAGAATCAATTTCAATAACAGCATTAGCCCTTCACTTTGAGCAATTCCAACACCATGAACCATTTTTCTTGCTAAAAACTAGCATATAGATTTTTTAGTTTGTCTAATTACTTTAGCTAATGTGTACTACAACAATGCTTGTAGTTAACCACATAGTTACTTAGAGACAAAAAGTATTTGTCTAGCCTTTTGACTCTCTAATTGTGGCCAGCCCCTTTACAAATGAGGCATAATGCCTGATGCATTGCTTAACCTATTGGAGCATTGAAATTGTGATTTAATTGGATTAAATGACTAACAAACACAATGTAGTGAGCAGGTTGGAATTGTTCTATAAGAATGGCTACCACAAACAATTGGCTAGCACAATAGTTCATAAATTGGGTGATAGCTGCCACAAAACTCACTTTGCTTGGTTACACTTTTCTAAAAATATTTTTCAGAAAATTCTACTTTCTTATTTTTCGTATTTTTTTTGTTTTTACTAATTTTTTTAATATTTTAATTAATTTTTTTAATACTTTTTAGACATAGCTAACATAAATATACCTAAAAAGTAAAAAAATTGTGAAAAAACTTTTTAAAATTCACTAAATGCCAAAAATATAAATTAAAAAAAAAAAACGAGAATTCAGTACATATTTTGTAGTTTTATGTATTTATTAATTTTTAAATATTTTTTCACAAATTTTTTAATTTTTAGATACATCTAAGTAAGGTACATCTAAAAAAGTAAAAATGTTTAAAATTTTAAAAATATTCACTAAAAACAAAAAAATACAAAAATCAAAATATTCAATTTTCAAAAAATTTAATCTAAAAAACTCAAACTAAACACACTGATGGGTACAATCTCTTGTAAAAAAAACCCACACCCACTCTGCCGTTCATATTTTCACAATGTCATATCGAAATTTAGGCCAAGTTTGGCTACCTAAAATAAGTACACACTTTTTATCTTTTTTTCATCACATCACCTTTCTACTTTTCTGCACATCTTTTCATAAAAAGAAAAAAAAATACACTTATTTAGGTCATCCCAAACAACCCCTTATTATTCAACATTCTTGCACCAGGTGTCGCTGCCAACCATCCCCCCACTAGGTTGCTGGCAGTGCCTAGTTTGAGTTTTTTTGAGACCCAAGGTGAACACTAATGCCAAGTTTGGCTAAATTAAAAAGTGCACTTATTTCATCTTTTTATCTTTTTTGGGTCACATCAATCAACATCTCCTCTCTACTTTTTTTACACATAATACAAAAAAAGTCAAAAAGTGCACTTATTTAGTCTTCCCAAACTTGGCATAAGTTTAAGTTTGGCACCTGATCAAAAAGTTTAAAAGTCAAAAAATTATTTAAAAAGTTAAAAAGTTATCAATATTTATCAAAAGTTAAAAATTACGACTGCACAACTTTCAATCTTAATTTTCCCCTACACACTAATTTATATAATTTTTTAATACACATTTTTCCATAAAAAGTCAAATTAACCCAAACAATCATATTTTTTTCCTCAACTTTTTAGTCCAAAAATTCAAAAAGTGCACTTATTTAGAACATCCAAACAACCCCTAAAAATATGGGACTTTCATGGATATTTTTTTTAAAAAAATGATACAAAATGTCTATTAAATTTTGCTTAGATCTTTAACAAAGTTTATGATAACAAAAAGGACCAAAATGAATTTCTTTTTTTAAATTTTTTTCATCAAACTAATTTTTGAAAAAATTTAAGAAACAGATAGTGAAAACAAAATTAATATCTAAGCCCTAACTCTGAAGTAATTCACAGAACATCATTGACAAAAAGGAATTCATTATGAATCAGAATCAACCACATAATCTGCAAAACCAATCCAAAAAAAAAAAAAAAGGTTATAATTCTAGGAAGGAACTGAGAGAGTAAAGTGAAGTAATTGACAGTTTTTTGAGATGATTGATTCATTGATCGAAATCAGAGACAAGAATCGAACTCACTGAATATTTGGAAGATCTGGCGGTGAGAAGGGCAACCGTCGGCGAAGGCTTGGGATGGGACGGTGGAGAGTCGAAGTTGTTAGCAGAAAGAGGCAATGCACAGAAGGAATGAGGAACATCAACAATAGATTGTTGGGCCTCAAATTATTTTCACTTTGTTTAAGTTTTAAAAAAATTTAGAATAGGCCTCAAGTTTTTTGGACTTTTTAATTTAATTTGGGCTTTGTATTTCAAGTGGACCTTTTTATGAATTTATATTTTAATTGGGCATTTTATTCATTTAGTTAGATTGGGCCTTTTATTCAATTACTACTATGAATTATAATTTTGAGTTGGACGATTTTTAAATAGACAAGTAGTATAAGATTACATATTTTTTTGAAACCCTATTTTTTACATTTTTTAGGGCTCAAAGTGACACCTTTGTAGGTTTGCCACCAAAACTGGGCCTGATTGCTGGCCAACCATCCCCATTAGCATGCACTATTTAATACAATAGCAATTCTATGATCTTTGTTTTAAATAAAATGTTCACTTAATGATATTTAATTATACAAATATTATCGTAACATTTCTCTAGTGATAATTTCACAATAAATAGAATTTTCCTTAAAGGAGTATTGCAAAATCAATTGAAAATAGAGAAATTAATTACATAACAAGAGGTATAGATAGGTAAGGTGTCAAAAAATAAAAATAAATAAATAAATAAACTTTATTTATGTGCACAGGCGACTACAAGAAAATTTGAGTACGCTGCATTTGCTGCATTTTCTTTCGACGTTTTTTTGAAGCGTCACATAGATGATGTTTTTTTCACACACAATATATATATATATATATATATATTAAAGTTACATAATGCTGTGTGTTGTCTTAATAAAAAATACAATAAATTTTATGGTACACCCTCTTTGGGGTGTGTACTGTTAGATAATGTCTCAATGGAATCACATAATTAAATGTGGTGTTATCATTTATAAGAAGCCTACAATTTAAGTGATTCAATTTAGTTTAGTTAATAGGCTTAAGGGTATATGTGTTATGGACCTAATGTGTAGATACTAGTTGTATAATTTCTATTTCTATGAGGGGCAGAAATAGAAATTAAAATATATTGGTTAAAGTTGATTTTTATTCCTTTTGAACTTCCACAACCTTACAGTTTTGAAAACCAATAAATAGAAATTAAAACCAATAATGGTTAAAGTTGGTTTTCATTCCTTTTGAACTTCCACAACCTTTCAGTTTTGAAAACCAATTATAACCTTTAAAAGGTTATGGTCCCTATTCCTTCCCAAGTGGAAAAAGAACACTGCTATTTTTCTAAATCCTCTCAAGGAGAAACATAAGGCACCAAAGGGGAAAGGATTAGAAGGCAATAACATAATCAATAACAAAGAGTTTATTGATAATCACGCTTCCGTTTAACCGTTCATCAATGGATTCAGGTATGTCATTTTGTCTTGATTTCTTGATAATACACATGGTAAATGATCTGAAGTGTAAGGTTTATGTTCTGAAATTTATGTTTACAATTGGTATCAGAGCATGCATATCATGTGTCTTATCAGAATTGATATGCTTTATTCATTCTATTTAGTTTCCTGGAATCAGATTCTGAATTTTCTTATGGATGTAAATTCTGTTTTTTTCTGTTTGTTCTGTGAAAATAGCAATCTGTTTTCTGGAATTGTAAAATGATTCGGTGGGCAGTTTTTTTTTTTTTTTTTTCTAAATGGATGAACGTCATGTATTTATATATATATAGATATATCTTGCGATTTGATCGGTTAATTTTGAACATCATAAAAAAAAAACTATTTGTTTTTGGACCCGTCAATTCTATTTATATATGTATGTATATAATTGGGATTGCTGCAGATTATATAACATATACGGGGTCACAAATTTGGAAATCTTTAAATTTAATGTAATTCATACAACGTCTACAGAAATTTAATTTTCTAACATTCTCAATATAAGTCAATTAAAACAAGATGTCACAAAAGTGATCTCTCTTGTCTAGATTGTTTTATATGGAATGTTTTGATGTTCATGTCTGTGTATCTCATGCGGGTATTTATCGGTCCAAAGACATGATTAAGACTTGGCAGAATTACACACACATTTTGTGGTGATAAACATGTGCCAATTGTCAAGAAAACCTAATGTGAATAATAAATCCATCAAAAAAATAGATTTGTTATTTGACATAACTTATTGTCAATGTTTGTCAATGTTCATTACAACAAGAATACCACTTACAGTTAATATCACTACCCAAAGGCTTGGTATTAATGTTGTGCTAGGTATCTTGAGATGTTGTCATTAAATTAATTTATTTAGAGATTATCTGTTTGGTAACTTAATGTGAGCATAATTGTTTATTCCTTTTATTTTCTTTTCTATTCAGCTTTAATGTCGACTACTTCAATCTCTGCCAACATGAACAATGTTCCAATGTTAAATGGAACAAACTTTAAGGACTGGAAAGAGAACATATTGATTGTTCTCGGCTGCATGGACATAGACTTGGCATTAAGGATGCCAAAACCGAATGCTCTCACTGCACAAAGTACTCCTGAGGAAATTGTGTACTTTGAAAAGTGGGATCGTTCTAACAGGCTAAGTCTTATGATCATGAAGCGTGGGATTCCAGAAGTCTTTCGGGGTGCAATAACAGAGGATGTTACCATTGCCGGTGAATTTCTTTCAGAAATTCAAAAGCGTTTTGCTAAAAACGATAAGGCTGAAACAAGCACGCTTTTAGCAAGCTTGATTTCAATAAAGTATAAAGGCAAGGGTAATGTTCGCGAGTACATCATGGAAATGTCTCATCTTGCTTCAAAACTTAAGGCACTAAAGCTCGACCTATCTGATGATTTGCTCGTGCATTTAGTTCTCATCTCTCTTCCTGCACAATTTAACCAATTTAAGGTCAGTTATAACTGCCAAAAGGAGAAATGGACTCTCAATGAGCTCATTTCATTTTGTGTGCAAGAGGAAGAGAGATTGAAGCAAGAAAGGACTGAAAGTGCATCTGGCAAGCACCTCCAAGCATACGGGCAAAAGAAAGCATAAGGGAAAGGAAGTTGCTATTCCTCAGGGTCCGGAACCAAAGAAACAGAAAGTGCAGGATGGTTGTTTCTTTTGTGGCAAGCCCGGACACAGAAAGAAGGATTGTGCCAATACGTCGCCTGGCGTGTAAAGAAAGGTACATTTCATGTTTTGGTCTGTTCTGAAATAAATTTAGCTTCAGTACCAAGAAACACTTGGTGGGTAGATTCTGGTGCTACTACTCACATATGTGTTTCTATGCAAGGTTGCCTGAACTACCGAAAGCCAACTGATGCTGAAAGATACATCTTTGTGGGTGATGACAAGTCAATAGAAGTGCAAGCAATAGCGCACTTTAGATTATTACTGAAAACTGGTTATTATTTGGATTTATTAGACACTTTTGTTGTATCGTCCTTTAGACGGAATTTAATTTCTGTTTCTGTATTGGACAAATTGGGATATTATTGTTCTTTTGGAAATATGAAGTTTAGTATGTCTATTAATTCCAATGTTGTTGGTACTGGTTTACTTAATGTGTTTGATAATCTATATTTGCTCGAAACTATTGCATCTTATAATGCAACCTTGCACGTGGAATCACGAGGTACAAAGCGTAAATTAACTAAGGAAAATTCAGCCTCATTATGGCACAAACGCCTAGGTCACATCTCTAAATCTAGAGTTGAGCGCCTTGTGTCTGATGGAATTTTGGACTCTCTTGATTTTTCAGATTTTGATGTCTGTGTTGAGTGTATCAGGGAAAACAGACCAAAATAAAGAAATATGGTGCCCATAGGACTACAGATGTCTTAGAAAATTCATACGGACATTTGTGGCCCATTCCCTATGGCGTCTTGGAATGGTCAACAATATTTTATCACACATTCATAGACGACTATTCCAGATATGGGTATCTATTTCTTATCCATGAGAAATCACAGTCTTTGGACGTATTCAAAAAATTTAAGGCCGAAGTTGAGTTACAACTCAACAAACGGATTAAAAGTGTCAGGTCTGACCGTGGTGGTGAATACTATGGCAGATATGATGGATCAGGTGAACAACGTCCAGGACCGTTTGCAAAATACCTGGAGGAATGTGGAATCGTCCCACAATACACCATGCCAGGATCACCTAGCATGAATGGTGTATCTGAGAGACGAAACCGGACTCTTAAGGATATGGTAAGAAGTATGATCAGTCATTCTACTTTACCAGAGTCCCTCTGGGGTGAGGCTCTAAAGACAGCAACTTATATCTTAAATCGGGTGCCAACTAAAGCAGTTGTAAAAACACCTTATGAGCTTTGGGTTGGGCGAAAGCCTAGTCTAAAACATTTGCATGTGTGGGGGTGTCCTGCTGAGGCGAGGCCTTATAAACCTCATGAACGAAAATTGGACTCTAAAACCATTAGCAGCTACTTTATTGGCTATGCCGAACGATCACGGGGTTACAAGTTTTATGATCCCACAAATAGGTCAATATTTGAGACGGGAATTGCAACATTTTTTGAGGATGTTGAGTTTGGGGGGAGAAATCCAGTTAGAGACATTGTCTTTGAGGAGGAAGCAGGAGTAATCCCACTTCCTACTACTACTTTTGACCAATCACAGGTTCCTATACCTGTCATTGCTCGAGAAGTAATTTCGGATCCTCAACCAGACAATGTTGTTCAAGATAATATAGTTCAAACCCCCATTCAAGATGAGGTAATTGTTCCTGAGGAACAAACTCTACAACCTCAACCTCAAGAATCTGTGCCATTAAGGCGATCCACAAGAGAAAGGAGATTTGCACTTTCAGATGATTATATTGTATATCTCCAGGAACATGAGGTAGAAAATAGAATGTCGAAAGATGATCCAATCAACTTTCGTCAAGCCATGGAAAGTTCCAACTCTCATAAGTGGATAGAAGCCATGAATGAAGAATATAAGTCTATGCAAGACAATAAAGTTTGGGAACTTGTCTCATTACCAGTTGGTGCGAAGCCCGTAGGTTGTAAATGGATATTTAAAACCAAAAGGGATTCAAATGGTAATGTGTGGAGAGGTATAAGGCACGTCTTGTAGCCAAAGGCTTTATTCAAAAAGAAGGAATTGACTTTAAAGAAACTTTCTCTCCAGTTTCTTCGAAAGATTCTTTTAGGACAATTATGGCGCTTGTTGCATATTTTGATCTTGAGTTGCATCAGATGGATGTCAAAACAGTTTTTCTTAATGGTGACATTAAAGAAACAATTTATATGGTGCAGCCAGAAAACTTTGTGTCAGGAGACCCAAAGAATATGGTTTGCAAATTGACTAAATCCATCTATGGACTCAAACAAGCTTCTCGTCAGTGGTACTTCAAATTTCATCAAGTTCTCACTTCGTATGGTTTTGAAACTAATGTTGTTGATGAATGTGTGTATCACAAGTTCAGTGGAGAGTAAACACATATTTTTGGTTTTATATGTTGACGACATATTGCTTGCCACAAACGATATAAACTTATTGCATGACACCAAGAGATTTCTATCTAAGAATTTTGAAATGAAAGATCTTGGTGATGCTTCCTTTGTATTAGGAATCGAAAAATACACCGAGATCGTTCTCAGGGTATTCTGGGATTATCACAAAGGAGCTATATCGAAAAAGTACTCAATAGATTTGGCATGCAAAATTGTAAATCAGGTGAAACCCGGTTGCTAAGGGAGACAAGTTTAGTCTCAGCCAATGCCCGAAGAACAGTCTTGAAATTCAAGAAATGCAGAAGATTCCTTATGCCTCGGCTGTGTAGGGAGTCTAATGTATGCTCAAGTATGTACGCGTCCGGATATTGCGTTTATAGTTGGCATGTTAGGCAGATATTTAAGTAATCCTGGCATGGATCATTGGAAAGCAGTCAAGCGTGTTATGCGATATTTACAGAAAACAAAGGAATATATGCTCACATATAGGAGATCGGATAAGTTAGAGGTCATTGGATATTCCGACTCCGATTTTGCTGGATGCCAAGACAGTAGGAAATCCACATCAGGCTATATTTATCTGTTAGCTGGCGGAGCAATTTCTTGGAGGTCTGCAAAGCAGACGCTCATAGCTTCATCCACCATGGCCGCAGAATTTGTAGCATGTTATGAGGCATCAAACCAAGGGATATGGCTGCGGAATTTTGTCACTGGGTTGCGTATTTTGGAAGGCACTGAAAGACCACTTAAGTTATATTGTGACAATAAGTCTGCAGTTTTATATTCCAATAACAACAGGAGCTCGACAAAATCAAAGCATATTGATATCAAATTCCTAGTTGTAAAAGAAAGAGTGCAGAGTGGACAGATTTCCATAGAGCACATTGGGACAAACTCCATGATAGCGGATCCACTTACGAAGGGACTACCACCCAAGGTCTTTCATGAGCACACTGCTCAGATGGGTGTTGTTCTATTTGAGAACATTCTGGTTTAGTGGGAGTTTGTATTTATATTACTGCTTTATGTCAGCCTTGAGTTTTATCTATGTAATTAGATTAATTTCTGCAGAAATGAAATATTCAGTTTATTACGCTTTGTTACGTATTGTGAAGTATTGATCTCAATAAAGTTAAGTAGGACCAGTTGGAAATAGGCATGTATGGATCACATCACATGTAATTTCCATGCTACGCATCCATGATTGATCTATGTCATTTAGCTGTATTAGTATACGTGACCATTGGTGGGTCGAGTTACGATTGATGTAACGAAGACCGCTTTGATCCTATATTAATATAGTTAATGGACAAGATTGTTTGGATACCCTCAAGTTATGATAACAAATTTTTGAGCTCACTAAAGTTAAGTACATTTTTCAGGATACATATGTGGTCCAGTGGGAGATTGTTAGATAATGTCTCAATGGGACCACATAATTAAATGTGGTGTTATCATTTATAAGAAGCCTACAATTTAAGTGATTCAATTTAGTTAATAGGCTTAAGGGTATATGTGTTATGGACCTAATGTGTAGATACTAGTTGTATAATTTCTATTTCTATGAGGGGCAGAAATAGAAATTAAAACATATTGGTTAAAGTTGGTTTTCATTCCTTTTGAACTTCCACAACCTTTCAGTTTTGAAAACCAATAAATAGAAATTAAAACCAATAATGGTTAAAGTTGGTTTTCATTCCTTTTGAACTTCCACAACCTTTCAGTTTTGAAAACCAATTATAACCTTTAAAAGGTTATGGTCCCTATTCCTTCCCAAGTGGAAAAAGAACACTGCCATTTTTCTAAATCCTCTCAAGGAGAAACATAAGGCACCAAAGGGGAAAGGATTAGAAGGCAATAACATAATCAATAACAAAGAGTTTATTGATAATCACGCTTCCGTTTAACCGTTCATCAATGGATTCAGGTATGTCATTTTATCTTGATTTCTTGATAATACACATGGTAAATAATCCGAAGTGTAAGGTTTATGTTCTGAAATTTATGTTTACAATACCATATGAACCTTTAGTTATAATATTTGTAATATTTGATTATGATATATTGAAATGTTATTTATGATTCATTGTGATGCTGGTCGTGAAATTATTTTGATTATGATCCAAAAAATTTTTTACTATACCTTATGTAATGTTTAGTTATAACTCGTATTTTTTTAAGTTATGACTTCCATAGAATTCAGTTATAACATTTATAAAATTGAACCCCAACTACGTTATAACTTGCTTATGGTACACCCTGTACTATAGTATTACCCTAAAAACACAGGTAATGCTATGCAAGTAATGTCATTTGTGAGTTTAATTATCACAAATCATATAACTCAATACTATGAGAATCACAACTAAAAAAAAAAATTGAGTTATAACCAAACATCAGATGAGGTATAGATCTGAATCAAAATTATGTCATAACCAATATCACAATATGATATAACTAACAATACAATAGATCATAATCAAAGACACAAAAATTTTAACTAAATGTGCATATGGTACACATCCTAGAATGTCTCCTAAAAACACATCCTGCAATTGTGTCATTTAATAAGACTGTGCCTAACCAATTAGATTAGGTCAATTAGCCAAAACTGTTGCATCTTACTAGGTGGTTAGTAATTTGAATCTCCCACATGCATGTACGTTTTATTACCCATATATTAATTGAGGTTTTATCTCCCACTCTGAGAGTTTTCTTTGTAATAATTTGTATTATATTTGATATTCATTACTAAAATTATAATTCACTGAGTTTTATTATAATATTTTGTATAAATCAATTCTAAAAAAAAGAAAATAAAAAATAGGATTGTGCCTCCACTTCTCATGACCCCTCCATCTTCTCTCCTCTCTCCGCTTCTCTTACTCTTTCTACCATTTGACATTTGCTCATGGTTCTTTGCCTTGTGTATGCTTGATCCTTGTAGTCATTGTTCACTTCCTCAACTTGGAAACCTTCATCTTTGACCATGTCTTCACTCTGTACTCTTCATTTTCCATACCTTGCTCTCTTTCCTAAGAAGTTTCTTATTGTGATTATTCTTGATTGAATCAAGAACGGATCTCATTCCGTTGAAATTCAAATCTACAAAGTTTGTTAGGGTTGGACTCTCAAGTCATCGTTTGTAGAAATAGAGATTTCTTATTGCGATAATATTGATTGAATCAAAGTTCCAAATCTTGAAATGCAAATCCACCGATTTTGTTAAGATTTTGTTGGAGATTTCAATGTACCTACTCAGGAAATCGATACTTTGTCCAAACATTTTGATTTTGACCTAGAGATTTGCAAATTTCATATTTGTGCAACTTTTAGATATTTATGTATTTTTGTTTTATTCTTTCAAATATGGTTAGAAACTTTTTTCAAAAAAATAGTAATTATGATAATAGATAAATGAACAAAACAATCATTTATTTATGAAATGGCAAAATAAAATCCATCGCTCTGTTTGGTTGTGTTTTCAAATTACATTTCTACCCTATCACTCCCTCTTCACGTTTGGATACGACTTTGAAAATAGAATTCCACCATATCATTCAAAATACAATTCGACTTCCCGTTTGGCAGCTTTGTTCTTCAGTTCTCCACTTTCAACGTCTTCAGTCTTCTTCCTTTCTGAAAAGCTTCCATGTTCATCATCTCTGAAAAGGTTCACATGCAAAAAGAAATATACAGGTGAACTGATCTACTTGTCTTTCTCTGTTTCAAAGACCAGGGCTGACGATTCGTCACGGGTAGTGTTCATTGTGAACTCAGACCATTTTATAAATTATGTCTGTGAACCCGCTCCCTACTCATACCATCTCCCACAAATCAAGTGAGTTACAATTTGTGCGTTGTGGAAGATTCATTCTACGGGCAACCAAACAACAATGACACCGAGGTCAAATAAATTACAAATTTGTTTCAAATATTTTCTTACAGGTCACTGATTTTCTGAATCATCCCTAATTTTATTCCTAATTTTTTTTTGTCTCAGGTCAAATTTATCAAACCTATTCTCGAATCAAACGACTACCAAAGAGTCGCACATTCAGTCACTGTACCCACTCCATTACCGGTGATAACTATTCAACTCCCACTAATCTGGTACGTATATCCTTCAGTCATTTGTTATGTACAAATAAGTAGTTTTTGTTTTACATCAATATGTTGTGTTATTACAAGATGACTACATATTAAACAAATTTTCTTCTCGTATATATTTTAGTGGATGCTGGTAAATGACTAAGGCCGATTATTCATGTATCCACTTTTTAATTCAATTTCACCCATAATGGTAAGCGCTAGCATGTTGTCAAACATTATTTTATAATTATGCTTTTACTGTGATGTAGACGAAACAATATGTCAACCGACACAGAAAACAATGCAATGGAGATCTCATCAAAGGAGGATGAGGTTATTGAAGATTTTATGGATTTTTTGATGATTGCTTTCATGCATGACTATATCAACGCGCCAAGTAGTAGGCGACCGCAACGAACTTGTCCATTCAAAGGTGATGATTACATCTTCAGTTTATTAAATGGCCATCCAAAAATAATGATGGACATTATACGAATAGATGCACAAATATTCATTTTATTGAAAGACACCTTACTCCAAAATAGCTTTATTGATACTGAACATATGCATATCAGTGTTGAGGAATTGCTTGGAATTTTTTTATACACTTTCATACAAAATGATCGCCATCAACTATTGGCAAATAGATTTCAACACTCCACGGAAACAATTTGTCGACACATCAAAATTGTTATGCGGGCACTGTGCAAGCTTGCATCAACGGTTATCAAACCACGTAACCAAGACGAGATACCGGCAAAAATTTTAAATGACATGAGGTTTTTTCCCTGGTTCAAGGTATGAATTTAATGATTGTCCTGTAAGTTTTTAATAACAATAAGGGACGATAGTTTTATTTTTTTTTTCTCCTGTTATAAAAGTAATATCCAAGTTTGTTTCGCTTTTAATGTCAAACAAATATCTTTCAATTAGGATTGTGTTGGTGCTATCGATGGCATATTGGTGGATGCATGGGTCCCTGCTTCAAGACAAAATACATTCCGCGGTCGCAAATCTATGGTATCGCAAAATGTACTCGCAGCTTGCGACTTCGACATGTTGTTCACATTTATTAATTCTAGATGGGAAGGTAGCGCTCACGACAACGCTATTTTAGTTGACTCTATTACAAGAGCTAATCTACAGTTCCCACACCCACCAAATGGTGAGTGTCACAAAATAACATACGATACATTTTTTGAAATTATTTTTTTGTACATCTGTTTGACAGAACAGTGCTCATTATTTACATGTAGGCAAGTATTATTTAGTGGATGCTGGTTTCGCGAACATGCCTGGATTTCTTGCCCTGTTTCGTTTCCAACGCTATCACTTGCAAGAGTTTCATGGCCGTCATTATTCAAAACCCAAGGAATTGTTTAACCATCGATATTTGTCGTTACGCAATGTCATAGAAAGAACATTTGGTATTCTGAAGAAGCGATTCCCAATATTGCGGTCCATGCCAAATTATAAGTCTACAAGATAAGGCCCTCTCGCGATTGCATGTTGTGTACTGCACAATTGGATCCGTTTGCATGCAGTTATGGACCTATTCTTTATGGAAGCTGATAATGAAATGGCGGCAGAAAAGGAAGCAAACGGGTTTGTTGGAGACCAAGCTGACTATGTTGACATGTCACAACATGGGTTAACGTACCAATCGAACTTTAGGGATGCAATTACTACTGCTATGTGGCAAAATCATGTTGGCCATGGATAGATTTGTGATGTGAACAAGGCAAGTGAATATCGTAGTGACTAATGGTTTTAAATGTATAATTATTTTACTAGTTTCAATCATTATGACACATTTATTACATAACTTCACCCACTTTATGTAACTGTGAATTTAATGACTTTTTCTCTCTTTTTGTAGAATAACTAACAATAAGGACAAGGATTGGGCTAAATGGCAATTAAAGGAAAGGAACACAAAGATCATCACATGGTTAATCAACAAAATGTAATTACGTGAATGAAGACACTTAAATATGTTGTTCATGCAATGTATAATATGCAGGGGCAATCACTTTATTGAATTTGATGGTTGAATGATGCATGCAAAAATTGTAGTTTATGATATTCATTAACTTTTTATTAAAAAAAAAAATGTTGGCCATGGATAGATTTGTTATTAGTTTTAATTTTTTTATTAATTTGTAGACGACATTTTTTTATTAATTTATTTTTTTCATTTTATTGAAATGAAGGCTTTGTTATTAATTTTAATTTTTTTTATTAATTATTTTTTGTTCATGTTATTAAAAAATGGTTTTGTTATTAATTTTTATACCAAATAAGTTTTTATTAATTTTTTTTCCTCTTTGTTATAAAAAAAATGTATAATTATTAATTTTTAACTTTTTTTATTTCATTTTAGCCGAATTTTTTTTAATTTGTTTTTTCATTTTATTAAAATAATGGTTTTGTTCTTAATTTTAATTTTTTTTATTAATTTGTAGATGACATTTTTTTATTAATTTATTTTTTTCATTTTATTGAAATGAAGGCTTTGTTATTAATTTTAATTTCTTTTTATTAATTCTTTTTTTGTTCATGTTATTAACATAATGGTTTTGTTATTAATTTTTATACCAAATAATTTTTTATTAATTTTTTTCCCTTTTTGTTAAAAGAAATGTATAATTATTAATTTTTAAATTTTTTTATTTCATTTTAGCCGAATTTTTTTATTAATTTTTTTTTCATTTTATTAAAATAATGGTTTTGTTATTAATTTTAATTTTTTTTATTAATTTGTAGACAACATTTTTTATTAATTTATTTTTTTCATTTTACAACAATTTGAAGGCTTTGTTATTAATTTTAATTTCTTTTTATTAATTATTTTTTGTTCATGTTAACATAATGGTTTTGTTATTTTGAGATATTATACCAAATAAGTTTTTATTAATTTTTTTCCTTTTTATTAAAAAAAATGTATAATTATTAATTTTTAACTTTTTTTATTTCATGTTAGCCGAATTTTTTTTTTAATTTGTTGCCCCAGTTTTTATTAATTTTTTTTATTTCTTGCCCCATTTTTATTTTTATTTTTTTCATTTTATTAAAATAATGGTTTTGTTATTAATTTTAATTTTTTTTTTAATTTTTTCATTTTATTGAAATGAAGGCTTTGTTATTAATTTTAATTTCTTTTTATTAATTTTTGTACGAATTTTTTTTTAATTTCATAATATAACTCACAAATTATTATAACATTGTCACTGGTTAATTTTACAGTGCAAAAATTTTTTTTACTATTCATAACGTCAATACAAAATATTACAACAAAATAACAAAACAAAATAAGAAAACAAAATGTAACCATGGCATGTGTGAACCATTTAAACGCTCATCGAAACAAGTTAAGCATCATTGTCAGGTGGTGGTAGAGGTGGAGGGAAGTAGTGATGGTACACCTGAGTGACTCGATGGTCAATTTGATTAGTGCAGTTCCTTGTCACTTCATCACGTCTCCCTGAGTCTACACGAAACTTTCCAAATCGTTGAATTAGTGAGTGCTGAGCAGCGGCAAATTCATCGAACTGAGTACCCAATGTATTGACCTGATTAGCCATTTGTTGTTCCCATTGTAGGTGCTGATTGTACCGTTCTCGTTCCAACGCTAAATAATCAGTCTAGTATTGGGGTTGTTCATTTGGTGGCATGGCATTGTCATTGGGTTCTTCCTTATGAGGTATTGGTTCATTTTCAAAATTAATAGAGCCCAGTAAGTTTTTAGCACCACCAGCTCGGGTCAGTGTGTACTCAGAAATTGGTGAAGTGATTCTCACATCTACTTCACCTTCAAGGTTGACATGATGCGCTTTGAAGATTTTGGTTAACAAAGCTCCAAAAGGTAGTGACCGGCCACTGAGAGTACCAAGATTTGCAACCATCATTTCTTTCAGTAATATGTAGCATAAATCTAATGTTTGTCCAATTTCAAAACAATATAACAAATAAACATTAAAACATGGAACAACATCAAAATGTCCTTTTTTGGGAGTAACATTTTCAATTATCCATCGATAAAGAATACGAAGGTGGGGTTTTAAATGTCTTGCTTGTAAATTAGTGCCGATAAATCGGTTCTCATAAATTGTGGTATAAACCTCAATTAGATCACCAACAATTTAGCTAATTGAGCCTCAGTTTGAAAATGGCATTGTAAATCTCCTGTTTCAACTCCAATAATTTGTGTGAAAGTGCGAGGGTTTAGTGTGATTACTTTCCCCTTCACATAAGAGGTCAGACTGCACTGTTCCACTTGTCCCTCAGTAGATCTCAAGTGAAGGTAAAATAAATATACAAAACGGGGATATACCTTATGTGGTAAATTAGTTAAAGGTAACCATCCCATCGTATCCTTTCTGCCAAGCAATAGTGGATCATATTGAGAAGGTAGATTTACCTTTCTCCCCGTAACAATTGGTTGATTAGCAAAATTTGAATAAGCTTGTTCGTGATTGTATGTGAGAAAATCAACAGTTGTATAGCGATGATGTTGTTGCTGTGGTTGACGTTGTGTAGGGTTAGAGGTTTCGCCACGTTCGGGCCTCGCTCTTTTTATTCTCGGTATGATGACTACAAAAGTTAAGGAAAATATATGAAAAATGTATAGCAAAATGTATGATGTTGGTGTGAAAAAAAAAGAAAAAAAGAAAAAGAGGAACAAATAGGCAAACTGAGCCTTTGCTAAAAGGCAACCAACAGATAGCGAAATTGAGCGCAAAAGGCAAACTGGTGGCTGAAACCGGATGACCGGCCGAATGACCGGCCAGTTGACTGGCGAGATGACCGGCCGGTTGTCCCGTATGGTGGATTTTTCACCTTCCTGCAACTCAGCTCTGAAGCTATCAAGAATATGAAACTGTGGTTCAAACTAACCTCTTATGAAAGCTCTTCTCTCTTCTTTCACACGGATATCTACATTGAATGTAGTCAATATTGTAGGGTGAAGAAGTTGCTGAAGTTGTTGGAATGAGATGGTGAAGATGGTGTAGTTAAACAAATGCAGAGATACTGACTTATATAAAGGCTCAGGTCCATAAGGGTTTTTTTTTTTTTTTTTTTCATTTCTTTAGTATACTGATCATTTTTTTTCTTACTTATTTTTCATATCTTTCGTATACTGATTACTGACAATCTGTGCTCGTTTTTGGCTTCTTTTTTCTTTTCCTTTATTGAACAGTGATCAACTGACACCCAGCAAAGGAGGGGGTGAGTCTATTGGATGAGTGAAATTACACTATTACCCTTTTCATTTTATTCTTACATAACCACCTGCCATTCTACGAAAGAGGGGCGAATTGGTCATTTTGTAGACAAATATCACTCAATGGCCCCCAATTATATGAGCTTCACGGGTGGGTGAGAGTTAGGTGTGAGGGACAATAATGAACCTACAAAAAGATATGATTTTTTTTATTAAATTAATAAAATTTAATAAATGAAAAAATGTTGATAATGTTTGGTAACGTTTACGTTTTGGTTTGTATTTAAAAAAATTGAACACACTGATTTTTGTTAATTTTTATCAATATGTAATCTCCAAACTTGTTGACTTCAACAAATTTTTGAAAAATATTAAAAACGTATTGCACAAAATGTTTGTACAAGCCTAAAAAATAAATTGACAGAAAAATTAATTGACATAAAATAATTGACATAGAAGTTATTTCAAGAAAAAATTATTTGAAAAAAAATTATTCAAAAAATTACTTAAAAACAATTAATTGGAAAAAAATCATTTTTTATTTGAGTATTTTAAAAATAGTTTGGTTATGACTGTTGAACAAAAATACGGATATCGAGATATGAGTTATGTGTTTGATTATCAATTATAGATTGAATTAAGTTTTGAAAACTCATCACCAAATAAATTTTCTTATTTCACATGTCATATCAAACTTTCAAAACTCAATTCCACATACAATTCAAAACTCAATTCAACACTCTATTTAAAAACTATAACTAAACAAATTTTCTACACTCAAATCATAATTCCACAACTCATAAACTCAAAATACAACTCATACTCTCAAATCATATTTACAAAACTCTACCAAACGCAATATTAGTTTTTTACCAACTTTCCAAAACACTCCATAAGGGAATGAGGATAGGAAATTAATATCCACCCTGTTAACCCCCATTACCATCCCTATTCACATGCATAAGCACTGACATAAGCAATTTTTGTCTTTTTCAACACTTCACCAACTATTAGTCCGGCCTGCAAGGGCAATTAGACTGTTGTTGGGGCAAATCCATCTAGTGCCCTAGTTTTTTATTTGAAAAAATAATTTACAAATAGAATTTCTCAGAATTTATATATAAAAAAATGTATTTAGAATGACGTAATAACAACATATTTATAATTATGAGACATAATAATAGATATTTTGATTAAAAAAAATCATAAATAATTATGTCATTTGATATGAAACTTTTGTATAAAAATTAAGCTTATATAACATTACCTTTTTCATATTGATTGTATGGTAGTATTGGATTGATGCTCCTTGATCCACTGTTTTAATGTTGGTTATTAGATAATCTTGTAATAATACTCCACATCATTCACAGTGTATTACTTAATGAGAAAGAGCAATGTTACGTATCTCAAATTTGAACTTGTCTCGAATGACTCAAATTTCACTTTACCAGTCGTCTGACTGGTTATCCGGCAAAAAGGCTAACAGTCGCAGTTGACCAGGTGACAACCGCAGAAGACAAGTGTTTCGCCCAGTCATCCGACCGGTCGAGCAGTGAACAGAAATTCGAGCCATTCGAGACAGCTCCGTTCGAGGCACCAAGGATTTCCCAATGAGAAAATTGGTAAAACATTTCTTTTCAATTTTTGGTAGTAGAAGAGGTCCAAAATATTTTTTTTTATTAGTTAAGGTCTCTTAATAATATTATTAGAGAAATTTTAACTCATCACAGAAAAATTTCAATCATCACAAAGAAATTTCACAAATTTCTCTATGCTGAATTTCTCCGTACTAAAATTTCTATCTTAAAATATTGATGGACTTAAACTATTATGAAAATGTTGCATATCTTTTATTTTATAAAATTTTAGGGCTAATTTGGGAAGCTGATTAAAAGCCTGCTTTTAATTTTTAACTCATTTTAAGTCACATCAGCTCTAACATTTTTTACACACAAAAAGATAAAAAAAAATTTAAAAAGTCAAAAAACTAACTTTTAACCAACTCTCTAAAACACCCTAAGGGAACCTTAAACTAAAACCTCTTGTTTTTCAAAATTAATATAGAACTTTATTTGATTTTAAAGTTTTTAAAAATAATTTTCAAACTTTTAATATTTTAATTATTTTTTAATTTCTAAATTCGTTTAATCTAGATGTATTTAAAATACAAATAGTTTGCAAAAAAAATCTTTAAAAATTACACTAAATACAAAATATATAGTATATGTTTAATTTTTTTTTTGTATTTATTAATTTTTTAAAGATTTCTTTACAAATATTTTATTTTTAAAATATATTTAATTAAATATATATACAAAAATTAATTAAAGAATAAAAATAACAAAATTAAAAAAAATGTTTTAAAAGACCAAAACCAAAACAGATAGTCTCTTTCAAAAAAAAAAAAAAAAAAAAGCATAACAAAATTAAAAAAATCAAAACCAAAATTGATGTAGAGCTCGTTTAAGAGATTAGTTATTTTAATTGACTTATTATTATTATTATTATTATTATTATTATTATTATTATTATTATTTTAACTTAATTTAAAAAATTGTATGTAAAAAATAAATTAATATTTTTAATTGATTTAATAATTACAAAAAAGTAATTTTAATTTATTTTTATCTTTACTACTTGTTTTGCCAGGTTATAGTGTGGTGTTTTGAGAAATTGGTAAAAAAACTAATTTTTTGATTTTTTTTTATATGATTTTTTTGACTTTTTTGTATTGAAAAATAAAGAAATGATATGATTTAAAAAAAGTCAAAAAAAAAAAAAAAAAAACTAGCTTTGTATTTGGTTTCCAAAGCATCCTAGTCTCTTTTATAACAGTTCTGGTTTAGACCCTATCCATTTCTTGTTTTGAATCTAGGAATTCATGTCCTTAACTATTGTTCATTTCATTTTCATCTTGTGCTAGTTGAGTTTGACTATTTGGGAGTTATGGTTGTGTTTGAAACAGGTTGTGAGTTAGTTTTTCAAAACAGGTTGTGAGTTAGTTGTTACCTAGATTTTTGCTTGTTCATTCAAGCAGTCTTTTACAGTCTGCAAAACTACTAGAAGTGAGGTATCTTCGCTCGAATGGTCTTTCTTCCGCTCAAGCAGTCTTTTGTAGGTCTGAACTTCTGGGAGGGGGTCATTGTGCCCTCGAGCGGTATTTTGGTTACTCGAGCGGTGTCACTTATTGTGTCTGACACTCGAGTGGTGTTTTGATTGCTTGAGTGGCCTGCGCGTATATCAGTCCGAAAAAAAAGATTTTTTAAGTCACTTTTCACTTTCTCTCTCTCTCTAAAAACATTCAAAGCCCTAGTTTTTCACTCTTTCTCTAAAAACTATGTAAAATGTATTTTTATTTTTATTTTTCTCCCTTTTTAAATTCTTAGCCAAATCTATAATATGTATCCTATACATAGCCTAAAAACAAGGGACTCAAAAGAGGATATGAGTGTGGAGGAAATTTCAGTGGGTGTATTAAGGAAATGTTTGGGATGTTAGCTTTTTAACTAAAATAGTCAAAAAGTCAAAATATCCAATCACATCACTTATTTTACTTTTTTATACATTTTTTTGTAAAAAATTAAAAACAAACTATATTTACATTCCAAATGAGTTCTAATCCGTTGTGGATAATTGTAGGCATCTTTTAGCAACTAGGTTAAAAGTTAGTTTATTGTCTTTTTGGTTTTTTTGAATCACATCTAGGGTTGTGCAAAATGCCGTCAAATCTGCTAAAACCGCACTAATCAGTATCAATCTGTACTGTTTTATCCGCTAACCACGGATTAAATTTCAAATTGTCACAGAGAAATTTTAACTTGTCACAGAAAAATTTCAATTTGTCACAGAGAAATTTCACAAATATCTCTATGCCAAATTTTTTTGTGTCGAAATTTCTCTGTAAAAATATTGATGGACCTAAACTACTATGAAAATGTTGCATGTCATTTATCTTATAAAATTTTAATATCAGGAACCTTAACCTCTTGTTTTTCAAAAATTAATATAGAACTTTATTTGATTTTAAAGTTTTCAAAAATATTTTTCAAACTTTTAATATTTTAATTATTTTTTAATTTTTTAAATTCATTTAATCTAGAGATGTATTTAAAATATATGTAGTTTGTGAAAAAATCTTTAAAAATTACACTAAATACAAAATATATAGTATATGTTTAAATTTTTTTGTATTTATTAATTTTTTTTAAGATTTCTTTACAAATATTTTATTTTAAAAATAAATTTAAATTAAATATATATACAAAAATTAATTAAAAAAATCAAAATCAAAACTAATGTAGAGCACGTTTGGGAGGTTGGCTATTTTAGTTGACTTTTTATTTTGTTTTTTTGTGTGACTATTTTAGCCTGATTAAAAAGTGTGTAAAATGTATTTTTATTTTTATTTTTTCCCTTTTTAATTCTTATCCAAACCTATAATGGTGTTGTTTGGTGTAGCTGTGAGCAAGTGACTATAGATTATAACTTAACATATTATAAATTATAACTTTAAATAAAAGTTGTTAACCTGTTTGATGCAACTGTGAGATTATAAATTTAAGTAACAGAGCAGTGTTTGGTTGAATAAGTTGTAAAATAGCTTTTTGCTGTATAATTGTCTTTTTTGTCCTTATAAGATGTAAAATTTGTAATTTTTTTCCTTTTCTTCAATTTTATTTTTTAAAAAGTTCTTTTATAAATGAAATTTAATAATTAGTACCTATATTGGTACACTTCATTACAATTCCATTTCAACATTTTTATTTATTTATTTATTTAATTTTTTTGACATAAAGAACAAAAAAAAAGACAATAAAAGGGACTAGGCCCTAACAAAAGGTGCACCAATTATCAATAACAAGCAATTTTCCTAATTTGCCCTACAAATTGACATTTTAATATTACATTTCGTTACTTCTATCTCGTTGTCATCAGATTAAACATGATTTCCATGGTGTGGCTCTTGTGATATTGGCCCTCTTTTATCAATAGGCACATAATCACCGAATTTATCATAAGATTCAAATGGGATGTCTCGCAGTTTCCTTTGCTTGATAAAATTGTGAATTGTCATGGTTGCATAAACAAGTTTTACTTGAGTTGGCCACACATAGTTTGGTGGGATATCCTTCATCATCGGCTATTTTGATTTCCAAACCCTAAATATTCTTTCTATTACACTTCTAGTGATGAATGTGCTTGGTTGAATATCTTTTGTGTTTTTTGGAGAGGTTGACCAATTTAAAATTCAACTAAATGGTATCTTTCTCCTTTGTAGGGTGCAAAATATCCCTTTGTATTAGGATACCCAGAATCCACTAAGTAAAACTTATCTACATGATACCCAAAATAAAATCAATTGAAGCAACTTATAATATATATATATAGATGTGAATGTCATGCATCTACTATAGCAAACAATTATAACACACATTATTACCTCCTTGCGATTTTGGGAAATTACAGCTAGGGTTCCTAATTGTATTCAAGAATATTCAAGTATTGTGGGCACTTTCTTCTCATCTTGACAATTTTACTCATTGCGTAGATGGAACTAATACCTACTTCTAACTCTATTGTCATTAATGTCATATATATATATTAGAAATTCAATGAACAACAAAAAAGAAAACAAGAGACTGCTGAACTTGTGGAAAATTGATACCAATTTTGTCTTCTTGCCATTGTACTCCTTTTAACATATTAACAAAATCATACACAGGAAACAAAATCTTTGGTGTCTGTGTGCTTTAATGCATGACCGTACTTGACTGTATGTCTTACTACACATATGAAACATATAGTAATGAACAGAGTAATTCCCAGAAACAATCCCCAGCAAACAAACAAACATCAATCCTAAACAATTAGTAAGTTTAGGTTTTCCTAAAAAATCAATCAAGCAAATAAAACTCATAAATAAAATAAACCCAAAAAATCAATGATATTTATAAATCAAAAAAAAAAAAATCTTAAAACCCAAATGATTTTTCCTAATTTCATAAATCATAACTTAAATTCACAAATTAGTTCATTGAAAAAGAGAACAAGTAAAAAAAACCCTCAACAATTTTTTTTCATGGTGTAAACATATATATATATATATATAAAGTGTGCATAAAAAAAAAGAGTCAAAACTTACAGTTTGTCAAAGATGGAGTGGAGTTTAGTGATTCCAAATTTTGTCGGAGTTAACGGTGCCTTCGATCGACTTTGGATATTCACAGGTTGAGGTTTGATCCGGGCAAAAATGTAAGAGTTCTTCGGGTCTCTCTAGAGCTCTCTATTTTCTCAGACGTAAAATGAAGAGAGAGAGAGAGAGAGAGAGAGAGAGAGAGAGAGAGAGAGAGAGAGAGAAGAAGAGGAGTTTATATACCTGGTTTAATGGTAATATTTTGTAATAATAGAGGGCATTTAAGTATTTTGACTTCTTTAGTTTCAACTACCCACATAATCTGAATCTAAAAAGCACCCTTGAGATGCTTTTTAAAATTAACTTTTTTCCTCACATTTAAGTTGTAACAAGTTATAAGTTGCTGCCTTCTAAGTTACACCAAATACACAATTTCAACTTAAATTAAGTTAAAAGCTGAAATAAGTTGTCTGTAAGCTACACCAAACACCCACAATGTATCCTACACACAGCCTAAAAACATGAAATTCAAAAAAAGATACGAGTGTGGAGGAAATTTCAGTGGGTGTATTAAGGAAATTTCTAGGGCTGTATAAAATACCATTTAATATGCTAAAACTGCACTGATCAGTATCAATCAGCATCGTTTTATCTGCTAACCGCGGGTTACTTTAAAATCTATAATCCGCCTTCAAAATCGCTCCACTCTGCTATAATTAATACACACACACATATGTATTTTAACCTTTAATGAAATATCAAAGTAAAAATAAGCATGAGAAAAATTAAAAATGTTAAATTTATTACAAATTAGTAGTTATATATATGAAAAATATTATATAAAATTAGTTTGTGTTATATATATAAATTTTTTTATGCAAATTAGTATTATATTATGTAAATACTTTGACAATTGGTTAAAATATTTTTTAATTTATCAATCCGCTCAAAACCGTCCAAACGACGATTTGCCAATTCATCAATTCACTAATCCACTATTTGATTTATAATTTTATTATTAAACCGTTCGAATTACACTGCACATATCTCTAATCACATCACCTCTCTAATAAAATAAAAAAATTAATTTTTAACCTCCCCTCAAAATAGGTCCCACGCAGACAAGGATCCGAACCTGATTAATAGCCATATTGACGGATCCGGACCATAGCCCGGAAACTATTCACATGCGTAGGCGCTGGCATAAGCAATTTTTGTCTGTTTTATACGCTTCTTTTTGGGTGGGTTGTCTTTTTCTACACTTCACCAACCAGTCCGGCATTAGACTATGGAAATTAGTTGGGAACCATTTTGGGGAACATGGCTTCCAAATAATTGTAATTGATCATGTGTATTTTTATTTTTGTAATTTTTCTTTTCTCGTATGTGTGGAGTTGTGGGAGGGAGGCGTTTGTAGGGGTCAGTATCATTTCTAATTAGACTATTGTTGGGGCAAATCCATCTAGTGTCCTAATATTTTATTTGGAAAAATAATTTACAAATTGAATTTCTTACAATTTATAAAAAAAAATGTATTTAAAATGATATATTAATAACATATTTATAATTATGAGACATAATAATAGATATTTTGATTAAACAAAATCATAAATAATTTTGTCATTTGGTATGAAACTTTTGTATAAAAATTATGCTTATATAACATTACCCTTTTCACATTGATTATTTGGTAGTATTGGATTGATGCTCCTTGATCCACTGTTTTAATATTGGTTATTAGACAATCTTGTAATAATACTCCACATAATTCACATTGTATTACTTAACAAGAAAATTGGTGAAACATTCCTCTCTAATTTTTGATAGTAGAAGTGGTTCAAAAAATATATATTTTTTTGTTTTTAGTTAAGGTCCCTTAATAATATTATTAGAGAAATTTTTTAAAAAATAATTAATTTCTCACTGAGAAATTTCACAAAATTCTCTATGCCGAATTTTTCTATGCTGAAATTTCTTTGTAAAAATATTTATGAACCTGAACTATTATAAAAATGTTGCATGGCCTTTATCTAATAAAATTTAAATATTAGGAACATTAAACTAAAACCACTTACTTAACATCTTGTTTTTCAAAAATTAATATAGAATTTTATTTGATTTTAAAGTTTCAAAAATAATTTTCAAACTTTTAATATTTTAATTATTTTTTAATTTTTAATTCATTTAATCTAGATATATTTAAAATATATATAGTTTGTGAAGAATCTTTAAAAACTACACTAAATAAAAAAATATATAGTGTATGTTTAAATTTTTTTTTCTATTTATTAATTTTTTTTAAAGATTTCTTTATAAATATTTTATTTTTAAAATAAATTTAATTAAATATATATACAAAAATTAATTAAAATATAAAAAATAACAAAATTTTAAAAAAATGTTTTTAAAAGAACAAAATCAAAACAGATAGTCTCTTTCATCAAAAAATAAAAAAACATAACAAAATTAAAAAATATATATATATATATATATATTTAAAAGATCAAAACTAAAATTGATGTAGAACTTGTTTGGCAAATTGTCTATTTTAATTGACTTTTTTATTAATTTTTTTTTATATGACTATTTCAGCTTGATTAAAAAAATATATTTAAAAAAAGTTAACTTTTTTATAATTGATTTGATAATTAAAAAAATAAAATATTATAATTTAAATATAACATTTATTTTATTAATAATTTTAACTTATTTTATTTTTACTAATTTTTTTTCAAGGCCATAGTCTCTTTCATCCCAAAAACAAAACAAAAAAACAAAAATACTAATTGGGACTGACGCCCATGAATTTGTCCGGAAGAAGCATATCCTCCTTTCCTCTCTTTATAAGTTGAGTTGAGAGCTCATCACACACCATCTCCATACGACTACACTTGCCTCTGACAAATATATCTGGAGAGAGAAAGCAAGAGAGAGGGAGAGAAATGGCGAAAGTAGGGAGAATGAAGCTGGGATCACAAGGTCTAGAAGTGTCGAGACAGGGACTGGGGTGCATGGGGATGTCAGCCTTCTACGGCCTCCAAAGCCGGAAGAAGACATGATCAAACTCATCCACCACTCCATCAACTCCGGCGTCACTTTCCTTGACACCTCCGACGTCTACGGCCCTCACACCAACGAAATCCTCCTCGGCAAGGTCGCCCCTATTGTTAATTCAATTTCCTACTCTTTGATTTCTATTCATAAGAAATGGTGGAGTTGATCTTGATTTTGATTTTGATTTTGATTTTGATTTTGATTTTGATTTTGATGAGCAGGCACTCAAGGGAGGGATGAGAGAGAAAGTTGAATTGGCTTCGAAATTTGGGATCGACTTTGCTGACGGAAAGAGAGAGATTCGAGGTGATCCGGGATACGTACGGGCAGCATGTGAGGCGAGCTTGAAGAGGCTGGACATGGATTGCATCGATCTCTATTACCAGCATCGGATTGACACCCGCGTCCCCATTGAAATCACGGTTCAACCCCCTTCTCTCTCTCTCTCTCTCTCTCTCTTTAATGTGAACATTTTGTCTATACTTTAAAATTATTTAATGTGATTGGTTTTATTTTTTTTAATTTAATTTTTTGAAAATTAATATTTTATATTTTTTTAATGTTTTAAAAATTTTAAGTAATTTTTTTTGATGCAGATATATTAAAAAATAAAATATTTATAAAAAAATAATAATACATAAAAATATAAAAAAATGTATTGAATCTTCATTTTTTTATATATAATTTTGATATTTAGCGATTTTTTTTAAAAAAAAATTCACAAATATTATATTTTAAAATATATTTATGTTAAGTATATCTAAAAGTTCTTGCGTAGAATATTAATAAAATTAGTGAAAACAAAAACATAAAAAAAAAAAAAATCAATTTTTTGAAAAGTAAATCCTAAAAATCCAAACTTGATAAATTTTATATTAAGTGTCACGGCTGGAAAAAAAAAAACACTCAAAAAAATCACATATAGGTCTGATGCAAACGTTAGGTTTTCTCGATTCGGTCCTCATTTTTAAAATAAACAAAATTGTATTTCACAACTCGTGTGACGATTTTATATTTACAAAGCCGATTAGAACCGAACTAAATCGTTTAAATATATATTAAATTTTTATTCAAGTAACTCATTATTATCAAACACACACACACCACACACACACACACACACATAGGCAGTTTGAGAGTAAAATTATAAATCGAATGGCAGATTAACAGATTGGCGGATTGGCAAAATGTGATTTGAGTAGTTTTGGACGGATTGGCGGATTGAAGAATATTTTAACAAATTATCAAGCATTTGCATAATCTATAACACTTATTTGCATAATATTTTTTTGTATATATAACCCAAACTAATTTTACATAATCTTTTTCATGTATACAACTACTAATTTGTAATAAATTTCACATATTAAATTTCCTTCATACTCATTTTTAATTTGATATTTCATTATAGGTAAAAAATATATATGTATCAATTATAGCGGAGTGTAGCAGTTTCGAAAACAGTTTATAAATTTTAAAATTTAGACCGCGTTTAGCAGATAGAACGATATTGATTAATGCGGTGTGATTTTAACGAATTGGGTAGTATTTTGTACAGCTCTCTCTCTCTCTCTCTATATATACATAATTTGTAATCTTTTACTTTTGCAATCATGTTTTTTATAGTGGTATAACTAGTTTTTATAAGTTATAGGTTATGAATAATATTTTGTGAAGGGAAACACTAGGGTACATCCTGTGTATCATATGCATAATTTTAAACTTTATGAGTCATAATTAAAAAAAATGTCACAATATAGAGCATAATTACAGATCTCATGAGTTATAATTAAAATAATATCATAACTGAAGAAAAAAAAAATTGGCTATAACTAAAGAAGAAAATGACATAAGTAGTGTGCATATGATACAACTCTTTCAAAGATGTGTATATTACAATTTTCCTTTTGTGAATGATGATAAAGTTTTTAAAAATCGTAATTTTAAATCGAACCAAACCAAACCACGGTTTAATTGCTCGGTCTCTTTTGTTTGTAAGATTTTCATAATTTAGTTTGGTTCCAAATTTCATAAGATTGGGTTTTTGGCATATGGTTTTTTTTGGCTAAAATAGTCAAAAAGACAAAATACTCAATCGCATCTCTCTAAGTTTTATATTTTTTTCGTTAAAATTAAAAAAACAACTAAAATAGTCAATTTCTAAACAAGCTCTAAGTAATAGTTCTGTTTGGTTTACTCCTAAACTGAACCAATCCAAATTATGCTCATCCCTAGTGTCTCTCATGAAGTGTGCCTATAGAAACAATCGACAGTAATTTGGACAGAAGAACCAAATTGAACTTAAATTAAATCAAAGTAAAATTTGAGTCAAACTATAGCAGTAAAAAGTGTAATTTACCCAAGTTAATAGTGCCTATGTTTGGGAAGTGGTTTTTGGGGCTTTTTTTTTTTTTTTGTTGCTAAAATAGCAACAAAAAACAAAATAGATTTTTTAGCCCAATAAAACGAAACATCACATCCAACCCATAATTATTACATTCTTTCTCTCACAAAAAAGCCATAAAAGTCAAAAGTTCTTCCCAAACCAAGCTTTTTAGTCCCAGGGTAAAATAGCCAAAAAAATCAAAAGGCCAAAAAGTCAACCCGCTTCCCAAACGAAGCCAATATATATTGATACACTTTTGTTTGTGTTTGTTTTAGTATTATGTTATAGTTTACATTTCCAATTGAGAGCTAGCTATTCTCTCAGTCAATGTTGTCTAGTTTGCCTTCCTACTGTGATATGGTATTTTGCTAGCCTTTTGGTGATGATGATGATGTCAAATTTGAAAATATATGACATTTCTTCCCCATTTTTTGTTGTCGGGTGTTCCTGCTTCAGCTCTTCACTTTTAGTTACTAGCATTTGTGTTTCTTCAATGAATTATATGCCCAATTGCCATCCATAGTCATCGATGAGTATAAATTGCTTCAATTAGCATGACAAGATTTGCAGTTCCACTTGCATGATAAAGCTTATTTCGTACCTTCGGTTGTGCCAAATTTGCCTCATGAATTGATCCATCTTAAATTAATTAATTCCATTTGTTTTTTCAATTTGTAAATGAGATAGTTCAAATTTGTGTAGCTGTTCAACGAAATAACATTGAATCTTTCAAATCTAGTTTAAAATTATTATATATTCTAATAGAAAAGACTGAATTTAAATACTCATAAAGAGAGTAGGGCTTTGTCAACTTGTGGTGTTACATGTTTTCAGCCAAACAAATCTAATTATCTAACTTTTGTAGATATTCAAATTATATTCTGGGGCCAAATTCACATTGTGAGTGTTTGGGAAGTAGGTTTTTTTGTAGGTTTTTTTAGTTATAGAATATTATTGGAGAAATTTTTTTTTGTGTTTGGGAAGATAGTTGGGTTTTTTTGTGATTGGATGTGATGTTTATGAGAGAAAAAGTGAAATGATTATGGGGTTTGATGTGATATTTTGTTTGTATTTGTTTTTTTTGATTTTGTAACCAATTTGTCTTTTAGTGAAAAAAAACCAAAAAGAATCCTTCCCAAACACCCCAATTATTGGGATGACCAAACAGGCCCTTGCCGATTTATCTAGTTTTCTTAAACCCATTTGGGTTTTGTTCTATATTTTACTTGGGGAGATGACATCAAATCAAATCCATTGGAGAACTGGATTTATGTAGCTGATCGCAAGTAATTAGGACAGGCTTGAGTTGAGTTCTGGCTCGACTCACCACCGTGCTGCAATTTTTTAAAACAGTTGGAATCAATTAAGCCAATAAAAAAGTAAAAACGCCCGTGGTTGGAGATCAATTACCCATGAAGGCAAACCATACTCTTTGGATTACGATCAATGTGCACACTTTCTTACGTTAAGCATGCATCCAAATTGTTTGATCATATACAAACATTATGCTGTGGTAGAGTAGGATGATAATCTTGTTTCTACTTCCCTTCCTCTTTACATATACATGTTTCTGCACGTCTCCAAAATGATTTACTTGTTTTTTCTTTGATTCTTCTTTTTGTAACCCATCTTTTCACCAGATGGGAGAACTCAAGAAACTGGTGAGTTCTGGCTCAACTCATCACTGTGCTGCAATTTTTTAAAACAGTTGGAATCAATTAAGCCAATAAAAAATTAAAAATGCTGTGTTTGGAGATCAATTACCCATGAAGGCAAACCATACTCTTTGGATTACGATCAATGTGCACTCTTTCTTACGTTAAGCACGCATCCAAATTGTTTGATCATATACCAACATTATGCTGTGGTAGAGTAGGGTGATAATCTTGTTTCTACTTCCATTCCTCTTTACATATACATGTTTCTGCACGTCTCCAAGATGATTTACTTGCTTTTTTCTTTGATTCTTCTTTTTGTAACCCATCTTTTCACCAGATGGGAGAACTCAAGAAACTGGTTGAAGAGGGTAAAATAAAGTACATTGGTCTATCTGAGGCCTCTCCTTCAACAATCAGAAGAGCTCATGCTGTTCATCCAATTACAGCAATACAATTGGAATGGTCTTTATGGACAAGAGATGTGGAGGAAGAAATAGTTCCTACTTGCAGGTGAGGCGTCTATTCTGCTAATTGACATTTTAGGGAATAACAAGAAATCCAAATTGCTAATTTGATATCCGTTGTGATTATTCAGAGAACTTGGCATTGGGATTGTCGCATACAGTCCTTTAGGAAGAGGATTTTTATCATTAGGTCCCAAGCTTGTTGAGAAATTTGCAAATGAAGACTTCCGAAAGGTTTGTGCAATGTTAATGTCATCATAACATTGTTGTAAATAGTCTTGACTTTCTCTCTTCGTGCAAACTGTAGAAAAGTAATCGATGTTATAAGCTGATAAAATACACCATGTTTTCTAAAAGTGAGGAGTGCTTGTTGGTGAAAGTTTCGTATATAAAACTTATTAAAGTCCTTTTTTACCGAAATAGTAATTTTATAGCCAGTCAGTTGTATGTTTTCTGCTTCTTTGGGCATAAATTACTTTTGTGCTTCTTGGATTTTGTATTAAACTACATTCCAGTGAACTTTGTCAACAAGTGTAACTTTTCGATGAAAAACTTTTCTCTTTCATCTTTTGGCACGAATTTTTTATTGTGAATGTAGTAACATTTATTTCATCCTTCAAACTCTCTTAATCCATTGGGAAAACAGGCATTGTGTTGGGTTGTGATGCAACTTCAGAGCATGTTTTACGTGATCAATCTCTGTATGGCGGATTCACAGTTCTGATGCTGAATCATGTATTTCATTTAATTTTTTATTTTTTATTTTTTATTTTTTTATTTTTTTATTTTTTTGCAGCATCTACCAAGGTTCCAGCCGGAGAATATGGAGCATAACAAAAACATGTTTGAGCGAGTTAATGAACTAGCAGAGAAGAAGGGGTGCACCCCAGGGCAGCTAGCATTGGCATGGGTTCATCACCAAGGGAGTGACGTGTGTCCAATTCCCGGCACCACCAAGATTGCAAACTTGGATCAAAACATTAGAGCTTTGTTGGTAAAACTAACGTCGGAAGAAATGTCTGAACTTGAATCCATTGCATCAGCTGATAAAGTTAAGGGAGATAGGTATGGGGAGGTCCTGACTACTTGGAAGAATTCAGACACCCCACCCTTGTCCTCATGGACATCTTAAGAAATACATATTTCACTTGTGTTGGTTGTTCCTTTGGAGTTGTAAAAGAACTCGGTTTTGTGATCCTCTGTTTTTGGAGTGTGTGTAATCTGTATTTGGTTTTTATGTGAGACCATGTTGAGGGTGATGTGAGCAGGGAAGGGACCTTCACTTTGTCCATCACCATTGGAGCTATAAATAAAAGGAGTTAAAATTTATGTGGTTAATTTTATGGTTGGTTAAATTACACTTCTATTAACGTTTGAAGAAAATATATCAAGGCTTCAAATTTTATGCTTCCTAAAAGTTTTAATTCAAATAACACATTTGTTCTATTTATTAGTTATTTGTTTATGGATCGAGAAATGACCAAATGAATTATGGAAACAAATCAAATAAATTAAATGTAGATTGTTGTGCGAAAAGTTCGTAGAAAATAAAATCATATCAAAATAGTTGATGGTTTTAAATATGGAATAGAAGAATTATGTAAATTATATAAATTCACGAGAGAAACAATTGTAAGATATCAAGATTTATGTGGTTTAACCGTAGTCTACATTCGCACGTGAAGAGAAGAATTCACTATCGAGAGGACAGTTGCTCTTGAGAGTTACAAGGTGTTAGGTCCCTTTATTGTCAAATCCGGAGACAAAACTGTGTTTTTAAAATTATAATTTTTTTGTGTTTTTGTTCTTCCCGCTCGAGCGGGGTCATGTGCGCTCGAGCGGAGATTGGTGGAACTCAGTATTTTGACAGGGTTGCAGAAGTACTGAAGGGTGTGAATTCACGCTCGAGCGGACTGTTCAGCGCTCGAGCGCATCTCAGCTTAATCACGCACATATTTTGTTCAGGCCGCTCGAGCGGACGGTGGAGCGCTCGAGCGGAGATCGCGAACTTCAGAATCCGGATTTCTTCAAGTGATAGGTTTCTTTCAAAACTGGGATTCTTTTTGTTTTTCTATAAGTAGATGGTTTTCTCCTAAAACTAATCTAACTTTTCTTAGATCTAATTCAAGAGTTCTAGAGTTTGGTTTGAAGTTTTCTTCTGAGGTTTTGTGAGTTTTCTTTAATGTTCTTAAGAGAGTTCTAAACTTATGAGTTGAGATTCATACATCAAAGAGGTTGATACTACATATTCAAGAGAGTTCTCTTCGGTGGAATCCGAAAATCAACACGTAAAGTTTCAAAAGGTGTTTGATTCTTTACGTAGTCGTTAATTCGACAAGTGAAGTTGTGGTGTGGAATCAACTTCAGGATCAGTTCCGTGACGAAGGCATGGTAAAAGAGTTATAGAAGGTTCAGAGACAAATTGACTGGGTTGGGTAATTTGTATGGTATCTTTGTAATCTTTTAGTTCTTCAGTAGTGGATTGATTAGTGGCGGTTCGCCCGTGGTTTTTGATTACAATTGAAGGTTCTTCAATTGTGATTTTTCCACGTAAAAAATCGTTTGTGTCGATTTATTGTTTATTCTTAAAAACAAACAAACTAAAATCACTCTCGTAAGTGCTTGATGATTTTAGGTTGAGTGTTTTGAATTGTTGGGATTTGGAATAAGTTAATCTTGATCTAATCACGAATCACGTAGGATTTTCAATTGGTATCAGAGCAGGTCACTCTTTGTTTTATCAAAAACTTTGTTTTTTCAAAACTATAGGAGTGTGATTTTGTGTGACTAGTATCATGGATTCTATTCGTGAAGGTAACTCGACTCATAGACCCCCTTTACTAGACAGTACAAACTATTCTTATTAGAAAGCTCGTATGAGAGCATTTTTAAAATCCATCGATGAGAAAGTTTGGCACTGCGTAATCTTTGGGTGGAGTGAACCTACAATCACCGTTAATGGCATTGATATTCCTAAACCCCTTGATAAATGGGACACAACTGATTACCAGAACTCGAGTTGGAACAGCAAGGCTCTCAACTCCCTCTTCTGCTCTGTCATACCTGAAGAATTCCGTCGAATTTGCACGTGTGAAATAGCAAAAGAGGCGTGGGATATTCTTGAAACAATTCACGAAGGTACTACCTCTGTTAAAAGGTCAAAACTTCAACGTCTCACCTCCGCCTTTGAAACCCTTTTTATGCGCGACGATGAGACGTTTGATGATTTCTATGCAAAACTCAGTGATATCGTGAATTCCTGTTTCACTCTCGGTGAAAAAATCCCGGAAGCGAAAGTTGTTGGAAAAATTTTGAGGTCCCTTCCCGAGAGGTTCCAATCAAAGGTGACAGCCATTGAGGAGGCTCAGAATGTTGATACCCTCAAGCTCGATCAATTGGTTGGAAATTTGCAGACTTATGAAGCTCACCAAATTTCAAAGAAAAAGCAAAAAGAAACTATGGCTTTCACGAGTGCTCATGAGACTGCAAAACCTTCGGAGACTGAATTTGATTTAGAGTCTGAGATGACGGCCTTGCTTACAAAACAGTTTAAATTTTTTTTGAAAAAGAAGCCTAATTTCAGAGCCCCTATTTCAAAAGATAAGAGTAATGACAAACCCAAAACTATTCCACCAAAATTTGCTCAAACTACTGAAAAGAAGATTGTAAGGGGGCCAGGGGTCAAGTGCTATGAATGTCAAGGGTTTGGCCATATGTCCCTTGAATGCCCTTCGAAAAAGAATCGGAAGAAAGTCTACACCGTAACTTGGGATGATGAAAACAGGTCGGAGCAAGAACCCGAAGAACCTGAATCTGGTGAAGATAGGGATAGTGCTTTCATGGCATTTTGGGCCACGGTTTCTCAACCTCTTCCAAAGCATTTGGAATCAGCTCGTGGTCAAAACTTGCATCATGCTCCCACCTTTGATGGGACTAACTATCTGTATTGGAAAATCAGAATGAGGGCTTTTCTGAGAGCCTTCGAACCAGAAGGTTGGCAAGCCATTGAAGAAGATACAGAAAGTGCAGAACACCAAGACTAAAAAGATTTGGGTTAGAAAAGATGATTTGACTTGTTTTGTTGCTCACACTACTCTAAAAGCACGTGACTCACACATGTGATATCTTGATAGTGGGTGCTCTCGTCATATGTCCGGTAACAAATCCTACTTCACCTCTCTTGAAAAATATGAAGGAGGAATTGTTACCTTTGGAGATGGCGGCACTTCTAGAGTCATTGGTAAGGGTTCTATAAGTGTTGCTGGTCTTCCTAAGCTAGATAATGCCTTACTTGTTGATGGCCTTAAAGCAAATCTTTTGAGCATTAGTCAAATGTGTGATTCCCATCATGAAGTATTGTTTTCAAAAGATAAATGTGAAATTTTGGATAAAAAGGGAAATACTGTTTTACATGGGGTTCGCATATCTGATAACTGCTATGGGATTCTTACTACTAATGATCTCACTTGTCATTCTGCCATCATAAGTAACATTGATCTGTGGCATCAAAGATTAGGTCACATGAATTTCAAAGACCTAACTAAGATAGCCAACAAAGAGCTTGTGAGAGGAGTTCCTAAACTGGGTAAGAATTTGAGCCATGTGTGTGGACCATGTCAGCTTGGCAAGCAAACCCGTGCTCCTCATAAAAAGGTGAACAGCTTTACAACCAAATGTCCTCTTGAATTGGTTCACATGGATTTAATGGGTCCTACTCGCACTGAAAGCATTGGAGGTAAAAGATACATTTTTTTAACTGTTGATGATTTTACTCGATTCTCATGGGTAAATTTTTTAAGGAAAAAATCTGATACGTTTAATGCTTTCCAGGCTTTAGTCCTTAAAATCCAAAATGAACAGGGTGTTTCAATTGGGCGTATCATAAGAATCCGAACTGATCATGGTTATGAATTTGAAAATAGTTCGTTTTCGAATTTTTGTGATATGCATGGAATTAAGCATGAGTTATCTACACCTATTACTCCACAACAAAATGGAGTGGTTGAGAGGAAGAACAGAGTTGTTCAAGAAATGGCTAGGGTCATGCTCCTTAGTAAGAGTCTTCCTCCAAAGTTTTGGGCCGAAGCCCTAAATACTGCTGTTTATGTCATAAATCGTGTGTATTTAAGGCCCGGCACTTTACAAACTCCTTATGAATTGTGGAAGGGTTTGAAACCTAATGTAAAATACTTCAAAACTTTTGGAAGTAAGTGTTACATCTTTAAAGATAGAGAGCCCTTGGGCAAATTTGACTTCCGAAGTGATGAAGGTATTTTCCTAGGGTATTCAACCAACAGTAGGGCTTTTCGAGTCTATAACCTGCGAACTTCATCATTAATGGAATCTATCAATGTGGTTATAGATGACACATGTTCTCCTACTCCGGCATCAAATGAGGATGACAATGGTGAGTCCCCAATCTTGGATACTGAACCACAAAATCAAGGAGAAGCTGAGGTTCAATCATAAGAAAATGTTACAGCACCATCCTCACAGGTAAGTTCAAGTCCCAAGAGTGCTCAAAGGGACATCACTCCTATTGCTTCCATCACCGCAAGTCCTGAACTTAAACCATCAGCAAGGGTGAAACTGAATCATCCAGCTCAACAGGTAATTGGAAGTGTTTCGGATCGAATGAAAACCCGAAGACAGATTCGGGATGAGGTATCACACATGTGTTATGTTTCTTTAATTGAACCTAAGAATTTTAAAGAGGCCTTGCTAGATGATAGTTGGGTCAATGCTATGCATGAAGAATTAGGTCAATTTGAGCGTAACAAAGTTTGGACTCTTGTTCCCAGACCTAGAGACATGAATGTGATAGGTACCAAGTGGATCTTTAAAAATAAATCTGATGAGAATGGTACTGTTGTGAGAAATAAAGCTAGGTTGGTTGCTCAAGGCTACACACAAGTAGAGGGTATTGACTATGATGAGACGTTTGCCCCAGTTGCACGTCTCGAATCCATTCGTATTTTGCTTGGTGTTGCATGTTTTCTTGGCTTTAAATTGTTTCAAATGGATGTGAAAAGTGCTTTTCTGAATGGGTACTTAAAAGAAGAGGCATATGTTGAGCAACCAAAAGGGTTTGAGGACCCTAAATGTCCTAATCATGTCTACAAGTTAGACAAGGCTTTGTATGGATTGAAACAAGCTCCCCGGGCTTGGTATGATAGGCTTACTACTTTTCTTCTTGATAATGATTTTCAAAGGGGTAGTGTGGATAAGACCTTATTTGTGAAACATACTAAGTCTCATATTCTTGTTGCTCAGATATATGTTGATGATATTGTGTTTGGTTCCACTGCTGATCATCTTGTGAAGTATTTTTTGAATTGCATGACACATGAGTTTGAGATGAGCATGATGGGAGAGTTGTCTTATTTTTTGGGTCTCCAAATTAAACAGTCTCCTTCGGGCATATTTGTTTCTCAGTCTAAGTATGCTAAAAATCTTGTGTCCAAGTTTGGTCTTGAGTCTGCCAAACATGCACGCACTCCCATGAGCACCAGTCTTCACCTTTCCAAAGATTCCTCTGGTATTGATGTCGATCCTACCCTTTATAGGAGTATGATAGGGAGTCTCTTGTATCTCACAGCCAGTCGTCCTGATATTTCCTTCAGTGTCGGTGTTTGTGCTCGTTACCAAGCCAGTCCTAAAGAGTCTCACCTTCTTGCGGTAAAACGCATCATCAAGTATGTAATGGGACCTTGGGTATGGGGTTTGGTTTTCCACTGACTACTGACACTACATTACTAGTTTTTCTGATGCCGACGGTAGGGTGTGCTGACGATAGGAAAAGTACATCCGGGGGGTGCTTTTACCTTGGGAATAATCTGGTTTCTTGGCATAGTAAAAAGCAAAATGCCATCTCTCTTTCCACTGCTGAGGCTGAGTACATTGCTACAGGGAGTTGTTGTGCACAAATGTTGTGGATGAAGCAAATGCTTCATGATTATGGATAGAACAGAACACTCTCACACTTTTTTGTGATAACACAAGTGCCATAAACATTTCAAAAAATCCTGTCCAACACTCTCGCACCAAACACATTGACATCCGTCATCATTTTATTCGAGAGTTAGTGGATGAAGGCCTTGTTGTTTTGGAACATGTTTCTACTGAGCATCAAAAAGCTGATATTTTTACAAAACCCCTTGATCTTCTTCGATTTGAGTTTCTTAGAAAGACCTTGGGTGTAATGTCTCAGTAACTAGGTTGTTTCTTGTTTTTTATGCGAGGTGAGTGTGAGTGGTTGACTTACTGTTCTTGGATGTGATAATCTCATTGTGATTGAGTTCTGATATCTTTGCATCATCTTTTATATGAACACTGCTTATGTTGCATACAAGATCTTATTCATTTTTGTTCATAGCTCATTCTGAATGCCCATACTCATTTACTTCATGATCTCATTCTGTACACATCCTTGAGATAAACTGTTGCAAGGGTTTCCGCACAAGTGATCAAAGTTCTCTATGGACCACTGACAGTGTTTCTTGTACTCTTTTAGAGGAATTGACCTATACTGGTATATCATGGGTGATGTTAAGTCTCTTAACCATCCACCATCTTATTTCACTTCCATGGTTTCTCCCTCAGTACATGATTTCCGGGCATTAGGAAAAGGCTACCTCAGAGGCACCAACCAGGCCATCATTTTGATTTCATTCTTCTCTAGTTTGGTCTCCGTACTCTTGAGCGTGTATGCCACCAGTGAGTGCCCACAAGAAAGTAAAATTTAAAAAAAAAAGAAAAAAAAAAAAAAGGGGGATCATTGTCTGAGGGGGAGCTTCCGCATTTACTCAACAAATACCTCGTGATTCCTAGTGGTTTGACTTTTCTCTATTATGGTCAGTTACTCTTGTTGGAGGTCCAGCCATCAGATCACTACGAGGATTAACTCTAGCCTTGTGGCTCTCAAGGATTGCACACACACACATCATTTATATGAGCTCTCATGTGTGTTTTTGAGTTATGCATTCTCATGATGCTTGTGACTTTGATTTAATACTATTTGTTTTATTCATGAGCTGGTGTTTCATCTCTCTTTTCTCAAATTTTCAGGACTCATGATTGATGGATTCTCTTGTCCTCAGGGTATAGTCTGTCACCTGGTCATCTTGCTTGTTCTGGGACTTCCTAGGTGTTATTATAAAAAAAAAAAAAAAAAAAAAGGTTTTCGCTTGAGCGGACTGTTTTACGCTCGAGCGCATTTTTCACACTTGCAGCAGTTTTTTCTTGTTTGGCAGTTCTGAGAGATGGTTTTTAGCGCTCGAGCTTTGCCATTAGCGCTCGAGCGGGAGTCTGCTTGCGTTGATTTACGCTCGAGCGGACCAATTTCATATTTAACTCCCTCCTTCGACTCTTCAAGTCATTTTTCCCCTCTTTTCACATCTCTCCGACTTAGGGTTTATAGTGTGGTTGTGATTGGGCTCGATTCCGTCGTCCTCTTTGGTCTTCCTTGCCGATTTCATCTCTGGTAAGCTTTTTCTTCTCTTCTTCCTTATTTTGTCTATATTTTCGGCTATATTGGGAGATGGTTTTTGTGTCTTTGTTGATTTTGGGTCTCGGTTTTGTGGATTCTTCACGCACACACTCTCACTGTTTCATATTGTGTTTAATTTGGTCATCTTCATGTTTTTTTTTTTGTGTTATGCGTGTCATTAGAATTAGGGTTTTACTTTGTCCATTTTTATATCTATTTTCATGTTTGTATTTGGGTTTGAGTTCACTATGCTTGATTATGGGTTTGTCTGTTTGGATCTAGGTTGTCTTGCTTTGATCTCTCATTGGCATTTCATCATATTTACCACTCATATCATGCATCTTGTTCATCCTGTTATGTCTTGGGGTTATGCATTTCATCCCTACCATGTCATTCATTGTTTATGCTTGCCCTGTTTCCTGTCATCATTGTTATGCATTGAGTTTATTGGTTGTATGTTGAGAACTGGTTGTCATCTTTAATTTTAGATTGGTCATTCTCCTGTTTCACTTGTTACTAATGGTTTGTTGATTTTGGTTTGTTTTTTTGGTATTGTTTGGGGTTTTGGTTGTTGTAGTGTCTCACTCAGTCATGTCTGCCTCTGCCCCTAAACGCCGTAAGGCCACCGTGTCTCGTCCTACCTTTGATTCTGTTCGGTTTCAATCTGTTAAACAGTCCAAGTCTTTCTATAAGTCTTTTGAATCCCGTACAGTTCATTTAGAGAGGAATGTCCAGGCTGATACTTTTGAGTCAATTCACATTCGTCCGTTGTTTGACCCTCTAGGTGGTGACCTTGTTTTGTCTTTTTTCGGGCGTCAGAATCTCGATTGGGTTCGAGAGTTCTATTGTAAAATGTAGGGCATTCATGATTATGAGCCATCTTTTACCACATGGGTTAGGTCTAAAGCCATTTCAGTCACCCCTGCCTTAATTCGTCAACTCCTTAAAATTGAGCAGGTCTTTCCAGAGTACTACCCTTTCTCTGTTCCCGACCGCCCTACATGTAATTTTGATGATGTGGCAAAGGAGTTGTGTGGCATTGCTCGCCATTGGCCTAAAGGCGGTTTGATTAAACAGTTTGAACTTCTTCCGGAGTTCAGACTGCTCAATCTGATTGTCTGCGCCAACATAATTGTGACCACCCATTCATCCGAGGTCAAACAAGACCAAGGATTCATTTTATCTTGTATTGCTCGACACCGGTCTATTGATCTCGCTTCTGTAATTATCAAAAAGATGATCGGTGCTCATGGGCATAAGCAGCTTGGCCTTCCCTACGGTTGCCTGATCAACCGACTTTTGTCTGACCTTGGGGCTCCTGTTTTAGAAGATGATGAGTTTGCTTTCCCTTCTCGTCCTTTTACCAAGAAAACTGTGTCTCAAAGTCGAGCTCATATTAGGGGGGAGTCGTCCAGGGTTGGACCTTCTGCAGGGGTTGCTGCTGGTCTTGCTGAGGAGGCCGAGTTTGATGCCTCTGCAGTAGGAGATGGTGATGAGGATCCTGTTCCACCTCCGGATCTTTCTGTTCAGTTTCAGCAGTTTGCGGAGACCGTGACCAGACGCTTAGATTTTCTAGATGCACGCTTTGATGCGTTTGATGGTCGTCTTGGCCAGATGGAGCAGACCCTCACTCGTTTCGTTCATCTACTTCAGTCTCAGTAGCCTCCGCCTTCTGATGCCTGATTTGTGCTTCCCAGACAAAAAGGGGGAGAATTTTGGCATTTGGCATATTTGGACAGCACATTTGGACAGAGTTTTTGGCAATTTTGGCATTTGGCATATTTGGACAGCACATTTGGACAGAGTTTTTGGCACATTTGGACGCAGTTTTGGTATCTTTTGGACCATTGGACATGTTTTGGTTTCATTGGTGGTACATTTCTTAATTTTGGTTTTTGTTTCATATTTTTTTTATGCTTGGATATTCTGAACATTGTGGATATTATGTGGACATTGTGGATATTATGTTGATATTGTGGATATTATGTTTTATCTATTTCATTTTATATTCTTCCACAGTTTTGTTTGGTATGTTGAATGATATTTCACAGGTGCAAAGTTGAAGGGATGTGTTGAACATGAATGTCGAAGTTCTATGGCTGTGTTCTTGATCAAGTTGTGTGGTTTATTGAGTTTTGAGAGACTGGTTTTTTCTTTTGTTCTTAGACTTGTTTAGTGCGTGTGTTTAAGGAACGATGTTTAGAAGGTTTTGTCCGGGAATTGACAAAGGGGGAGATTGTTAGGTCCCTTTATTGTCAAATCCGGAGACAAAACTTTGTGTTTTTAAAATTTTAATTTTTTTGTGTTTTTGTTCTTCCCGCTCGAGCGGGGTCATGTGCGCTCGAGCGGAGATTGGTGGAACTCAGTATTTTGACAGGGTTGCAGAAGTACTGAAGGGTGTGAATTCACGCTCGAGCGGACTGTTCAGCGCTCGAGCGCATCTCAGCTTAATCACGCACATATTTTGTTCAGGCCGCTCGAGCGGACGGTGGAGCGCTCGAGCGGAGATCGCGAACTTCAGAATCCGAATTTCTTCAAGTGATAGGTTTCTTTCAGAACTGGGATTCTTTTTGTTTTTCTATAAGTAGATGGTTTTCTCCTAAAACTAATCTAACTTTTCTTAGATCTAATTCAAGAGTTCTAGAGTTTGGTTTGAAGTTTTCTTCTGAGGTTTTATGAGTTTTCTTAATGTTCTTAAGAGAGTTCTAAACTTATGAGTTGAGATTCATACATCAAAGAGGTTGATACTACATATTCAAGAGAGTTCTCTTCGGTGGAATCCGAAAATCAACACGTAAGTTTCAAAAGGTGTTTGATTCTTTACGTAGTCGTTAATTCGACAAGTGAAGTTGTGGTGTGGAATCAACTTCAGGATCAGTTCCGTGACGAAGGCATGGTAAAAGAGTTACAGAAGGTTCAGAGACAAATTGACTGGGTTGGGTAATTTGTATGGTATCTTTGTAATCTTTTAGTTCTTCAGTAGTGGATTGATTAGTGGCGGTTCGCCCGTGGTTTTTGATTACAATTGAAGGTTCTTCAATTGTGATTTTTCCACGTAAAAAATCGTTTGTGTCGATTTATTGTTTATTCTTAAAAACAAACAAACTAAAATCACTCTCGTAAGTGCTTGATGATTTTAGGTTGAGTGTTTTGAATTGTTGGGATTTGGAATAAGTTAATCTTGATCTAATCACGAATCACGTAGGATTTTCACAAGGTGACAAAACAATCTCTCACAAAACTTATCACTCAAATACTTTCTTATCAAACCGAAAATCCTCTCTACTTCCGAGAGACAAGTTCTCACAAGGAGACATAATAGATTTAGTTAAACATAATTATAGATCACAAAGCAAAGAAGAAAGAGAGATGAGAACAAAATTTGAACCCTCTAAAACAAGATAAAATCTCGCTAAATCAAGACTTCAAAAATGATACCAAACTAAAAAAGTCATTTTTGACAACTCCAAACAAACTATGGTGAACATATACGGATCTTCCAAGACCAGCAAATATAGATTTTTCAAAACTAACGATTACATATTTATGAAGGATTACCAAACAAGGAGAAAACCTCCAAAAAGAGACCTTAAGGAACTTCAAAAGCTCTACCAAAGACTCAGAGGCCTTCCAAAATCCTTCAAACATGGAGGGGGGGGGGGGGGGGTTGTTTTGCAAGGAATTAAAAAATCTAATTGAACGAGTAGGCTTCACATATTTATAACCAAATAATCATTCTTAAAACTAATCCTAAACAAAATAGGTTTCCTATCAATCTAATTCACAATAATTAAGAAACTCTAAATTCAAAGTTTTAGAAGATCCAAATCAAGTCAAATAGATCTCTTACAAATTCAAATTTGAGTTAAAAATAAGTCCAAATTTGACTCAGTAACTCTTGGCACAATTCTTATTCCAATTACAAAATTAAATACCAAACTAAATCAAATTGAAAATACACATTAAACTAATAATCCAACACATATTGGAAACTCCACAAATACTATGTATGTAATGGAAGATTTTCATTACATATTTAATAGATATGAAATAGGAATATAAATTTATAATTTTTTTAAATTAAAAAAGATCATTAATTAAATGATATAATAAAACCTCTCCATTATAAATATTAAACATGCAATGAAGAGGAATACAATTCTATAAACTAGGGAGGTTATTGTTTCACTTCAAAATCATTACGAAATATTTTGTTTTTGCAACTTTTAGCAAAACACATAAATATGCTTTCCTGATGATAATAATAAAAAAATAAAAAAAATATAAAATAAAAACATACCAAAACCAAAATTGATGTAGAGCTCGTTTGGGAGGTTGGCTATTTTAGTTGACTTTTTTTATGACTATTTTAGCCTGATTAAAAAGGGTGTAAAATGTATTTTTATTTATTTATTTATTTTTAAAATTCTTATCCAAATCTATAAAATGTATCCTACACAACCTAAAAACACGGGACTCAAAAAAGGATATAGGTGTGGAGGAAATTTCAGTGGGTGTATTAAGGAAATGTTTGGGATGTTGGTTCTTTAACTAAAATAGTCAAAAAGTTCAAAATATCTAATCACATCACTTTATTTTACTTTTTAATACATCTTTTTGTAAAAAAAATTAAAAACAAACTATATCCACATTCCAAACAAGTTCTAAGCCGTTGTGGATAATTGTAGGCCTCATTAGCATCTAGGTTAAAAGTTAGTTTATTAACTTTTTAGCATTTTTGAATCACATCTAGGGCTGTAAAAAATACTATCCAATATGTTAAAACCACACGGATCAATATCAATCTGTGCCGTTATATCCGCTAACCATGGATTAAACTTTAAAATCTATAATCCGCCTTCGAAACCACTTCGCTCTGCTATATTTAATACACACACACACACACACACACACACACACATATATTTAAGCCTCTAATGAAATATCAAAATAAAAATGAGTATAAGAGATATCTAAGATATTAAATTTATTACAAATTAGTTGTTATATATATGAAAAATATTATATAAAATTAGTTTGTGTTATATATATGGAAAATTTTATACAAATTAGTATTATATATTATGCAAATACTTGATAACTGGTTAGAATATTTTTCAATCTATCAATCCGCTCAAAACCATCCAAACGACGATTTGCCAATCCGCCAGTCCACTAATCTACCATTCAATTTATAATTTTATTTTCAAACTTTTTGAATCGCACCACGCATACCTCTAATCACATCGCCTCTCCAATGTAAAAAAATAATAATAATAAATAATTTTGTAACCTCCTCTCAAAATAGGCTGTAGGCAGACAAGGATCCGGACCTGATTAATAGTGACACTGACGGATCCAGACCTGATTAATAGGGACACTGATGGCAATGAAGGTTAATGGGGTGGATATTAATTCCTGTCCCCATTCCCTTATAATTATCTTTTCCCATTCCCCATTCCCCATAGGTACTACCCTCTCCATCTCCTAATGGATTTGAATTTTCCCCAACCTAACTTGACATTTTTTTTAAAATTTTTTTTTATTTAAAATTCACAACCAAAGCTACATATACATTCAATATTATTTTATTTTATTTGGCTCAACAACAAAATCAAATACACATTAATTAACATTATCACATTATTCTTGTCAAATTTTATGTATATTTAGAATTTTTTAAATTTATTTAGAAAAATTCTATACCTAAAAAAAAATTCCATCTTCTTTTTTTATTTTTAATTTTTTTATAAAAAATTTATGTATCTCCATCTTCTCTCTATTAATTGATCTTCGATAATATGAAGGTGAGTTGTTACTCTCGTTTCCATCTCTTTTTTTTTTTTTAATTTTTATTTGCATTTATAGAATGAATTTTCTTGTTTCAATATCTTTTGCAGTTGTTTTATTGGATTTCTCTCTGATTTGATGGTAACCTTATATTGAATATCCCAATTTTCATCTTAAGTAGTAATCACCTCAATTGAAATTTTGTACATTTTTGTTTTCAATTTTCATGTTTTGGTTATGATTAATTACACGTATTTTTATCGATAGTCACAATCCTATTACCGTTAGATTGTCGCCATCGCAAATCGTCGTTGCTGTAGTGAGAGGATGAGAGAAAGTGAGAATTATAACTCTAATTGTAAATAGAGTAGTGAAAACATATGAAGAAATTAGTTTCTGAGGTACCTAAGAAAAAAAAATATGAGGAAATTAATGGGTACCCATCCCCTGTGTAGATTTAAAGAATATCACTTACCCTACTCGATGGACAAGAAAAAAGGGAAAAACCAATGTATTTGGGTTGGGTCTCCATAGATACCCACATGGTAGGTTATCCGTTGCCATCCTTAGTTTTCACTACTTTGTTTACAATTAGAGTTCTAATTCTCATTCTCTCCCATCCTCTCACTATAGCAACGGCGATTTGCGATGGCGACAATCTAGCGGTGACAAAATTGTGACTATTGGTAAAAAAAACGCGCAATTAATCATAACCAAAACATGGAAATTGAAGACAAAAATGTACAAAATTTTAATCATGGTGATCACTAGTTAAAATGAAAATTGAGAAATTCAATCTAAGGTTACCATTAAATCAGAGAGAAATCCAATAAAACAATTGCAGGAGATATTAAAACAAGAAAATTCATTCTATAAATGCAAATAAAAATTTAAAAAAGAAGAAGAAGAAGAAGAAGAAGAAGAAGAAGAAGAAGAATATGGAAACGAGAGTAACAACTCACCTTCAGATTATCGAAAATCAATTAATAGAGAGGAGAAGGAGATACATAAAATTAAAAAAATTAAAAAAGAAGATGAAATTTTTTTGTAGGAATAGAATTTTTCTAAATAAATTTAAAAAATTCTAAATATACATAAAATTTGATAAGAATAATGTGACAATATTAATTCATGTGTATTTGACTTTGTTGTTGAGTCAAATAAAATAAAATAAGATTGAATGTATATTTAGTTTTGGTTGTGAATCTTTAAAAAATAAAAATAAAAAATAAATTTGGTTGTGAACCATTAAAAAAAATAATTAAAAAAAAAAGGTCAAGTTGGATTGGGGAAAATCCGAACCCATTAGGAGATGGGGATGGTAATACCCATGGTGAATGGGGAAAAATAATTATAGAGGAATGAGAATGAAGAATTAATATACACCCCATTAACCCATTGTAATCCCTATTCACATGCCTAGGCGCTGACATAAGCAATTTTTGTCTTTTTCTACACTTCACCAACTACTAGTCCGGCCTACCTGGGCAATTAGACTATTGCTGGGGCACATCCATCTTAGTGCCCTAGTTTTTTATTTGGAATCAGAATTTATATATAAAAAAATGTATTTAGAACGATGTAATAACAATATATTTATAATTATGAGACATGATAATAGATATTTTGATTAAAAAAAATCATAAATAATTATGTCATTTGATATGAAACTTTTGTATAAAAATTAAGTTTATATAACATTACCTTTTTCATATTGATTGTATGGTAGTATTGGATTGATACTCCTTGATCCAATGTTTTAATGTTGGTTATTAGATAGTCTTGTAATAATACTCCACATCATTCACATTACTTAACGAGAAAGAACAATGCTACGTATCTCGAAATTGAACTTGTCTCGAATGACTTAAATTTCACTTTGTCGGTTGTCCGGTAAAAAGGCTGACAGCTGCGGTCAATCGGGTAACAACCACGATACACAAGTGTTTTACCCAATCGTCCAGGCGGTTGACCGGTGAACAGAAATTCGAGCCATTCGAGGCACCAAGGATTTCTCAATGAGAAAATTGGTAAAACATTTCTTTTCAATTTTTGGTAGTAGAAGTGGTCCAAAATATTTTTTTTTTTAGTTAAGGTCTCTTAATAATATTATTAGAAAAATTTTAACTCGTCACAGAGAAATTCAATAGTCACAGAAATTTCACAAATTTTTCTATGCCGAATTTCTCCGTACTGAAATTTTTCTGTAAAAATATTGACGGACCTAAACTATTATGAAAATGTTGAATGTCTTTTATTTTATAAAATTATAGGACTCATTTGGGAAGCTGGTTAAAAGCCAACTTTTAGTTTTTAACTCATTTTAATTCACATCACCTCTAATATTTTTTACCCACAAATAGATAAAAAAATAAAAAAAAGTCAAAAAACTAATTTTTAACCAACTCTCTAAAACACCCATAAGGGAACCTTAAACTAAAACCTCTTACTTAACCTCTTGTTTTTCAAAAATTAATATAGAACTTTATTTGATTTTAAAGTTTTCAAAAATAATTTTCAAACTTTTAATATTTTAATTATTTTTTTAATCTACATGTATTTAAAATATATATAGTTTGCGAAAAAAATATTCAAAAATTACACTAAATACAAAATATATATTATATGTTTAATTTTTTTTTCTATTTATTAATTTTTTTAAAGATTTCTTTACAAATATTTTATTTTTAAAATACATTTAATTAAATATATATAAAAAATTAATTAAAATATAAAAATAAAAAAATTTTAAAAAATGTTTTTAAAAGACCAAAACCAAAGCAGATAGTCTCTTTCATAAAAAAAAAAATAAATAAAATAAAATAAAAAAATTAAAAAAATCAAAACCAAAATTGATGCAGAGAGGTTAGTTATTTTAATTGACTTATTATTATTATTATTATTATTATTATTATTATGACTATTTTAACTTAATTAAAAAAATTATATTTAAAAAATAAGTTAATTTTTTTAATTGATTTAATAATTATAAAAAAGAAATAAAGTATTATAATTTAAATATGACATTTTGTTTTTTTAATTATTTTATCTTTACTACTTGTTTTACCAGGGTATAGTGTGGTGTTTTGGAAAGTTGATAAAAAATTGATTTTTTTAGCTTTTTTATATTTTTTTTTTGACTTTTTTGTGTTAAAAAAATAAAAAAATTGTGATTTAAAAAAGCCAAAAAATAAAAAAACTGACTATGTATTTGGTTGGCAAAAGAGAATAAAAAAATAATTAGGACAGACACCAATGTATTTGTCCGGGGAGCAGGAGCAGCATATCCTCCTTTCCTCTCTTTATAATAAGTTGAGTGCTCATCAGACCATCTCCATACTACTACACTTGTCTTTGACTAATACATCTAGAGAGAGAGAGAGAGAGAGAGAAATGGCGAAAGTAGGGAGAATGAAGCTGGGATCACAAGGTCTAGAGGTGTCAAGACAGGGACTGGGGTGCATGGGGATGTCAGCCTTCTACGGGCCTCCAAAGCCGGAAGAAGACATGATCAAACTCATCCACCACTCCATCAACTCCGGCGTCACTTTCCTTGACACCTCCGACGTCTACGGCCCTCACACCAACGAAATCCTCCTCGGCAAGGTCGCCCCTATTATTAATTCAATTTCCTACTCTTTGATTTCTATTCATAACAAATGCTGGAATTGATCTTGGTTTTGATTTTGATTTTGATGAGCAGGCACTCAAGGGAGGGATGAGAGACAAAGTTGAATTGGCTTCGAAATTCGGGAGCTACTTTGCTGACGGAAAGACAGAGATTCGAGGTGATCCGGGATACGTACGGGCAGCATGTGAGGCGAGCTTGAAGTGGCTGGACATGGATTGTATCGATCTCTATTACCAGCATCGGATTGACACCCGCGTCCCCGTTGAAATCACGGTTCTCTCTCTCTCTCTCTCTCTCTCTCTCTTTAATTTGAACATTTTGTTTGTACTGGTTTTAATTTTTTAAAAATTAATTTCTTATGATTTTTTATTTTTAGTAAATATTTTTAAAATTTTAAATAATTTTTTACTTTTTTATGGACTTTAGATATATTTAAAAGATAAAATATTTATAAAACATTAATAAATATATAAAAATATAAAAAATATATTAAATTTTCACATATATATATTTTTATATTTTTAATATTTAGTGAATTTTTTAATTTTTTATAAATATTATATTTTTAAATGTATAAATGTAGAGTGTATTTAAAAATTTAAAAAATTGTTTTAAATTTTAAAAAAATTAGTAAAAATAAAAAAATACGAAATTTTTTTTTTTTATTTTTTTGAAAAAAGAATTTTGAAATTATATCAAGTGTCAGGGATGAGCCAAAAAAAAAGCTCAAAAAATCACATACAGGTCCGATGCAAACGTTAGGTCTTATCAATTCGGTCCTCATTTTTAAAATAAACAAAATTGTATTTCACAATTCGGTTGACGGTTTTATATTTACGGATCTGATTAGAGCCGAACTAAATTGTTTAAATATATATAACAATTTTGTTATTCAAGCAACTCATTATTATCAAACATATATCTATATAATAAAGCAGGATAGTTTTTGAATTTGTCATATACACATTTGTCTTACTAAGACATTTGGACGATTCAGATCTATTCAAATTATAAAACAACGGCTGAGATATATATTTTTCAAAAAATATCTTACGTGTACATTTTCTATTTTCTCGCTTCTCTCTCTTACATTTTCCTTTTCTCACCCATCATTCTATGATCCCATGATTCCATCTTTCTCTCTCTTTTCTTTCTATTTTTTTTTTATTTTCTCTCATTTTTTTTTTCACTCTATTTGTTTTTTTTTCTCCTTTTTGTTCACTTATTTTTATTCATATTATATGGAAAAGTCTACTATCTCAGAATTAGGAGTCAGATTTTACTATGTGTAGTGAAAATTATATTAATAAATTTTTTAATCCACAAATTAAATGAATTTGAACAATTAATTATTATTTTTAAATATATTGAATACCTGATAGATTTTGTAAATTTAGACCTCATATGAATCTTCAACATCTATATAATAAAGCAGGATGATTTTTGAATTTGTCCTACATACATTTGTCTTACTAGGATATTTGGACGGCTCAGATTTATTCAAATTATAAAACAACGGCTGAAATATATTTTTCAAAAAAAATCTTACATGTACATTTTTTATTTTCTCGCTTGTCTCTCTTATTTTTTCCTTTTCTCACACATCCTTCTATGATCCCATGATCCCACCTTCCTCTCTCTCTCTCTCTTTTTTTTTTATTTTTATTCTCTCATTTTTATTTTTCTCTCTATTTGTTTTCTTTTATTTCTTTTATTTTCTCCTTTTTGTTCACTTATTTTTATTCATATTATATGGAAAAGTCTGCGATTTCAGAATTAGGAGTAAGATTTTAGTGTGTAGTGGAGATTATATTAATGAATTTTTTAGTCCACAAATTAAATGAATTTGAGCAATTGATTATTATTTTTAAATATATTGAATACATGATAGACTTCGTAAATTTAGACCTCATATGAATCTTCAACATCTATATAATAAAGCAGAATGGTTTTTGAATTCGTCCTACATACATTTGTCCTACTAAGACATTTAGACGGCTTAGATCTATTCAAATTATAAAACAACGGTTGAGATATATTTTCCAAAAAATATCCGACATGTACATTTTCTATTTTCTCACTTCTCTCTCTTACTTTTTCCTTTTCTCACCTATCATTCCATGATCCCATGATCCCACCCTTCTCTCTCTTTTCTTTTTATTTTTTTATTTTCTCCCATTTTTATTTTTCTCTCTATTTTATTTTCTTTTTATTTTCTCATTTTTGTTCACTTATTTTTATTCATATTATATGGATGTGGGAGCCAAAAAAATATAGGTACTAGCTTATTGGGCCTAACCCAAACAAAGCCCACAATGGGTCCAGCCCAAACAAATATCACACCCCCCATCTATAGAAAGGGGGGGGGGGGATCCCAAGTGAGAGGTATGTCTGTTCTCCCTACACAAAACACACACCCCTTCTAAGATAGATATATACTATTTCCTGAATCAAGGACTAACTTCATCATCGGAGTACTCCCGGCCGGCAGCCCCGGTTGGGTGGCACCGACTATGTTCTTCATTGCAGATCTACAGGGGTGAAACTCTTCTCTTCATTGGATCTCTACAACATCCATGTGAGAGGATATTTCATGGTCTCACAATTGGCGCCGTCTGTGGGAACGACTGAATGAGATCAACGAAGAACACAACAAATATACTACTGTAAGTAAACATATACGGGATGCTTTGAGGTTAGTGCACTTTCTACAAAAGCAAAATCAATCCCAAGTAATACGGCCCACAACTGGGTTTGTGGCTTCTTTCATTCTGATTATATATATACATATCTATGTATGTATCTATTTATGCTCACAGATCTGATCAAAGCATTGTTGAATATTAATATTGCTTAGAAAGGTTGTCAAAACAAGATGAAGTTAGTAGCTGTTTTCTCTCTTTAAAAATGGGTTTCACACCTTTCTTGGTGCAAACATCTTTTCGGCAATTCAATAAAGTTATTTGTCTAAATTCATATGTGGGTCTGTCCATTTATTTATTTATTCTTTGTCTCTCAAAACTTAGCTTAAAGTTGATGCTTGACATGTATGCATGTGTGCCTATGCTAGAACTTTCTGTAGAATCCAAGGCTGGGTCTTCAATTTTTCTCTCACTAGAATTGGACCACAATAACTTGGGAGTGGATTAAACTTTCTTATTCGGCACTTTATTTGGCTTGTCTATCAACCAACTCAGCAACAGTAACTCTTGATTGGATTGTTCGTCAACTCTCTCGTTATTCTAAATCTCATTTCTGAAAGCTATCTCTATATTTGCAAAGATACATTTATATATATATATATATATTTATACATGGATACAAATATTTGCATATGCATCAGACTTGTTTGTTCGGCTCTCAGACAAGGTGTTATAGGCCGACCACGGCTCTCTCTAGCGCTATTATCGGCAAAGGTGGAGTCGTGTCGACCAAGTGCTTTAGCATGTCAGCCAAGGCGATTTGCCTTCCAAATGTCTCGGCAGGACAAACCCAGTGGGGCAGGACCCACCTCCTGGATTTCTTTTATTTTTTACTCTGCAACATCAATGATTAACTCTTGTTTGTAGTCTTTGCATATAAAGTTATTTATCACTTTGATCCTTGTGGCCATGTCTTTTTTAGGTGTTCATTTCAGTTTGTCAAGAAAAAATTGTAGGGAACATTTTGGCAACTCGGCTGCCCACTGCGGCAAGTTGCTTGAGGTTGGGCAATCAATGGAATAAAGAAAGTTATGAAGGGTTAATCACATAATCAATTGCCGATCAAGCATTTCAGCAAACGGAAAGACAAAAGACCAAGAGGTACCACAAAAGTCAGCGAGCCAATGACGTTGCCAACATGCTAATCATGAGTATAAAAATAATATTTATTACAAGATCATAAATATTTACACAAATATTAATATTGACTTGCATTTATATGTTTACGTCCAACATGTCATGGATAGCTTGACAACGTGTTTGGCTCGAGAATTCGATATTACCATTAAACCCATGGCTGGGTCTTCACCCTCTCTCTCTAGAAAAATTTTTCCCCAAGAGTTATTGACAAAGTTTGACTATGAGTTATTATAGTAATTTATGGTAATATTTTGATCGGCTTTATATGAAGCTAATTAGAAACTCCATATTCAAGATATGGTTCTGACTAAGCTTGCAGAGCTATTAATATTTCCATGGTTAGGAGCCCAAGTTTAGTGATGCATATGTTGTTCCGCATACATTTGGATTATTCGGTTGATGTTTTGATCTAGTAATTTCTCTCTCTTTGGTTCAATTTACTTTTACGTAGTTTACTTCTTGAGATTATGCGAACATAAGTTGCTAAGTGGATTCTCTATTCTTTCCTCTTTGAATAATTAATGTCTTCAATCTGCTTTCTATATACATATATGCTTATAACTTTCAATTTAATTAAAAATATAGATTGCAGTACTCTACCATCTCTCGGATAACCAACCAAGTGCTATCAAATAGCATAATTTATGAGCTGCGGACCAATTGTTTCGGCAACCTAAGAGATGCCGACTAGTGTTTCGGCACGCCAATAGTGTCAATTGACACCCATAGTTGGGGCTTGCTCCTCTAAGAATAGTTCTCGCTTGGGAACCCACACTTCGGTGACATCGCTTATTCGGCTAACATTGCTTACTCGGCCATGTCCACTTCACAACATTAAGACTACTCGGCCAAATACGTCCGCTTCAAAGCATTATACATATTCGGCAACACAATGCCTCGGCACTAATATCTCGGCATAATACAAGCATCTCGGCATGCCGAAATTCACATCTAATAATACTAGCGGTTTCATGTCAACTCAAGGAGTCCAAACCTACGAACCCGAGGAGCCAAGACGTAACCAAAGGCCGCTGATAGTTGCGAAATCGACTAAATGTCCAGAAATCGACATTTTTCAATGTCATCAAACTCAATCTTTGAATATACCAGTGTGAAGTCCTCATGATGACGAGTCCAATGCCACAAACCGCGTCAAAATTGGACTTAAAACGAAGGAGATACAAGGCCTCAAAGTCACGAGCTCAAAACGGAAACACACTGCCTTTCACGACATACAACATGTAGGTGATGAAATAAGGATTTATCATGCGCTCCTCAGCACAACATGCTCCGTTGCATCTTACCGCATTCCAATTAATCGGATGGTCCAATAACTTCGAGGATGCCTACCCTTTAGTTTTTCGCCGTGTAGAATCCATTTTTGAGGTCCAATTTTGTGAATTTCAAGTATTAGCTTGGGATCAATCAACTGGAAAATCGGGGACTTTAGATGACAGTTCAACGGTCAAATCATGTCCGATTAGCATGCAATTTTGACAGCAGGCTCCAGGATCTAAGCCACAATTATCCATCTTTACCGATCATCCACCCTAAACTTGAATTTCTTTTACATTCGACGACCACCAACGAACCAACTTACATCCACAGGCCCAACGAACAATTCGACAGTTTTATTGGCTTACTCAACATATTATCAAGGAGTTTCGGCAAACTTATTGACTTATTCGGCAATTTGTATTTTCATTCACGATGCATATTATCACTTGGCTTCGACAACTTTTATTCGGCTTATCTGACCACGTATTCGGCAAGCCAAGAACGGAATTGCTGCACATTTGTTGGCCAGTCAAACCCAAAGCGAAGGCCGACCACTAGCCTGCGGAAGGTGAGTTGACTCACTTTCAGTGGACATGATGCCATCCAACCAACAGTTCTGCCAACAACCGGAACACTCAATTCCATAATATTCGGCTAAAATGGGCGGAGCTGTTAAAGACTTTCCATTTCTATTCGGCGTTCGAGCCCATACATGTTCATAACGGCAATACTGAGAACTCATAGCCAATTGCTCGGCAAAGCTCCCAAGCTACTTTGCGTCATTTGTTCGGATTATTTATTCGGCATATCAGCAACTGCAAATTCACAACTTATTCGACCCTCGGCAATTCGGCTAACATTATTCGACAACCACATTCTCGGCATATAACTAGCATCTCAGCTTGCCGAAATCAACATGAATATACGAGAGGATTCGCGTCAAATCAAGGAGTCCAAATCCACCAACCCGAGCAGCCAAGAAGTAACCAAAGTTCGCTGGAAACTGCGAAACGGACCACATTTTCCGAACATTAAAAATTTTCACAGTTGTCAAAATCAAGTTTTGATCATCCCAATGTGAAGTACTCATCGAGACGTCCAATCCAACGCAACAAACCGCGTCAAAATCGGAGCTAAAACGAACCCATACGGGCCGATCAAAGTTTGCCTAGAAAATGAATTCCTTCGCTGGAGAAGACAACCCAGCAAGACATGCAGAAATAATCCTGTGCTTCGCGGTTGCATTACACCCTATTGATCTGAGCCGTTAGATCCATTTTGGCTACAATAACGCCATCAGGAGTCTGATCACAGCGATCCAATAGTCCTTTCCAGCTAGTTGACGTATTCCGGGTCCATCCGTATGGTCAGAATATGCAATTTCTGCTCGCAATATATATCTATATATATTCAATAATAAATAAATAAATAAATAAAAATACAAATAAATTGCAGATTTGATTCCGATATCACCAAGTACACTACTTTGTCTCAGTTTCATTCTGATATCGCCACGGCACCGAATAGGGGCACGGAATCCGTTTCAAATCATTATCGACCTACTCGGCAATTTTGGCCCAAGTCAATTTTATTCCTTCCGAATAACAAATCTTATTCAAAAGCAATGGGGCAAATATACGTTGGACAAGAAGTTCAACTTCACTGTTGCCAACCACGTTCTTAGCAAATCTAACTCCGAAAGGATGCCGACACACCGCGAAGCTAAGAAAAACTCGCCGACCAAACGATCGGCACAATCGCCGACCCAAGTGTAAATGGACACCGATGTTTTGACACTAGTTACTCGGCAGTGCATCAACTTTACCCGGCAAGATTATTCGACCATTATTAATTCAACATTATGCATGATCATTATTCGGCCGTGCATCAACTTTATTTGGGTAAGCAACATTATTTGTCAACTTTATGCATTGTCAAACTTTATGTAGCAACATTGGCCACAGTATTCGGCAACTTTATTCGCCTAACAACATTATTTGGCAAATCAATTGCCCACTGGGACATCAGTCAATTTTCCGCTTTCCAATTGGGGCACATAAGTTGATTATCATCTCGGCACCGTTGATATGCATGCATACTTGGCCAACTTGGTACAAACATTACAACGACGTTTACTTGAGTTACAAACTCCCGCTCCTTTTCACACGGCTTCAAGCAAGCGCCCGTTTTGAGACAATACATTACACACTTGGCAGTCGGTAGTTTGCATATTTTTGCGCGCCGTCATTTTACCAAAGCCGAATCTTCCCTGCAACATAGGGCAATGGGAATCTACATTCCTTCTGACTAACACCTGGCATTCGAAAGCAATGGAGCAAGCCTACCTTGGACTAAACGCAAACTGAGCAACTCGGCAATTAAATAGTTGGCCCAATATCTACTTGGCAATTCCATACAAGCGGAGCAATATTATTGGTGATTAACACGTCCACCTTATTCGGTACAGGATACATTATTCAAAGTCCTTGCCATATTGGCACTTAGTTGCCACTTAAAATCAGCAAAAGTCTCCGAGTACAGCGCAATCTTCGCACTCGGCACAGAGCGCCGTTAACAAAGGCCTACACCCTTGCCCGGGGTTATAATACCGCAGGTCTACACCCTCACCCGGGGGTAATAATACCGTGGTCCAATTTTTGACTGATATATCTACCTTATTTAATCTATCTTATTTGGTTCAGGTAATCATTTCCGTGTTCGGCCTATAGAAATATTTCTAGCTCGGCATAAAAGTCCATATTTGGAAGCAATCTTTGCACTTGACAGAATACTGCACTCATGCTCGGGGGTTATAATACCGTGGCCTACGCCCATGCCCGGGGGTTAGAATACTGCGGCCTACACCCATGCCCGGGGGTTAGAATACTGCGGCCTACGCCCATGCCCGGGGGTTAGAATACTGCGGCCTACACCCATGCCCGGGGGTTAGAATACTGCGGCCTACGCCATACCCAGGGGTTGAATACTGCGGCCTACACCCATGCCCGGGGGTAGAATACCGCGGCCTATCGTTATGATTTATTTGTATTCCTTTCTGGGTTTTAGCTCACCCCCCTCATTTATGATCGACTTATATACATTTATACATACATTCAAGACATACATAAATTCAAGACATACATACATTTATACATACATTCAAGACATACGTATATTTACACATACATTCAAGCATACATGCAGTCATTCATTCATACATTTTATTCATTTATCAAATGTATTCTTTGTCAAATGAATAACATCTATTTGAACAGTATAACTCGGCAATAAAAACTCTCACTCCTTCTACCGAAGACAATGAAAGTTTTGGGGCAATTGTGGGAGCCAGAAAAATATAGGTACTAGCTTATTGGGCCTAACCCAAACAAAGCCCACAATGGGTCCAGCCCAAACAAATATCACACCCCCATCTATATAAAGGGGGGGAGGGGGGCATCCCAAGTGAGAGGTATGTCTGTTCTCCCTACACAAAACACACACCCCTTCTAAGATAGATATATACTATTTCCTGATTCAAGGACTAACTTCATCATCGGAGTACTCCCGGCCGGCAACCCGGTTGGGTGGCACCGACTATGTTCTTCATTGCAGATCTACAGGGGTGAAACTCTTCTCTTCGTTGGATCTCTACAACATCCATGTGAGAGGATATTTCATGGTCTCACAATGGAAAAGTCTACGATCCTAGAATTAGGAGCCAGATTTTACTTTGTATAGTGGGGATTAAATTAATGAATTTTATAGTCTACAAATTAAATGAATTTGAACATTAATTATTATTTTTAAATATATTGAATAGCTAATAGACTTCATAAATTTATACCTTATATGAATCTTCAACATCTATATAATAAAGCAGAATAATTTTTGAATTTGTCCTATACACATTTGTCCTACTAGGACATTTGGACGGTTTAGATCTATTCAAATTATAAAATAACGACTGAGATATATTTTTCAAAAAATATCCTACATATACATTTTCTATTTTTCTCTTCTCTCTCTTACTTTTTCCTTTTCTCACCCATCCTTCCGTGATCCCACCTTCCTCTCTCTTTTCTTTTTATTTTTTTTATTTTCTCCTTTTTGTTCACTTATTTTTATTCATATTATATGGAAAAGTCTACGATCCCAAAATTAGGAGCTAGATTTTACTTTGTGTAGTGGAGATTAAATTAATGATTTTTATAGTCCAGAAATTAAATGAATTTAAACAATTAATTATTATTTTAAAATATATTGAATACCTGATAGACTTTATAAATTTATACCTTATATGAATCTTCAACATATTTTAATAAAGTAGGATGGTTTTTGAATTTTCAACATATTTTTTTCTTATTAGGATATTTGGATGGCTCAGATCTATTCAAATTATAAAACAATGGCTGAGATATATTTTTTAAAAAATATCCTACATGAACATTTTATATTTTCCCTCTTCTCTCTCTCTTACTTTTTCATTTTCTTACCCATCCTTCCATGATCCCATGATCCCACTTTTCTCTCTATTTTCTTTTTATTTTTTTATTTTCTCCTATTTTTATTTTTCTCTTTATTTGTTCATTTTTTTTTTTAATTTTCTCCTTTTTATTCAATATACTTTATACATATTTCCATAGAAATGTATGTATACCCGTAATACACTAGGACATTATGGGTATACATGTAATTTCCATATAATTATATAAGCAAAAGCAATATAATTATATAAGCAAAAGCAATATTATATGTATGCCCGTGGAAATTATATGTGTGCCAAGCACATTTATCTGTCTAGCTGTATATTATATAAGTAAAAACGAGTTTTCGTGAGGAGTTTTGTAAGAACTCCAAAATTTCATAATAAATTTGTGATTTTATCAAATTAAAAAATAAATTTAAATAGTGTTAGGATTACAATGATATTTTAATCCTAACATTATTTATAGGCATACGCTAGTATATATATATGGGAGAAGCTTGCCTCCAGTCCGATATCAGACTAGACGGCGCTGTTCGACCCGTGGGGCCACCATTGGTCTCGTTTTGATAATCTGAACCGTTAATATATAGAACTCGTTGAGTACTATCTGCTCGTAAAAAATTACGTTAATTGGATATCAATAGCTACGTGATCAAATTATTTTTGTATAAAAAAAATGGACGGTGAACAAATTAACTGTTGAGAAAAAACTGATCCGATGAGAAAGCTATCAATATCCGATTAACGTGATTTTTTACAGCAATATAGTACTCGACGAGTTCTACACATTAAACGGTTCAGATTATCAAAATGGGACCCATGGTGGACCCCCACGGGCCGAACAGCGCTATCCAGTCTGATTTTTGGACTGGAGGCAAGCTGCTCCCTATATATATACATAATTTGTAATCTTTTACTTTTGCAATCATGTTTTTTTATAGCGGTATAACTAGTTTTATTCCACTTTTTGACTTTTTAGATAAAAAAGTAGTGGAAAAAAAGATGATTGTTTGGGAAATTTTTTTTGTCTTTTTATGAAAAAATTGTATTAAAATATTGTATAAATATATAATTACTGTATTACTCCTATGCCCTATGTGTACTGACAATGATGGTTGAAGGAACCAATATGGCTTGCTTTGAAATGAGATGGTGGGCAGGCATGCTTCAGAATATATATGTATAGGATCAGGCTTCCCTCTAGCCTGATGAAGGACTGAAGGGTACTGTTGGACCTGTGAGGGCCCATCATGGGTTCCGTTTTAATAATTTGAACTGTTCAATGTGTAGCACTTGTCGAGTACTACATGCCTGTAAAAAATCACGTTGATCATATATCAATACCTATGTGATCAAATCAGTTTTGTCTAACGAAAAAATGGACGGTGAAAATAAACGGCTGACAAAAATCTAATTTGATCACATAGCTATCGATATCCGATCAACCTGATTTTTTACAGGCATATAGTACTCGACGAGTTCTACACATTGACGGTTTGGATTATTGAAACGAAACCCGTGGTGGCCCCACGGGCCCAATAGTACCCTCCAGTTCGATGAAGGACTGGAGGGAAGCCTCTTCTAATTTTTATTTTTTTTGTTTTTTTAACATGTTCCTGGTCACACGTCAGCTTGTACCATCGCTTCAATACAAATTTGGCTTATGTACTTTTTTTTTTTGGGTGCTTTTTTGGTGAATAGTATTAACGTTTTGACTTTTTTAGTAACTATTTGGCTTTTTGTCTTTTATAGACTATCCCAAACAAGCACTAAGTCATAGGTTGTGAATGATATTTTGTAAAGAGAAACACTATGGTACATCCTGAGTTGTATCATATGCATAACTTTAAATTTTATGAGTCATAACTAAAAGCAATATCATAACTAAACACAATACGGAGTATAATTAAAGATCTCATGAGTTATAATTAAAATTAGGGTAAACTACCAATAGGTCCTACTTTGGAGACTTATTACCCATTAAGTCCTATTGATAAATTTATTAAGTGATAAAGATAAATTTATCAGTCTTTTATTTTTATGAATAAATTTATAGTGATAAATTTATCAGTCTCTTTGTTTTTATGAATAAATTTTTAGTGATAAATTTATCACTCTCTTATTTTTATAGTGTTAAATTTATTAGTTAGGACCTGTAGGTAAATAAGTCTAGTTAATAGGACTAATTGGTAAGTACCCCTTAAAATAATATCATAACTAAAGAAGGAATTGATCATAACTAAAGAAGAAGAAAATGACATAACTAGTGTGCATATGATACACCTCTTTCAAAGGTGTATATATTACAATTTTCCTTTTGTGAATGATGATAAAGTTTTTAAAAATCACAGTTTTAAATTGAACCAACCAAACCACGTTTTAATTGCTCGGTCTCATTTGTTTGTAAGATTTTCATAATTTAGTTTCGTTTCAAATTTCATGAAATTGGGTGTTTGGCATATGGTTTTTTTGGTTAAAATAGCCAAAAAGCCAAAATACACAATCATATCTCTTTAAGTTTTTATACGTTTTTTCGTAAAAAGTAAAAAAACAACTAAAATAGTCAATTTCCAAACAAGCTCTAAGTAATAGTTTGGTTTGGTTTACTCCTAAACTGAACCAATCCAAATTATGCTCATCCCTAGTGTCTTTCATAAAGTGTGTATGTAGAAACAATCGACAGTAATTTGGACAGAAGAACCAAATTGAAACTAAATTAAATCAAAGTAAAATTTGAGTCAAACTATAGCAGTAAAAAGTGTAATTTACCCAAGTTAATAATATATATTGATACACTTTTGTTTGTGCTTGTTTCAGTATTATGTTATAGTTTACATTTCCAATTGAGAGCTAGCTATTCTCTCAGTCAATGTTGTCTAGTTTGCCTTTTTACTGTGATATGGTATTTTGGCTGCCTTTTGGTGATGATGATGATGATGATGTCAAATTTGCAAATATATGACATTCTTCCCCATTTTTTGTTGTCAGGTGTTCCTACTTCAGCTGCACTTTTAGTTACTAGCATTTGTGTTTGTTCAATGAATTCTATGCCAAATTGCCATCCATAGTCATCGATGAGTATAAATTGTTTCAATTAACATGACAAGATTTGCAATTCCACTTGCATGATAAAGCTTATATCGTACCTTCGGTTGTGCCAAATTTGCCTCATGAATTGATCCATCTTAAATTAATTAATTCCATTTTGTTTTTTCAATTTGTAAATGAGATAGTTCAAATTTGTGTAGCTGTTCAACGGAATAACATTGAATCTTTCAAATCTAGTTTAAAATTATTATTATTCTAATAGAAAAGACTGAATTTAAATACTCATAAAGAGAGTAGGGCTTTGTCAACTTGTGGTGTTACATGTTTTCAGCCAAACAAATCTAATTATCTAACTTTTGTAGATATTCAAATTATATTCTGGGGCCAAATTCACATTATGGGGATGACCAAACAGGCCCCTTGCTGATTTATCTAGTTTTCTTAAACCCATTTGGGTTTTGTTCTATATTTTACTTGGGGAGATGACATCAAATAAAATCCATTGGAGAACTGGATTTATGTAGCTGATCACAGGTTATTAGGACAGGCTTGAGTTGAGTTCTGGCTCAACTCACCACCGTGCTGCAATTTTAAAAACAGTTGGAATCAATTAAGCCAATAAAAAGTTAAAATCACCTGTGTTTGGAGATCAATTACCCATGAAGGCAAACCATACTCTTTGGATTACAATCAATGTGCACTCTTCTTAAGTTAAGCATGCATCCAAATTGTTTGATCATATACCTAAATTATGCTGTGGTAGAGTAGCATGATAATCTTGTTTCTACTTCCCTTCCTCTTTATATATACATGTTTCTGCACATCTCCAAAATGATTTACTTGTCTTTTTCTTTGATTCTTCTTTTTGTAACCCATCTTTTCACCAGATGGGAGAACTCAAGAAACTGGTTGAAGAGGGTAAAATAAAGTTCATTGGTCTATCTGAGGTCTCTCCTTCAACAATCTGAAGAGCTCACGCAGTTCATCCAATTACAGCAATACAATTGGAATGGTCTTTATGGACAAGAGATGCAGAGGAAGAAATAGTTCCTACTTGCAGGTGAGGCATCTATTCTGCTAAATGACGTTTTAGGGAATAACAAGAAATCCAAATTGCTAATTTGATATCCGTTGTGATTATTCAGAGAACTTGGCATTGGGATTGTCGCATACAGTCCTTTAGGAAGAGGATTTTTTTCATCAGGTCCCAAGCTTGTTGAGAATTTTGCCAATGAAGACTTCCGAAAGGTTTGTGCAATGTTAATGTCGTCATAACATTGTTGTGAATGGTCATGACTTTCTCTCTTTGTGCAAACTGTAGAAAAGTAATCGATGTTATAAGCTGATAAAATACACCATGTTTTCTAAAAATGAGGAGTGCTTGTTAGTGAAAGTTTTGTATATAAAACTTATTAAAGTCCTTTTTATACTGAAATTGTAATTTTATAGCTAGTTAATTGTATGTTTTCTGCTTCTTTGGGCATAAATTACTTTTGTGCTTCTTGGATTTTGTATTAAACCACATTCCAGTGAACTTTGTCAACAAGTGTAACTATTCAATGAAAAACTTTTTGCTTTTTATCTTTTGGCATGAATTTTTTATTGTGGATGTAGTTACGTTTATTTCATCCATCAAACTCTCTTAATCCATTGGGAAAACAGTCATTGTGTTAGGTTGTGATGCAACTTCAGAGCTTGTTTTACGCGATCAATCTATGTATGGCGGATTCACAGTTCTGATGCTGAATCATGTATTTCATTTATTTTTTATTTTTTGCAGCATCTACCAAGGTTCCAGCCGGAGAATATGGAGCATAACAAAACATGTTTGAGCGAGTTAATGAAATAGCAGAGAAGAATGGGTGCACCCCAAGGCAGCTAGCATTGGCATGGGTTCATCACCAAGGGAGTGACGTGTATCCTATTCCTGGCACCATCAAGATTGCAAACTTGGATCAGAACATGGGAGCTTTGTCAGTAAAACTGACACCGGAAGAAATGGCTGAACTTGAATCCATTGCATCAGTTGACGCAGTTAAGGGAGATAGGTATGGGGGCCTGAGCTTTACTTGGAAGAATTCAGACACCCCACCCTTGTCCTTATGGACATCTTAAGAAATACATCTTTCACTTGTGTTGATTGTTCCTTTGGAGTTGTAAAAGAACTTGGTTTTGTGATCCTCTGTTTTTGGAGTGTGTGTAATCTGTACTTGGTTTTTATGTGAGACCATGTTAAGGGTGACGTGAGTTGGGAAGGGACCTTCATTTTGTCCATCACCATTGGAGCTACAAATAAAAGGAGTTAAAATTTATGTGGTTAATTTTATGGTTGGTTAAATTACACTAACTTCTATTAACATTTGAAGAAAATATATCAAGTCCACAAATTTTATGCTTCCTGAAAGTTTTAATTCAAGTAACACATTTGTTCTATTTATTAGTTATTTGTTAGTTAGTTGTATAGTTCGAGAAATAACCAAATGAATTATGGAAACAAATCAAATAAATTAAATGTAGATTGTTGTGCGAAAAGTCCGCCGACAATAAAATCATATCGAAATAGTTGATGGTTATGAATATGGAATAGAAGAATTGTGTAAACTATGTAAATTCACGAGAGAAACAATGGTAAGATATCAAGATTTACGTGGTTTAACCTTAGTCTACATTCACACATGAAAAGAAGAATTCACTATCGAGAGAGAATAGTTGCGCTTGAGAGTTACAAGGTGGCAAAACAATCTCTCACAAAACTTATCACTCAAATACTTTCTTACCAAACCCAAAATCCTCTCTACTTCTGATAGACAAGTGCTCACAAGGAGACATATAATAGATTTAGTTGAACATAATTATAGATCCCAAAGCAAAGAAGAAAGAGAGATGAGAACAAAATTTTGAATCCTCTAAAACAAGATAAAATCTCACTAAATCAAGACTTCAAAAAAGACACCAAACTAAACAAGTCATTTTTGACAACTCCAAACAAACTATGGTGAACATATACGGATCTTCCAAGACCAACAAATATAGATTTTTCAAAACTAATGATTACATATTTATGAAGGATCACCAAGCAAGGAGAAAACCTCCAAAAAGAGACCTTAAGGAACTTCAAAAGCTCTACCAAAATTACTCGTTCAACTTAAAAATATAATTGAACGAGTAGTCTTCACATATTTATAACCAAATAATTATTCTTAAAACTAATCCTAAACAAAATAGGTTTCCTATCAATCTAATTCATAATAATTAGGAAACTCTAAATTCAAAGTTTTAGAAGATCCAAATCAAGTCAAATAGATCTCCTACAAATTCAAACCAATATTGAGTGAAAAACAAGTCCAAATTTGACTCAATAACTCTTGGCACAATTCTTATTCCAATTAAAAAATTAAATACCAAACTAAATCAAATTGAAAATACACATTAAACTAATAATCCAACACAAAAATACTATGTATGTAATGGAAGATTTTCATTACATATTTAATGGATATGAAATAGGAATATAAATTTATAATTATTCTAAATTAAAAAAGATGATTAATTAAATGATATAATAAAACCTCTCCATTATAAATATTAAATATGCAATGGAGAGGAATACAATTCCATAAACTAGAGAGGTTATCATTTCCCTTAAAAATCATTACAAATTATTTTGTTTTTGCAACTTTTAGCGAAACATATAAATATGCTTTCCTGATGATAATAATAAAAAAAAAAAAACACACCAAAACCAAAACTGATGTAGAGCTCGTTTGGGAGGTTAGCTATTTTAGTTGACTTTTTTTTTATGACTATTTTAGCCTGATTAAAAAGGGTGTAAAATGTATTTTTATTTATTTATTTTTATTTTTATTTTTTTTAAATTCTTATCCAAATCTATAAAATGTATCCTACACACAGCCTAAAAACACGGGACTCAAAAAAGGATATGGGTGTGGTGAAAATTTCAGTGGGTGTATTAAGGAAATGTTTGGGATGTTGGTTTTTTAACTAAAATGGTCAAAAAAGTTCAAAATATCTAATCACATCACTTATTTTGCTTTTTTATACATCTTTTTGTAAAAAAAATTAAAAACAAACTATATCCACATTCTAAACAAGTTCTAAGCCGCTATGGATAATTGTAGGCCTCATTAGCATTTAGGTTAAAAGTCAGTTTATTAGCTTTTTAGCTGTTTGAATCACATCTAGGGCTGTATAAAATACTATCCAATATGCTAAAACTGCACCGATCAATATCAATCTGCACCGTTCTATCCACTAACCGCGGATTAAACTTTAAAATCTATAATCCGCCTTTGAAAGCACTCCGCTCAGCTATATTTAATACACACACACACACACACATATAAACCTCTAATGAAATATCAAAATAAAAATGAGTGTAAGAGAGATTTAAGATATTAAATTTATTACAAATTAGTAGTTATATATATGAAAATACTATATAATATTAGTTTGTGTTATATATATGAAAATTTTTATACAAATTAGTATATATTATGCAAATACTTGATAATTGGTTAGAATATATTTTCAATCTATCAATCCGCTCAAAACCATCCAAACGACGATTCGCCAATCCGCCAGTCCACTACTCTACCATTTAGTTTATAATTTTATTCTCGAACTGTTTGAATCACACCATGCATACCCCTAATCACATTGCCTCTCCAATGTAAAAAATAAAAATAAAAAATTTGTAACCTTCCCTCAAAATAGGCCGTAGGCAGACAAGGATCCGGACCTGATTAATAGGGACACTAACGGATCCGAACCTGATTAACAGGGACACTGACGAATCCGGACCATAGCCCGAAAACTATTCACATGTAAGGATGGCAATGGATAACCTACGTTGTGGGTATCCATGGAGACCCAACCCAAATACATGGGTTTTCCCCTTTTTTCTTGTCCGTCGGGTAGGATAAGTGATGTTCTTTAAATCTCCATTGGAGATGGGGAGGGGATGGGTACTCACTAATTTCCCCATATGCTTTTTTTTTTTTTAAGGTACATCGGAAAATAATTTCTCCATATATTTTCACTAGGAATGGCAATGAGGGTTAATGGGGTGGATATTAATTCCCGGGGGCTTTTCCCAAATTAAGGCAAAATAGCAACCTATTTCCCAAACTAGGCCTAATTTGGACGGAATTCCCAAACTAAGCTAAAGCGTGGTTACAAACCACGCTTTCACCATTTTTGTGGCCCTCCCGTAGAAAATTTGTAAAATCGTAAAAGCGTAGTTACGAACCACGCTTTTAATTAAGAAAGTGTGATTATAAACCACGCTTTTATACAAAGTAAATTTTTTTTTTCAAAAAACGTGGTTGTGAACCACGCTTTTACTGTGCTTTTAAATATATATATATATATTTTTTTCAGAAAACGTGGTTCACAAACACGTTTTTACTGTTCACCAAGGAAAGCGTGGATGATAACCGCGCTTTTAATTGAAATGTAGTTTTTAAGGAAAGCGTGCTTCGTAACCACGCTTTTATGACCACCCACTGTTGATTATTATTATTATTATTATTATTATTATTATATTATTATTATTAATCCACATTCTATAATTCACTCAATCATCTTGTAGATCTCTATATATAAATTATTCACATAAAATATCGTATTGATAAACAATCTTAGCTACCAAATTTTATTATTTTAATATTTAAAAATAAATTATATAATTTTCAAATTATGTTTCACATCCATTATTTTTTTTTTAAAAATGATAAAATTATATGTACGATTATCAGATCAATTTGATATTTACATAAATAATTTATACATTAAATTTTAAAAAAATAAACAACATGCATTGTCTAAAGAGTAGTGAATTGTGTAAAAAATGTAAATTAAATATTTGCTTAATTTACCTGATATTTTTTAAATTGTTATTTTGTTATATAATTCAAATATGATCTAAAAAAGATCAATGATGGACAAAAATAAAAACAACAAATAAAAAATTTAAAATTTAAAATTAAAAAAGAAGAAAATAATGGCCTCGAGACACACACCCTCACAGAGAACATTTTGTGAAATTTCGGAGAGATTTTGTTGGGGCATTTCCCAAACTAAGCCCCTATACGAATTTATTTCCCAAACTAAGCGTACTTTTGCAGAATTTTTTGAAACTAAATATTTGTTGCCACGAAATATTTAAATAAAACTTCACACAACATATATAAAGTATCTAATTTGCTAATTACTGCTACGAACAGGAAAACAAAATTAAGGTATGACTATAACACTTATAACACTTTAGAACGCCGTAACTAGTTCAAACATAAGTATCCCACAAAAATAATTTGTGGAAACATTCAACATAACACAGAACATAAAATAAAGCGACGAGTACAATACTTAATAGTTACATAGACAAATATTAGACAAACCTTTCACAAACTCATTGTCGAAAGAGTTATTTTAACACACAACATGTAATTATAGATAACCTAATATAATTTAGTAGACAGATAAATGCCTAATCCTCGCTCAAATTGGCAATCTCAGAGTCCGAACAATCAGAGAGCTCAGGGTCAGAGAGAAGTGCAGGATCGTCCTTGATAGCCTTGATAGCTGCAGCATTTGGTGCTGTTCCGTTCTTCTTGGCATCCGACTTAAGTATAGATAGTTCCATATCGCGGGCTGACCTACGACGCATTTGAGAAATCTTATGTCGAAGTCTTTCACATAGTCGATCAAAATTATCTGGATCTTTCTTTTGGATCTGAACTGAATGTGCTTTCGGCACCTTCAGTTGATTTTCCCGACATAATCTTTCCATTTGCACTCGCTCTATAAATAGTGCGTGCCACTTCAGAAGTCTAGCGTCTGCTAAACCATATCCTGTTTGATTATCAGATGGATCCTCCGCGAAACCACACGGATCTCGATAGTACTTGGGCATGACGAAATGTCGCTTCCCAAACCTATCATGATAAGCGCAAGAGGCATCTAACAAAGTAAATGGTGTTTTATCTTCAGCATCGCCACTTCCCCTTCCTATTCCTGTTCCTTGGCATGAACTCTCACCTCTTTTGAAGTTCGTACCCCCTGCGAATCCCTTTCCCGTTCCTCTTCCTCGTCATGAACTCTCACCTCTGCGATTCCTACCCCATGCCGTGAATCTATACTCCATTTGATTTTTTCTCAATAGATGAATGATAGTTTCCTAAGACAAACTGAGTGGAAAGGTAGTGTGTTTACCATCACTCCTTCAGTCCATTATATAGTTGTTTGTCAACACTATTGCCATGTGGTCGTATTAATGTGACTTAGATGGATTCTGAAATGTGAGGAAAAAACAAAGCATCTATGCGCTGCACAAAGTCACATGCATCACTGCATGTGATGAAAAAAGTCACAAAGTATATAACTGACAAAGTTAGAAAGTCTCATGCATCACTGCATAAAGTCACATGCATCACTACATCACTGCACAAAGTCATATGCATCACATGCGTCACTGACTTTGACGAAAAAAGTCACATGCATCACTGCATCGCTACACAAAGTCACATAGCATCTGAGGAAAAAACAAATCATACAATTTATTACGTCTGTTAAAGTCACTGAATCACTGAGAAATGTTGGACGTATCACTGCGCCGAGCTACAATTTATTATCGTACCATAGCTGCTGTGCCCATGTGAATTTCTGGAATTCATAATGGGATTAGGGGGTGTCAGAACAAAACAACAAAACAATTAGACCCTTTGTGTTTAAAAAGCCACCCTATGCAGCTTCAAATAGATTCATAAACGTTGAAGATAAAATATTATAGAGTTAGAATGTATTGAAGATTAATTTGTAGTAGAGTTAGAATGAATGGGTTTTTCGATGTATAGAACTTGAAAGTGTTACAGATAAAAGCTAACATAGTATGCAGACAAGAACAACACCGACTTAAATCAACACATAGTTAACTTCAAATTAAATTGGTCAAATTTCTCCAATTAAATTAAATGAAATATGTAAGGTGAAAAGTGAAATTAAATTTCTAAGTGGATTTGAACTTTGCTTAAAACCTTCAGATATGCATTGAGTACTAAATAAAAGTCAAAGTGACAACTCATATAAAGTTGATGCATAGTTGTTCAGGTCATAAAAGTTGACGTCACAACTCTGATGCATAGTTGTTTACAATAATTTCAAACATACAGCTACCATGTGTAATGGCTTCGCAATGCTTATACATGAGTTATCAATAGGAAGAGAAATGCGTAACGAATCTTGACATGTGTACTTATAAATGTAGTGATTTCATAAACTTCAAGTTCATATAACAAATAGTTGAAATACATCCGTAAGTTAGATGAACAACAACATTGTCTTACACTCCAGTAACGAAGATACGACACAACATACAAACATATATGAAAGATAAAGGTGTTTGATTTCTCATTCCTCATCTGACATGTAGTAGTCAGAGAGATATTTGTCATTGTTTAAGACATTATTTCGCTCAATCACTGTCAAATCTCTGTTGCTTGCTTTTGCCATTTCGGTGGCTAGCTGAAGTATGAAATGTCGACATCTCCGCATCAACATTCTGTTGTTCTCCTTCTTAGTTCTGCTAACTGCTTTTTCATAGTCACTCACATTTCATCTAGCCATGGTCAATGAACGACAATGAGGTACCAGTGCCCTAAAGTTACATAGATCATTAAACAATCCTTCTTGCTCTGTTACCCTGGACGCCCATTCTACTCGGATACCAGCATAATAATCCTTCGGACTCGAGTACTTTTCGCTCTTGTAGTCATAAGTAAATGAAGGAAGTAGCCACATTTTTGGATTTCTTTGATGGTGTGAACTTCCGGCACCTTTTGAAGACATAGTTCATAAAATAAAAAGATTAATAATAATTAATTGTAGATATTTACTATTGTTATGACTTGACAAACATCATAACGGGGGGTAGCGCTATTTATAGACATCATACTGGGGGTTAACTAGAGATGACCTGGTGGCGATAATTGAGATGTTGGGGCATTATGGAAGAAGTGATACCCGTGATATTATTTTATCTTATTCATTTCATGCAATCCTGAGTACCCGTGACTTTGTGTACCTGTGATGTAGTCATGGACGTGGTTGTCAGATAAAATCATAATTGTAGGTCGTCTTTTTCACAATGCAATCCCTTCATATTCGAGTAGTGAGTTGTCAAATTAATCAGTAATGTAGTGAGTTGTCACATCGCCACATTAAACTATTTTTTCATGCTTGCTTTTCTAATACAGTAAGTAGTCACTTCGAACTGACGATTTCAGTACAAATTGGTGTTTTCAAAAAATTATAATTAAATCATAAAATGAAATAGCGGCTTTAATTTTCTTTGTTTTAAAGTAATACTGTTCATAAACAACTGTGAAACAGAGTGCAAGTAAATACATAACCTTCCAACTCACTTCGACCTACAAAACTATCGTTGATTTTTTCACCAAAACAATGTTCAAAACAAAACGAAACAAAATAATAAAATGGCCACCTGATATGTAAAAAAGATTGGCACTACAGCCTATATTTTATCTTCTTTTCACTTAACAAAACTTCACAGTCATCCCCTTTTCTCCTCTTTGCATTTTCTGCTTCTTTTTGTATTCGATAAATTACACTTAACTCCTTCAGTCCTTTATATAATTGTTTATCAACACTATTGCCATGTGGTCGTATTAATGTGACTTAGATGAATTTTGAAATGTGAGAAAAAAAAAAGCATCTAAGTCACACTGCACTAAGTCACATGCATCACTACATGTGAGGAAAAGAGTCACAAAGTATATAATTTACAAAGTCAGAAAGTCACATGCATCACTGCATAAAGTCACATGCATCACTGCACAAAGTCACATGCATTACATGCATCACTGAATCTGAGGAAAAAAGTCACATGCATCACTGCACAAAGTCACATAGCATCTAAGGAAAAAACAAAGCATACAATTTATTATGTCTGTTAAAGTCTTTGCATCAATGATGAATGTTGGACGTATTGTTGCGCCGAGCTACAATTTATTATCGTACCATAGCTATTGTGTCCATGTGAATTTCTACAATTATAATGGGATGAGGGGGTGTTAGAACAAAACAACAAAATAATTAGACCCTTTGTGTTTAAAAAGCCACCCTATGCAGCTCCAAATAGATTCATAAACCTTGAAGATAAAATATTATAGAGTTAGAATGTATTGAAGATTAATTTGTAGTAGAGTTAGAATGAATGGGTTTTTCGATGTATAGAACTTGAAAGTGTTACAGATAAAAGCTAGCCTAGTATGCAGATAAGAACAACACCGACTTAAATCAACACATAGTTAACTTCAAATTAAATTGGTCAAATTTCTCCAATTAAATTAAATGAAATATGTAAGGTGAAAAGTGAAATTAAATATATTGTGAAGGCAAAATAATTGAATTATATTTGTAAGCGGAAAAATGAAATTAAATTTCTAAGTGGATTTGAACTTTCCTTAAAAGTCGAAATTAAATTGCTTAAATTTCAGATATGCACTGAGTAGTAAATAAAAGTCGAAGTGACAACTCCTATAAAGTTGATGCATAGTTATTCAGGTCATAAAAGTTGACGTGACAACTCTGATGCATAGTTGTTTACAATAAGTTCGAACATACAGCTACCATGTGTATATGTGGTATAAGTATCGCATCATACCACAACAAAAGTTTTATAGCTATTTCGAGCGATATCATCATGAGATATATGGTGGTTGATCTATATTCAGCAATAGGTCGCTATTGGGTTGCAGATGGAGATGAATTTCAATATCCATTAAATCCAAATTTGCGTTACTCACATGCCACTGTCAATAACATGAGAGCTGAGTGGGAATTTCGCATAACTCGAGCAAACGTTCTCGTTGAGCTATGTTGTGAAGTTAATTTTAAATTTCCTCGCCGGTTAGCCATGCGTATGCCAACTGACACTCCACAGTTGTTGCAAAGGGCATTGCATTGTATCCGCGACGAAGTTAATCGCATGACCCAACGTTTGCAAAGGTCCGAACTAATGAAGACTACAAATGAGCGTGCCAAAGATGGATTAATGGATGATGCACACCAGTACTTCGCCTATAGCATGGATATTATGTATGAATCTGATATTGAGATGTCAGATGATGATGATAATGAATGAAATTGTTTGGATGAATGACCAAACCATTTATCTTGTAATGGATTTGTAATGCTTATCTACGACTTATCAATGAAGGGAGAAATTTCAATAGTTTTTGAATAGTTCTTGTAATTCTACAAATAATAAATACCTTTGCTTTCTTTCCGTTATTGTTATTTTGAAGAACGCTACTTGAACTAGGCTTTCATGATTTCATGCATTATTGATGTGAAATATAATGATGATACTAAATGAACTTGGTTGCATGTATGACCAAACGTTTTCATTCATTATAATGGCTTTGCAATGCTTATACATGAGTTATCAATAGGAAGAGAAATTCGTAACGAATCTTGACATGTGTACTTATAAATGTAGTGATTTCATAAACTTCAGGTTCATATAACAAATAGTTGAAATACATCCGTAAGCTAGATGAACAACAACATTGTCTTACACTCCAGTAACGAAGATACGACACAACATACATATGACACAACATACAACATTGTTTAAGACATTATTTCGCTCAATCACTGTCAATTCTCTGTTGCTTGCTTCTGCCATTTCAATGCAGTAAGTTGTCACATCGCCACAGTAAACTGTTTTCTGATGCTTGCTTTTTTAATACAGTAAGAAGTCACTTCGAACTGACGATTTCAATACAAATTGGTGTTTGCAAAAAATTATAAATTAAATCATAAAATGAATCAGAGGCTTTAATTTTCTTTGTTTTAAAGCAATACTGTTCATAAACAACTATGAAACGGAGTGCAAGTAAATACCCCCAAGTGTCTTGAAATGCCCATGAGTTAAGTTACATGAGATAAAATCGAAATTATTTTCTCAGTCGCAGACAGCACTGTGAAACACACCCACAGTGAAGTACCTAGATGTAGAACATGTACCTCAGTCAAAAACTTATGTTGCTTGGGGTTCTTCGAATACTGAGGGGAGTAAAGTTGAAATACAATCTCAAACCGGGCATGAGAATGAGTCACCCACAGTCAAGTAAGAAGATGTTGAGCATGTACCTCAGTCAAAAACTTCTGCTGCTTGGGGTTCTTCGAATACTGAGGGGAGTAAAGTTGAAATACAATCTCAACCCAGGCATGAGAATGAGTCACCCACTAATATCTGGAGTTGTAATAAAAATAGCCAGTCCAATGGTGGCAACGAGTCGGCTGTTGACAAAAATCAGATTTTGGGGAACGACACAACGTCAAAGGCAAATGGTTGAGGGTCCAGTAGAGGGAGTTGGGGTTCTTCGAGTGAAGAGGGCCACAGTGATGATAGGAATGAAGGAATGTGGGGTTGGCAAATTAAAGAATTTGGGTGCTGGAGAAACTATTTATTATTACAGAATTTGGGTCCAGTTGGAGGGTTAATCTATTCTATTATTAAAGGGGAACACCAATTTTGGTGTCATGAATCTGAAGCTTGACTTACAAATTTTTTCTATTTTTCCTAAAATGACCATAACTTGTTAAATAATCTATTATTTTAAAACTTATATCAAATTGTAATTATGGGTAAAATCGTAAATTACCAACTCAGTAAATAGCTTCCACTTTTCCACTTCCCACATTTTAGAAACTGCTGTGCAGTTCCATGTTTCACATCTTCTCTGTTTTTTATTGTTTATTTTTTTTTTTTATTTTGTATTTTAAATTTATAACAAACTGCTGTGTAAGTTCCACAGTTCATCATCTTCACTCTATTGAAAAACTAAAATTTGTTTCTTTTTTTTTTTTTTTTTTTGAGAAGACTATTCAAGTATTCAAGAACTTTTTTCTTTCTTTCTATTTTTTTGGGGGAAAAAAGCAAAGTATATAAAATTTGTGTTTTTGTTTTCTTAATGTTGTATGTGTGTGTGTGCGCACGTTGTTTAAAAAAATCAATGTTCTTAAAATTTTATTATATTATCAGGTTCTGTACCTTTTTTTTTTTTTTTTTGTAGTCTTATGTAATCTGAAATTTTTGTGTGTGTGTGTGTGTGTGTTTAAAAAAAAAAAGTGTTCTTAAATTTATCATTATGTTATCAAATTCTTTGGGAAAAAAGTACAGAATAATAAATAAAATTTATGTAATTATTTATTTTGTGTTTTTTGTAAAGAAATAATTATATACTTAAAAAAAATTATTTAAAAAAAAACTGTATAAAAAATTATATAGTTTATTATTGTAAAACGAAAATCCACATGGTACCAAATGCAGCACAACTTGAATCTCTTATGTATATAATCACCCTGTTTAAACCCATTGTGACATCATGATTTGAATATTTGAAGTATTTAGGAAATCATCAAAATAAGTAAGAATAAAAAATTGTAAAATTCTATTTTCGAATAAATAAATATGGCACATTTACATCCTCTGTACAAATTTGATTTACAAAAACTATAACATAAACTATAAATAAAAAAAACTATACACTCCATATCACACCCGCTAATGCCCTAACCTGCCCCTAGTCCCACAACCCAGACCGTGGACCTCCCTCCTCGGTCTTCTGTGGTAGACTCTCTGAATATGTGGCTCCTCCAATCGTAAATGCGTATCTTGTGGCACTCTCTCCCCTGCATGTGGCCCTCCATTGACTACCTCTGGAGCCTATGAGTGTGACCCTCCCTCTCCTGCCTGTCCTACCCTTGATCTTGTCTCTAGCCCAAGATCGGATACTGCTGTGAGCTATGAAACTCCCTCATATAGTGCAACCGTATCATGATATGCAGTTGGACCTCAACCTCGACCTCTGCCTCTGTCTCTGCTTCTGCCCGCACCCCGACCTCGGCCGTGACGTCTGCCACGACCATAACCTCGGCCTCTCCCTCGCGCTCTGGAGGGGGGGGGGTTCAATATGGGCCTCATCCTCAACGTGGGAGATGTCAGTGAGAACTGCATCATGTGTACTCATGGTCGCGGTCGAACTAGTCCCCACAAAAGTAGGTGTATGTAGTGTGGGACTATGTGATGTACATGTATCAACCCCAACACTACAAACACCTGAACTGTCTGGTGGTGGTAACTGGGTGGGTGGGGTAACAACGTCATGCATGTATCGGGGCGGTGTCCAATCAGGGTCAGCTACATAAGGTATGCCAGTATGCTGGGTAGGATGTACGTGGAGGGAATCTGGAGATATGTATGGGGTAGCATGTGGTGGGGTGACTGATGTCCAAGGAGCTGATGTGGCCGGCGCTGAAGTGGAAGGCACTGACGTGGATGGCGCTGATGTGTCTGGAGCAGCTGCTGCACTGTGTACACCGTAGTGGCCAAAATGCAGACGATCTCCCCGATGGGCAAGTTGGATCGCCTCTTACAATAAGTCTTCGATCTCTGCAACAGCCTACAAGGCATGATGTCCATCACGTCTGAAAAGGACGTCCTCAACCAAGTGATATGACCTCCCAGCTCCAACCACCTAAACAAAAATTCGGACGTATTAGGCTACAGTTGACTGAAAGTAAATCAATTATGATCTTAATAATCATCTGACACATACTATGATACTTACCAATGCCTCAAGATAAGGCCCAACTCCCTAATATCCGGACTCAGACAGGTGGCTCAGATTACTAACTAGTAGGCGTGTATGTCGTTGATACCACAACATGTAAGGGTCAGAAGAGGGGAGCACCTCATCGCTCCAGTCAGCCTGTACAATACTGTCCCGACGGGCATCCAACAACTGTATATATCGCATATAAAACAGACTTCAGTCAGTGCCAGCTCGGCCACGCCTATCAGTCACATGCAACCGCCACTCGGTGTCGAACCGATCCGGTACGGACTGGACCCACCAAACTGTCGGAGGACACGATGGGGAGATGCCACTCAACCACGTCAAAACAAATAAGTGGCACTCTCGCCATCCATATCTCCTGACCTAGTCGGCAGTAGTCGGGAGCGTACTGAGGACCTCAGCATAAGGCTGCCAGATAAACTACAATAACGACAAGGATATTAAAATTTGCTCGTGAACTCAAAACATATACAATGAACAAGACAACTAAAATTGAGAGCAAAATTTCATACCTCGCCCTCGATCATCCGGTCGAGCTGGTCTCTATAAACTACGACTACGTGGGTCGAGATAACCTTGTGGCCAAAGTCCTCGAGGTCCGGGTGGCAATGCATGTCTCCTGGCCCATGGGAAGCTCACCAAGAGCAACCACTTGCCGCCTAGACGGGGCAATGCGAATCAATCTCTCCCACACCCAAATCTGCAATAGTTTGAACGCAATTACAATACTGATATATGTCATACAATATGAATTGACATGTAATAAAATTCTTACCAACCTGTAGCAAGACAAGTGGTCCTCCGATCTCCTTCGCACCCACTTGAGCTGCTCGACATAGCATCCTGTACAAGCATGCCAAAGCCGCGCCACCCTAGCTGTACTGGTCGATCTCGTCAATGTCTCTCAGCAGTGGCAAGTACATCAGCTTGAGCAGGTTCTTTGACTTATCAGGGAGAAGTACCCCCCCAATAAGCCACAGAATATATGCTCGGGCATGCTGCTGTACCAAAACTGCTCGGCTAGCCACCTCACCCTCAGTCTACATGCCTGTAAGTTTGCAGGTGTAGGTGCTACTCCTAATAGCTCAGCACATAGGGCTATCCACTGCTCCCTCGTCAATGATGGGTCAACTCCAGTAACTGCTTGCCCATCAATCCGTAGACCATATAGGATAGATACGTCTTGCAATGTGACGGTGGCCTCCCCGATCGGGAAATGGAATGTATGAGTCTCTGTGCGCCACCTCTCGACGAGAGCAGTGATGAGTGGGTGGTCCAGTCTAATATGCCCGATACGGTAGACACCATAGAATCCCGCGCGTAGTATATACTGCAAGACTCTATGGTCCAACGGATGCTCCCACAAGCCAGAATTTGCTCTGCGGTAGGTCAACACGGTGCGTGCCTCGTCCTGCATAACAGAATGACTAGTTTAAATAATAGCATTATCACGTAATATAAAACAAAATGCAGGGTATTTTAATTGTAAGCGTAAAGTCCAACAAACGTTATTGCATACCGGATGCTCCCATATACTGTTAGCCCGATGTGGTTGACTAAAAAGTGGGACCTCCTCAGGTAGATGTGCCATGAAGCCTGTACAAGTGAAATACTAGATCATAACAATAAAAATCTCATTTAATCATAACAGAAAAACTGTAATTATTCCATAAATTACGATTTGTAAAAGAAAAGTATACTCAGCTATTTCAAAATTTAAATTTGTGTGATACTATATATGGAAGCAATTCACTAAAATGTAATTAATTTTTATTTCAAAAACCTCTATTGGTTAACTGTAATTTAACTATAACAATTAAACTCTAATTAATTCCATACATGACGACTTGAAAAAAAAAAATGTGCTCGGTTATTTTAAAACTTATAAATTTGTGTGCCACTAACATGGAAGCAATTCACTAAAATCTAATTATAATCATAAAAAAAAAACTCTAATTATTCCATAATTTATGATTTTTAAATATATATATATATATATATATTTGTACTTTAAGATTTAAAATTATCTGTCATTAATATGAAAAATTCAACAGAACCTACCGTTATGTATGCTATAACTAATATAGAAATCTTTTCCAAAATAATTTTAGGGCCTCAGTTACATAAGCTTAATAATGACCATGAACATAGTGCAATAACATGTGGATAGTTTTCCTACATAAATATTTGCCAAAAAATTGAATGAGAATTTTTTTTTTCCCAATAATAGGTTGATGATTACATTTATGGCATATTTGACAAAACTTAATTATTGATTTTGTAATGCTAAAAGTTTGAATAAATTATAACATTTTTAAATTACATAAATTTATTCATAAATTGTAAATGTGAACAATGGTTGTAGCATTCGAAAATATTAAATTTATTCAAAAATATTAAACTTTCAAATGGTAGAAGAACTATTTGATTAAGTATAGAATTTTGTAATACACATTTTCAATCAAGTACACAATAAAAAACTTAGGCCTGTGTGCTACAGTTAAATGTTTTTGTATACATTTTTAGTTTAATTTATTTGCTTAGTATGTTAGTTGTAAATTTTTTTTTTAATATAAAACAATTACAATATATAAAGAATTAAAAATTAAAAATGATCTATTACAAATAAAAAATGATCTATTTAAAGAATTAACAATTACAATATAGTTTAACATGGGGTCATTTGCATTACAAGCTCAAAATTCACACGGGCTGCCCAATTACAATCTAAAAATTAAAAATCGCAACCATTTTACAATTTCACAATTCATGAAACTCATGTAAGCATTACATAGTCTTCATCGACCAAGCCGCGCTGGACATGTTCGCCTATCATGACCTGTCTGCTGGCACTCACTGCAACGAGCAGTCAAATGCCTATTTGATATATCCATCTCATTCGGAATACGGGACATAGATTTACGACCCCGTTTTACTTCTCGCAGATGAAGTTCATTAGGCATTAAGGTCCACTACGGATCATCCCAATAATCTTGATGTGGTATTGGATTGGATTTAGTTTCCCAAACTCTCATGTATACAGGAAGCCTATATACTGGATCAACGTACTCAAATGGATTGTCACCGCATTCAGACATAACAGCGAGCATATGAGAACATGGATAGTGTCTTATCTCGTATTTTCCACAACTGCATGTGGGTTGATTCATGCGCACAATCTGTGTATTGTGACCTCGTCCATGGCGAAAAGATGTTCACACCTCAAATACGCGGCGGGGCCTATCAAACAATATTGATACAAACTAATCAAGTTCACGTTTTTAGGTGTAATTAACTTCACAACATAATAATAACAATTTAGTTTACATTACAAACTAACCTGTCGTACGATATTAACTGGAAAGTATTCCCCCTTGCGATGCCCTCCTCGATAATTTTTTGCATCTCTCTAGGGTATTAGAACTCATTCCATACATTTATTTCTGCTTGGGCTCCCATCTCGTCGAAATATTTTACCAGCTGTCGAAATGTAAACCCAACCATAGTTGCGATAGGTAAGTTCCTTGCACCTTTCAAGACACTGTTGAAGCACTTTGCGTCATTGCTGGTCAATACCCCCACTGATATCCACCATCGTATGCAAGGGCCCACTCCACAGGATTCATCTTGCGGACCCAATTGATGGCATCTTGGTCAATAGCTTGTATTTGTTCTAAGTAAGGATTACACTTTCGTCGTTGATGAGCTCTCCTTGCTTTCCATAGAAGTTGTTTCAGCTCCTTATTTTTAAACTTTGTATTAAAGTTACTACAAACATGTCGAAGGCAGTGCGATGATATCCAACAAATTGGAGCGACGAATTCAGCCAATGCCGCCTCACAGCAGCTAAAATACTCTCAGCTCGATTAGATATCAAAGTCACTCCCTGTCGATCCATGACAATATGTTCCTTGATATTTGAA
>JAPPVO010000031.1:132349403-132392923 GCA_030407325.1 Camellia japonica
AAGTATATGTCTTGAGTTGCAAAGACCTGCTTTTTGTAGTTCTCCTCAGCCTCAAAGAAGCCGGCGTTGTTGGCAGCTCGGCAGTTGGTTGAGGAGAACTACAAAAAGCTGTTCCGGGCTCGGCTTTGCCGAGATGCATCCTAGCCCGGTCCTCATTGAGCTTAGCTAGTGGAGTGCTTGGACATGAAGCACAGCACGGCCGTTGTCAGCCGAGATGATGTTGCTCGGCTGCTGAGCTCCCAGTAGAGTGGGCTGGCAGTTGGGTTAGGTGATGTTTAGCAAGGTTTACGCTGACAGATGGGATAGCAGAGCCACGTGTCAGGAGATGACTGGGAGTAGATATGGGGCGCAGAGGGTATATAAGCGTGTCTGTGCCCCCCACACGCAAGAGATGAACACTTTTGTAAGACATTCTTACACTCAAACACTCTCCTCCCTCTCTCTCTATCCCAAGGTGTGTGCTAACTTGATCATCAGAGGGGTTTTCCGGCCACACACCGCCGAGTAGCTCACCGCCATTGTGCTTTCAGGTGATCGGACCGAAACGGAGCTTGGAAGAAAGGAGTACGGGCTCGCCGGAATATTTGCGCCCCGTACAGCACCTTATTCCAAAATGGCTTTATCGATACCGAACATATGCATATTAGTGTCGAGGAATTTCTTGGAATTTTCTTATACACTTTCGCACAAAATGATTGCCATCAACTATTGGCAGATAGATTTCAACACTCCATGGAAACAATTTGTCGGCGCATCAAAATTGTTATACGAGCACTATGCAAGCTTGCATCAACGGTTATCAAACCACATAACCAAGACGAGATACGGGCAAAAATTTTAAATGACAGGAGGTTTTTTCCCTGGTTCAAGGTATGAATTTAATGATTGTCTTGTAAGTTTTTAATAGTAATAAGGGACGATATTTTTTTTCTCTTGTTATAAAAGTAATATCCAAGTTTGTTTCGCTTTTAATGTCAAACAAATATCTTTCAATTAGGATTGTGTCGGTGCTATCGATGGCACATTGGTAGATGCATGGGTCCCTACTTCAAGACAAAATATATTCTGCGGTCGCAAATCTACGGTATCACAAAATGTACTCGCAGCTTGCGACTTCGACATGTTGTTCACATTTATTAATTCTGGATGGGAAGGTAGCGCTCACGACAATGCTATTTTAGTTGACTCTATTACAAGAGTTGATCTACAGTTCCCACACCCACCCAATGGTGAGTGTCACGAAATAACATACGGTACATTTTTTGAAATTATTTTTTTGTACATCTGTTTGATAGAACAGTGCATTCATTATTTACATGTAAGCAAGTATTATTTAGTGGATGCTCATTTCATGAACATGCCCAGATTTCTTGCCCCATTTCGTTCCCAACGCTATCACTTGCAAGAGTTTTATGGCCGTCATTATTCAGGACCCAAGGAATTGTTTAACTATCGACATTCGTCGTTACGCAATGTCATAGAAAGAACATTTGGTGTTCTGAAGAAGCGATTCCCAATATTGCGGTCCATGCCAAATTACAAGTCTACAAGACAAGGCCCTCTTATGATTGCATGTTGTGTACTGCATAATTTGATCTGTTTGCATGTAGATATGGACCCATTATTTATGGAAGTTGATAATGAAATGGCGGTAGAAGCGGAAGCAGACGGGTTTGTTGGAGACCAAGCTGACTATGTTGACATGTCACAACATGGTTGACGTACCAATCGAACTTTAGGGATGCAATTGCTACTGCTATGTGGCAAGGTCATGTTGGCCACGGATATATTTGTGATGTGAACAAGGCAAGTGAATATCGTAGTGACTAATGGTTTTAAATGTATAATTATTTTACTAGTTTCAATCATGTTAGGTGTTTATTCTTGGCAATCCCGTTTGACAAAACTCTTTTAAGTTGTATTTGTTTTCGCACTTTTTATTTCAGTGAGGCTATGAGTTTTTAGATGCGAATCCAACCCGAATTGTGCCTTGCAGAGAAGTTTCGTAATGTTAATTCTTTCAAGATTGCCACTTCGCTGATTGTGAACGGGATCGAGCTGCTCGATCAGCTCGCAGGGGTCGAGGGGGCAGCGCCCCTTGGTGGGTCTGGGGCAGCACCACGGAGGGGTCGAGGGACAGCGCCCCCGAAGCAAAATGCAAAAATGCATTCCAAGCTGCCTGTCCACTCGAGCGGACATTCCCCCGCTCGAGTGGAGAATGTTGAGTTCTAGAAATTTATTCGCCTGCAAAAATACTGGATGTTGTTTTTTCCCGCTCGAGCGGAACTTTTCGCGCTCGAGCGTAGGTCCACTCGAGCGGCCAATCTGACGCTCGAGCAGAGATCGCGGGACAGTTTTCTATAAATATGTGTTTCAGTCCAAATCTAGGAAAACTTCTTCAGATCTTCTTTTTGGGTTCTAGGGTTTATATCTAGGGATATTTTGCTAGTTTTCTTTGATGTTTTGATTGAGTATTCAACTCATGGTTTAAAGAGTATACATCAAAGGATTATTTGTTTGTTCTACACAAAAGAGAGAGTTATTCTTCGGTGGATTCTAAAGAATTCGAGCCTGAAGCTTTGGTGGATTCTGGAGTGGCTTATCGTTAAGACAATTCTGAGGTGACGACAGGGTTGGAAGAGGCACATATGGGTTGGTTCAATTCGGGCGTGGATTCGCTAGGTAATTGAGAGTATACCTGTGTAATTCCTTTATATCTTCTTAGTGGATTGTTTCATGGCTGTTGCCCGTGGTTTTTTATCACAATTGGAGGTGCTCCAATTGTGATTTTTCCACGTTAAAATTGTTTTGTCGATTTGTCTTGATTGTTTGATTGGGATTGTTTTATTCCTTTAAATTGATACATAATCACAAATCAATATCTAGCGGATTTCTAGATTTTTGAATTGGTATCAGAGCGGGTAGCTCTATTTTTTTTTTTTTTGTTTTACAAATCTATTAGAGCGAGATCTTGTTTGATTTGTGATAATGGATACAATTCGTGAGGGAAATTCTATGGTTCGACCACCTCTACTTGACGGATTCAATTATTCTTTTTGGAAAGCTCGGATGAGATCGTTTTTAAAATCTATTAATGAAAAAGTTTGGCAATCTGTCATGTATGGGTGGACTAAACCGACGATTACCGTTGATGGAGTAATCTTCCCCAAACCAATTGATAAGTGGGACACAATTGATTACCAAAATAGTAGCTGGAATAGTAAAGCTATCAATTCTTTCTTTTGCGCTGTCACACCTAAAGAGTTTAGTCGTATTTGCAATTGTGAAGTCGCAAAAGAGGCTTGGGATATCTTACAAACTATTCATGAGGGCAATCCTTCTGTTAAGCACTCAAAACTTCAAAGGCTCACGCCTAGTTTCGAAAACCTTTCAATGAAAGATAGTGAGACCTTTGATGAATTTTATGCAAAGTTGAGTTGCATTGTAAATTCCAGCTTCAATTTAAGTGAAAAAATACCGGAATCCAAGATTGTAGGAAAAATTTTGAGGTCCTTGCCCGATCGGTTCCAACCAAAAGTTACGGCTATTGAGAAGGCTCAAGATGTTGACAACCTCAAGCTGGATCACTTGGTTGGAAATCTCCAAACTTATGAGGCACGTAGGAATTTCAAAAAGAAACAAAAAGATGCTATTGCTTTTAGTAGTGCTCATAGAGTTGGAGAGGATTCTGATGAGGATTGTGAGATAGATTCCAAGATTACGGCTGCTTTTGTTAAACAATTTAAAAAATCTTTTTTTGAAAAAGAATCCTAATCTTTTGGAATCTACTCATACTCATAAATCTAAAGGCAAAGATAAATTCAAAATTAATTCTATAGCCAAGAAGGAGAAAAGGAAAGATATAAGGGAACTCTGAAAGAGTCCAATGCAATGAATGCCAAGGATTTGGCCACTTTGCTTCAAAATGCCCCACTCGTTTGAGGAAGAAGAAAGCCCTCGCTATCACTTGGGATGATGAATCAGAATCTGATAAAGATGAAAGTGACAATGAAGATCAAGGTGAAGAGGGACATAAACAATTCCTTGCTTTCATGGCGGCTTCTGAAACTGAAGGACGAACAGAGTATCCGAAGAGGCCGATTGAGAATGCCACTGATGATGAATCCTCGGGAAGTGATGATGAAGAGCTTGAGCAAGCTTATGAAAAGTTGTATAAGGAATCTCTTAACTTATCCAAATTTTATGACAAACTCACTACGAAACTCAAAGCATGTGAAAGTGAGAATGTCAAATTAAAGAAAGAGATTTCCGAGGCTAGGAATGATGCCCTTAAGATTTCTAATGATCGACAAGCTCTTTGTGCAAAACTCTTGACTTGTGAGACAGAGAGGAATGAGCTACAACAAATCTATGCAACATATGAAGAGAAAATTGAAACTCTCGAGATGTCTCAAGTTGCTTTGGAAGAACTAATGATCAAGAAAGAGGAAGAACTCAAGTGTGCTATGGCTACCATTGGTCTTTGGAACAGAGAATCAAAGACTTTGGACAATATCATTGGTTCTCAACAAATTTGTTCTGACAAGAGTGGCATTGGCTTTGGTGGTAAGAAAGAGCAAAAACAGAGTGCATCCATATCTCATGATACAAGAACTCAAAGGCAGGGGGAGCACAAGATTCAACGAGAGGAAAGACTTCTCAATCTTCCTAAAGTTGGTAAGGTCAAAGAAAAGAAGGTACACCCTGTACACCCTGTTTTTATTTGTCATCATTGTGGTATGCATGGTCATATTCGCCCTTATTGTTATGAGTTGCATGGGACAGTGTCTCATAGAGATGGAGGAAATTCCAACATCTTGTGGGGTAGGAGACACTTCTTTGGTGGTAATGAGGTTAAAGGTCATATTAGACCTCGTTATTTTGATGTGCTTGAGACCAAACATGGAGCGAGTTTGCATTTGCCTAGCTCTAGGAATAGGAAGTTGGAAACCATGTCAAGACGGGTTCTCATTGAAGGGGAAGAGAACCACAACGTCGAGACATCACCCAAGAACCGCCATTCTCACAACTTTGTTCATACTAAAGCAGTTTGGTTAAGAAAACGTGACTTGTGTTAATTTGTTTATTAGTTTTAGTTTTTGGGTTTCTATATGTTTTTTTTTTAATCATTTAGTGTGTACTTGTTCATTTTTTGTCTTGCTTTATTTAAAAAAAAAAGAAAAATCCAAAAAGATTTTCTTAGTATGGTTTTGCAAGCTTGAAATTTTTGAGTCATCCTTGGTACATATTGGAATTGATGAGAATATCCATTATACGTTAATATATGTGTGCTTTTTGTGGTCATTACTCATTTCGAAGTGTATGTTCTTTGATTAGTATGTCTCATTCTGTACACATTCTTGGATTAGCAAATATTGGAGTCTTCCGCCTCAGTGATCTTTTTTCTCTATGGACTTCTGGCATGGTATCTTTTGTTTTTCTAGAGGAATTGACTGATACTAGCATATCTTGGGTGATGTTGATTCTCTTAACCACCTTCCATTTTTTTGCATCTCCACGGCTTTCCCCTCTGTTCTTTGTAGTCAAGGCATGAGGAAAAGGCTACCTCAGAGTCACCAACCAGGCCATCCTTATTATATCCATGCTTCTCTGGTTCGGTTTCCATACTCTTGAGCGTGTCAGCCGCCAATGAGTGTGCAAAAGAAAGAAAAAATGTGCAAAAGAAAGAAAGAAAAAAGATGTGCAAAAGAAAGAAAACAAAAAGATGTGAAAAAAAAGGAAAAAAAATAAAATAAAGGATTCATTGATTAAGGGAGAGCCTTCGCCTTTACTTAACAATTACCCCTTAATTCCTAGTGGTTTGACTTTTCTTAGTTGTGCTTAGATTCCCTTGCCGGAGGTCCAGCTTTCAGATCACTACTAGGATTTGAATCTTGTGTTTGTCGAACTCCAAGAGTCACACACACACACACACACACTTTTATCATGGGATCTATGTTTTTCACATAATGCATCACTTTCTTTTATGAGGAATCTTCTAGAGCCTGTGCACATTGTGTTTTCAAGTAATTGTGCTTCTTGGATAATCTTGTGTGCTTCAAGGTCCAAATTTGAAATTCCTTACTTGCTCCACCATATTTTTATTTTTGTCATTTTCTTTTTGTTCATTTTTTTCAATTTGTGGTTGCTATTAGTAAGAGGGAGTTTGGTTCATTTTGGATTGGTTTGGTAAGGGAGTTTGGCATTAGTTGTTTTGTGTGTTGCTATGCACTGTTTGCTTATTATTTCCTTCTTGCATGCTCCTATTATTTCCATAATCTTGTCCCCGTTTGTGTGGTTTATGATCTTACTTTAGTTGATTGAGCTTCCTTTGTCAATTTGTGACAAAAAGGGGGAGTAATGTTGTCTGGTGCATGTGTCTTAGTTTTCAGGTTTTCATGCTACATGTTCTTAAAATCTCCAAGTCGCATCTATTCATGTTTTCCGTCTCAATTTAATGTTGTCCGGTGCATGTGTCTTAGTTTTCAGGTTTTGATGCTACATGTTCTTAAAATCTCCAAGTCGCATCTATTCATGTTTTCCGTCTCATGCTTCAAATGCTTCAAGATAATCTAGCCATATGTTTATTGCTTTTTCATATACTCTTGTGGGACTAATAGTTGTTTTGGAGATTGTGGACTAATAGTTGTTTTGCAGATCATGACCTTGAGAAAGAAGTTTGTTTTTATTAGCTGTAATGGGTTGGGGTGTTTAGGATTTTATTGGTTAGGTGTGTTTTGTCACGGCATTGCCAAAGGGGGAGATTGTTAGGTTTTTATTCTTGGCAATCCTGTTTGACAAAACTTCTTTAAGTTGTATTTGTTTTCGCACTTTTTATTTCAGTGAGGCTATGAGTTTTTAGATACGAATCCAACCTGAATGGTGCCTTGAAGAGAAGTTTCGTGATGTTAATTCTTTCAAGATTGCCACTTCGCTGATTATGATGGGGATCGAGCTGCCCGGTCAACTCGCGGGGGTCGAGGGGGCAGCGCCCCTTGGCGGGTTTGGGGCAGCGCCACGGCGGGGTCGAGGGGCAGCGCCCCCGAAGCAAATGCAAAAATGCATTCCAAGCTGCTTGTCCGCTCGAGCGGACATTCCCCCGCTCGAGCGGAGAATGCTGAGTTCCAGAAATTTATTCGCCTGCAAAAATACTGGATGTTGTTTTTTCGCGCTCGAGTGGAACTTTTCGCGCTGGAGCGTAGGTCCGCTTGAGCAGCCAATCTGACGCTCGAGCAGAGATCGCGGGACAGTTTTCTATAAATATGTGTTTCAGTCCCAATCTAGGAAAACTTCTTCAGATCTTCTTCTTGGGTTCTAGGGTTTATATCTGGGGATATTTTGCTAGTTTTCTTTGATGTTTTGATTGAGTATTCAACTCATGGTTTAAAGAGTATACATCAAAGGATTATTTGTTTGTTCTACACAAAAGAGAGAGTTATTCTTTGGTGGATTCTGAAGAATTCGAGCCTGAAGCTTTGGTGGATTCTAAAGTGGCTCATCGTTAAGACAATTCCGTGGTGAAGACAGAGTTGGAAGAGGCACATAGGGGTTGGTTCAATTCGGGCGTGGATTCGCTAGGTAATTGAGAGTATACCTGTGTAATTCCTTTATATCTTCTTAGTGGATTGTTTTGTGGCTGTTGCCCGTGGTTTTTTATCACAATTGAAGGTGCTCCAATTGTGGTTTTTCCATGTTAAAATTGTTGTGTCAATTTGTCTTGATTGTTTGATTGGGATTGTTTTATTGCTTAAAATTGATACATAATCACAAATCAATATTTAGCGGATTTCTAGATTTTTCAATTATGACACCTTTATTACATAACTTCGCCCACTTTATGTAACTGTGAATTTAATGACTTTTTCCTTCTTTTTGTAGGATAACTAACAATGAGGACAAGGATTGGGTTAAATGGTAATTAAAGGAAAGGGAACACAAAGATCATCACATGGTCAATCAACAAAATGTAATTATGTGAATGAAGACACTTAAATATGTTGTCGATGCAATGTATAATATGCAGGGGCAAGCACTTTATTGAATTTGATGGTTGAATGATGCATGCAAAAATTTTAGTTTATGATGTTCATTCAGTTTTTATTTTAAAAAAAATGTTGGCTATGGATAGATTTGTTATTAATTTTAATTTTTTTTTATTAATTGTAGACGACATTTTTTATTAATTTATTTTTTTCATTTTATTGAAATGAAGGCTTTGTTGTTAATTTTAATTTCTTTTTATTAATTGTTTTTTTGTTCATGTTATTAGCATAATGGTTTTGTTATTAATTTTTATACCAAATAAGTTTTTATTAATTTTTTTCCTTTTTGTTAAAAAAATGTATAATTATTAATTTTTAACTTTTTTTTATTTCATTTTAGCCGATTTTTTTAAATTTGTTTTTTTTCATTTTATTAAAATAATGGTTTTGTTATTAATTTTAATTTTTTTATTAATTTGTAGACGACATTTTTTATTAATTTATTTTTTTCATTTTATTGAAATGAAGACTTTTTTTTATTAATTTTAATTTATTTTTATTAATTTTTTTTGTTCATGTTATTAACATAATGGTTTTGATATTAATTTTTATACCAAATAAGTTTTTATTATTTTTTTCCTTTTTTTTAAAAAAAATGTTGGCTATGGATAGATTTGTTATTAATTTTAATTTTTTTTATTAATTTGTAGACGACATTTTTTATTAATTTTGTTTTTCATTTTATTAAAATAATGGTTTTGTTATCAATTTTAATTTTTTTTATTAATTTGTAGACAACATTTTTTTATTAATTTTTTTATTTCATTTTAACACAATTTGAAGGCTTTGTTATTAATTTTAATTTCTTTTTATTAATTGTTTTTTTGTTCAGGTTAACATAATGGTTTTGTTATTTTGAGATATTATACCAAATAAGTTTTTATTATTTTTTTCCTTTTTTTTAAAAAAATGTGTAATTATTAATTTCTAACTTTTTTTATTTCATTTTAGCCGATTTCTTTTTTTAATTTGTTGCCCCCTTTTTTTTATTAATTTTTTTATTTCTTGCCCCATTTTTAATTTTTTTTTCATTTTATTCAAATAATGATTTTGTTATTAATTTTAATTTTTTTTTATTAATTTGTAGACTTTTTTAATTTTAATTTTTTTCATTTTATTGAAATGAAGGCTTTGTTATTAATTTTAATTTCTTTTTATTAATTTTTGTACGATTTTTTTTAATTTCATAATATAACTCATAAATTGTTATAACATTGTCACGGATTAATTTTACAGTTGAAAAAGAAAAATTTACTATTTACAACGTCAATACAAAATATTACAACAAAATAACAAAACAAAATAATCACAACAAAATTAGAAAACAAAATAATCACAACAAAATAAGAAAACAAAATGTAACCACAGCATGTGTGAACTACTTAAATGCTCATCGAAACAAGTTAAGCATCATTGTCAGGTGGTGGTGGAGGTGAAGGAAAGTAGTGATGGTACACCTGAGTGACTCGATGGTCAATTTGATCAATGCGGTTCCTTGTCACTTCATCACGTCTCCCTGAGTCTACACAAAACTCACCAAATTGTTGAATTAGTGAGTTCTGAGCGGCGGCAAATTCATCAAACCGAGTTGTAATAACCCACATTCATATCTTAGTCATGTTCATGTGCATTTGCATGATTTCATCTTGTTAAGCTTGCATTTGTAGACTTTGACTTGTTTTTTTTCCTAAGTAAAGGTCCCTGTCTTGTTTTGTGCTTACGTGATTTGCCTAAGTGTTGTATGCATGCTTTGTTCCTTCCTTGCTGTCTCAAGCCTAGGTCATGTCAAGCCTAGGTCATGTTAAGCCTAGGTCATGTCAAGCCTAAGTCATGTTAAGCCTATGTCATGTTAAGCCTAGGTCATGTCAAGCCTAGGTCATGCCAAGCCTGGGTCATGCCAACACCTAGGACCATCCTAGAACCACTTTGGTTGACTTCCACCATCACCTAGGCATATTGGCCGAGATGTCATCATCTAGGCCGAGGTGTGCATCACCTAGGCCGAGATGTTATCATCTAGGCATCCTAGATCTTTGATCCGTGCATGTAGTGATCTTGTTCCGGGACTGGAATGACCTAGACCGAGGTGTGGCATAGCTTGGCCAAGTGTTATCCTTCCTAGTCGAGATCATTGTTCCCTTACTTGCTGAAGCCTATGTCCTAGCCGAGATCATTACCTGCCGGAGTGCCCATGTCATCTAGCTTGTTATATACACTTTGTCTTACACATGTCATGTCTTTCAATCACCTTTTGAGGAGAACCAATCCGGTAGTGCCACGTGTCCCAGCAGAGAGTTAAATCAGCCGATAGAGAGAGAAAACCTATCATTTCTATATCTTTGTTCTAGGTAGAGAGAGAAGCTCTAGGAAGAGGAAGAGGAGTTCTTGAGAGAGGAGTAGATTTCCAAGCTTGATTCCTAGAGATCGAACCGTTAGATCCGTGTTTTAAGGTTAGATTCGTGATCTACTCTTGTTATTCTTTATGTTGATCTAATCGCATTACATGATCTAGCATGTTTCATGAACCATGCATTGCTTTGAAGTTCGGTTTTAGAAAGAGAAAGTGATATTCACGTGTTCTTGAGGAAAAACCATGTTTTGATCCGAAAGTTTGTATCAAGATGCATGTTTTCATGTTTGTTTTCATATGATCTTCAAGTATGGGTACCAAGGTCCATGTTTTCGAACTCATAGCATGAAATCCCAGATCTTGTAATAACAAGTTATGATTTTAGCATTCATGTTCTTCATGTTCTTCATGCTCATGTTCTTCATGTTCTTCAAGGAGGAAACCCAGATTTCCAGGCTTCATTTCCCTAGGTGTGATCATCAAGACCACTCTTGCCTAGATCACACACCTAGGCCAAGCATCGTATCTCACCTTGGCCTACCTTGCATGATCACTTGCACGTTAGTTTATCTTGCATGCACACCTAGGCTAACCACTGCACACCTAGGCCGACCATGGTACACCCTTGCCGGCACCTTGTAACACCTCGGTAGGCAGCTGCACACTGAAGCCTAGGTAACTACACCTCGGCCAAGAGGTGTGGGACCTCGGCTAAGACCTCCCGAGTTCACCCATCTAAGTCATTTGTGCCTAGATCATTTCTGTGCATCCATTCCAAGACCTGGTTGGTACCCAGCATGTTTTCCGTAGATGTTTTCCAGCATGTTTTCCCTAGATTTTTTCCCTAGATTATTTGCATTCATGTGAAGCTTGTTTTTAAGGGTGCATTCAATAGGCTTTGCCATGTGTTTGTAGGACTTGGACCTTTGCCTTGATCCCGACGTCCCAAGAACTAAGTGAGTGGTATTTTTAATAAAGCTATGTTATAATGTTTTGATAAGCTTTGCTTTGCTTTGTTTTGAAAAGTATTTGTTAAGCATGAATGATTATCCCTATTTTGTGTATCAAGTATTAGCTTTGTTTTGGATGACATTCTTGGAAAGTCCTCCCATGCTAGGGGACTCTAAGCCCAAGTAGCATCGTCCTTTCGTGCTAGGGGACGTTAAGCCCAAGTAGCATCGTCCTTTCGTGCTAGGGGACGTTAAGCCCATGTAGCATCCATGTTTGAAAAGTCTCGGCCACCGACGGTCTATGAACGGGTGGATTGTTTGTCTGGAATGTCATCACCCCAAGAATATGTTGATGTTTTAATATCCAAGAATGCTTTGAAAGTTTTGATTGATGAACTTGCTTCATCCCATGTTTTAACACTAGTTATGCCAAGTACATGTTTGGAACAAGCTATGATATATGTATTGTTTCGAGAAGATTTCGGGAATCATTCATTTAACCCTTTATTACTTGTACCATTCACTGAGTATCCAAGCTCACCCTCTCCTTATATATATGTAGGTGGCAAGCAAGAAGGCGGTGACGCCTAAGATGTTATGTGCAAGATGCCTGATTCATGTTTTGTATCGTCTTGAAGATTATGCTTCTTAGTTGTAATTCATGTCTTTTGTATACTTCGGCTTGAGAAGCCTTTTGATCAAGATGTAACATGTACTTTATTTATTTGTATCCAAGTTGTAAACTATATTAAGATGTATGTCATTTCATTTTATCTATGCACAGCTCTTATGGACTAATTAGATTTGTATATATTGCTTCCGCACATGCTAGCCCCATATATAATACTCTGATTGTGTGTGAATTTTGAAAGTTGGCCTTCGGTAATCTCAGATTACTGGCCATCACGGCACCATTCTACTAGGGGCGGAATAGGGTCGTGACACGAGTACCCAATGTATTGACCTGATTAGCCGTTTGTTGTTCCCATTGTAGGCGCTGATTGTACCGTTCTTGTTCCAACGCTAAATAATCAGTCTAGTATTGGGGTTGTTCATTTGGTGGCATGGCATTGTCATCGGGTTCTTCCTCATCAAGTATTGGTTCATTTTGAAAATTAATAGAGCCCAGTAAGTTTTTAGCACCACCAGCTCGGGTCAGTGTGTACTCAGAAATTGGTGAAGTGACTCTCACATCTACTTCACCTTCAAGGTTGACATGATGCGCTTTGAAAATTTTGGTTAACAAAGCTCCAAAAGGTAGTGACCGGCCACTGAGAGTACCAAGATTTGCAACCATCATTTCTTTCAGTAATATGTAGCATAAATCTAATGTTTGTCCAATTTCAAAACAATATAACAAATAAACATTAAAACATGGAACAACATCAAAATGTCCTTTTTTGGGAGTGACACTTTCAAGTATCCATCGATGAAGAATACGAAGGTGGGGTTTTAAATGTCTTGCTTGTAAATTAGTGCCGGTAAATTGGTTCTCACAAATTGTGGTATAAACCTCAGTTAGATCACCAACAATGTTAGCTAACTGAGCCTCAGTTTGAAAATGGCATTGCAAATCTCCTGTTTCAACTCTAATAATTTGTGCAAAAGTGCGGGGGTTTAGTGTGATTACTTTCCCCTTCACATAAGAGGTCAGATTGCACTGTTCCACTTGTCCCTCAGTAGATCTCAAGTAAAGGTAAAATAAAGGGGTTCTTACCAATCAGTCCTATTAAGTAGACTTATTTACCTACAGGTCCTAACTAATAAATTTAACACTATAAAAAATAAGAAATTGATAAATTTATCACTACAAATTTATTCATAAAAACAAAGAGACTGTTAAATTTATCACTATAAATTTATTCATAAAAATAAAAGACTGATAAATTTATTAATCAATAGGACTTAATGGGTAATAAGTCTCAAAAGTAGGACTTATTGGTAGTTTACCCTAAAATAAATATACAAGACAGGGATATACCTTATGTAGTAAATTAGTTAAAGGTAACCATCCCATCGTATCTAGTCTGCCAAGTAACAGTGGATCATATTGAGAAGGTAGATTTACCTTTCTTCTCGTAACAATTGGTCAATTAGCAAAATTTGAATAAGCTTGTTCGTGATTGTATGTGAGAAAATCAACAGTTGGATAGTGATGATGTTGTTGCTGTGGTTGACGTTGTGCAGGATTAGAGGTTTTGCCACGTTCAGGTCTCGCTCTTTTTGTTCTCAGCATGATGACTGCAAAAGTTAAGAAAAATGTATGATGTTGGTGTGAAAAAAAAAGGAATAGATAGGCAAACCGAGCCTCTGCTAAAATGCAATCAACAGATAGCGAAATTGAGCGCAAAAGGCAAACTGGTGGCTGAAACGGGATAACCGGCTGGATTACCGGCCGGTTGTCCCGTATGGTGGATTTTTCACCTTTCTGGAACTCAACTCTGAAGCTATCAAGAATATGAAACTGTGGTTCAAACTAACCTCTTATGAAAGCTCTTCTCTCTTCTTTCACACAGATATCTACACTGAATGTAGTCAATATTGTAGGGTGAAGAAGTTGGTGAAGTTGTTGGAATGAGATGGTGAAGATGGTGTGGTTAAACAAATGCAGAGATACTGACTTATATAAAGGCTCAGGTCCAGAAGGGTTTTTTTTTTCCTTATTTACTTTTCATTTCTTTAGTATACTGATCATTTTTTTTTCTTACTTATTTTTCATTTCTTTCGTATACTAATTACTGACAATCTGTGCTCATTTTTGGCTTCTTTTTTCTTTTCCTTTATCGAACAGTGATCAATTGACACCTAGCAGAGGAGGGGGTGGTTTATTGGATGAGTGAAATTACACTATTACCCTTTTCATTTTATTCTTACATAACAACCTGCCATTCTGTGAAAGAGGGGCGAATTGGTCATTTTGTAGACAAATATCACTCAATGGCCCCGAATTATATGAGTTTCACGGGGTGGGTGAGAGTTAGATGTGAGGGACGATAATGAACATACAAAAAGATACGATTTTTTTATTAAATTAATAAAATTTAATAAATAAAAAAATATTGATAATGTTTGGTAATGTTTACGTTTTGGTTTGTATTTAAAAAAATTGAACAAACTGATTTTTGTTAATTTTTATCAATATGTAATCTCCAAACTTGTTGACTTGAACAAAATTTTTGAAAAATATTAAAAACTTATTGCACAAAATGTTTGTACAGGCCTAAAAAATGAATTGATAGAAAAATTAATTGACATAAAATAAATTACATAGAAGTTATTTCAAAGAAAAAATTATTTGAAAAAAAATTATTCAAAAAAATTACTTAAAAACAATTAATTGGAAAAAAATCATTTTTTTATTTGAGTATTTTAAAAATAGTTTGATTATGACTGTTGATAAAAAATACGGATATCGAGATATGAGTTGTGTGTTTGATTATCAATTATAGGTTGAATTAAGTTTTGAAAACTATTTTGAAAACTCATCACCAAACAAATTTTCTTATTTCACATGTCACATCAAACTTGCAAAACTCAGTTCCACATACAATTCAAAACTCAATTCAACACTCTATTCAAAAACAATAACCAAACAAATTTTCTACACTCAAATCATAATTCCACAACTCACAAACTCAAAATACAACTCATACTCTCAAATCATATTTACAAAACTCTACCAAACGCAATACATGTTTTCCATTTGTATTCTCGGCTCGGGCTCAGAATAAAAGCACTCATCTACAACATTAATTATTATTGATTTTATTAATGAGGACCCTTAGAGGGTTTGATAAGAAATGTCTATACATAATACATGATAGTTCGTACAATATATAATGTAGAATCAATTTAAATATGGGATAATTACTCACATGTCTTGTTATAAGGATCATTAAGTTTCATAAGTGTTTGTATAGATCAAAAAATCTTAGTAGTTGGATTTTTTTTTTAATTTTTTTGATTGTTGAAAGTCAATTGTTAATAGTTAGGTTAACACATATCAGAGTTAATCTCCACACTCTTACAAAATAATAAGTGTTTGCTTCCTAGTTCAACTCCCTCTTAGTGAGAGTTAACCTCATGACTTCCCATTAGGACAAAGTCCTTAGGAGAGTTATGGTATCCAACTAGACTAGGCCTAGTTGGTTTCTAATAGTTGAACTTAAAGACCTTTTGTGACTATTTTATGAACATGTCGCTAACAACTGATAATTAGTAACGATTTTCAAATCTATCGCTAAAAATAACAACTAGTAACGTATTTCTGTAAGGAATTTTTTAAACTAGCGCTAAAAACTAATAATTAGTGACACTTTTATGGAAACGCCACTAAAAAAATAAAAAATAGGATTTTGTGGTAATAATTAAAAGTGAACAGGATTTTTTGATGCACAAAAAAGTTAGAAGGACTTACTGATACACCCATCTTTCTAATAGGATTTTTTAATCAATTCCCTTTTAAATATTGTCGATCAATTATCTTATGACACTCATTAACTGAACCTAGTTATAATTTCTCCTTTTGCAAGCCCATATAATCAACTTTAATTGACTATTTAAAGTAGGGGTGTTCGCGGTTCGCCCACAAAATCAATTCGTAACACAAACAAATCATTCAAAATCCTAAATCAAATCATAAACTAACACAAGCACATATTTCAAAATCCTAAACTAGAACTTCATATTCATTAAGGAATTTAAAATTCCAAATCAAACTTCATTCGGGACAAGTTCAGTTATGAAACAATAATAATATGATCAGTATTTATTCAATTTCAATTGATATAATACTATTAACAAATGTAATGCTAGAGTAAGTTTAAAGAATAAAGGGTGTTTTGTTTTGGGCAAAAATATCTAAGTAGGATATAGGAATGAAATCAACAGTTAAGATTAATAAATAAAATAAAATAAAATAAAAAGTGCGAGCGGGTTCTTGCGAGTGCGGGTTAAACCCGCAACCCGTAAACATGTCATATTTCAAATTGCATCTACTGGCATTGTGTCTATGAAACCGCCCATTTGTATGCAGGTTGGGTGGGTTTTGTGGATTGGATAAACCGTTGCCCACCCTAATTTAAAGCCCCTTCAAATTAATGAATTTCATGGGCCTAAGGTAGGGGTGTAAATTTGGCTCAACCCAGGCCGGCCCATGTCAGGCCGCACGGGCTCCTGCCAAAATTCGGGCTGGGCCGCCCCACGAGCTAGAAAATTGAAAACAGGCCTAGGGGATATTTGGGCCTCGTGCCAGGTTAGCGGGCTTGGGCGGGTCTAAACATTTTTTTTAAAATTTTTTCACCAAAATTTTATTTTTTTCACCAAAAATTACATTGGGCGTCAGGTGGCCCAGGCTCTGAGTGGGCCTTGAGCGGGTCGATGGGCCGGGCTCGAAAACACAAGGCCTAGGCGCAGGCCCAGGCCCAGGCCTAAGGTCCCAGGCTAGGCTTGGGCCCAGGCCAAGCCGGGCTTAGTCGAACTTGGCCTGCCCAGGCTACTGGTGGGCTTCGAGTGACCTACGGGCCCACAGGTCATTTTTACACCTCTAACAAGACAGCCACAATGAAGGATTTTCTTATTTTAAGTAAATTTTGTTGGCTTTAATTAAGTTTGAAAGAAAGATGAAATTGCTAATGCTAATTTACTTGGTTCAATTTTTCATCTTAATAGACACTGTGCGTACCGTATACTGCACTGGATGATTGTGGATTGGAGCTCCGCACCTGATTGGACTATCCAGGAATTGAGACCTTGCAACAATGAGCACTGTTAGAGCTGCCCGACCGGAGTTGGCCAGATAACCCCTCCGGTGTGAGAGTAAGTGATCGGAGAAGATGGAAGGTGCTCTCTAAGTGTAGAGAGTTGTGTTTAAGTAAGTATGGTTCAGCTTAGATCAATTACCTTCAATGTGAAGTGAGTGTAGTTTATACTGAACTCCTTGCTTGTTGCCCAAGATGGTTTCATGGAGCTTCGATGCTGCCAAGTTTCCTTTAGCGTTGCTTAAGGTAGGGGACCATCTGATAGTTGACAAGGGGTGTATATACTCATTGTAGTCATGTTGATAACAAACAACATTCCCTTGGTTAACCATTTCCATATTTCTAGGTGAAGGGGACCAGCTGAGGTGGCAGCTTGCACATGCATGTACTCACAGCTTCCACGTTTCTCTAATAGGTTCCTTTGGCTCTGTACCGTTGTGCCTTGTCTCGGCCCTCTGCAAGATTATTTGTCGAGATGGGCTGGCCTAACAGGATATCTTTGTATAGGCTCGGTCCACTTTGGTCCTTGGTGATGGGTTCGGCCCATCGTTTCGATCTATAGATTAAGTCTTGCAGCTCGGCCCAGTCCAGTATCACGGCTGGACTAGCCTTTCCACTGTGAGTTGGGCCCAAGTGCTTGAGGACTTGGGTGGATTGTTGATGATGTAATTAGGCTTAACTGGCTGGCCCATTTGTTCATCTGGCTCCTCTGGACTTGAGTTTAATGGATTAGGCCGGCCCAAGGCTTGGATCCGACCCATTTCATATTTAGCCCCTTCAGACACCATTCTTTTTGGAGCTAAATGTATGCGAAGTAAATACAATAACCTCAAAATACTACTCTCGATATATTGGCAATGTACTCTTTCTATAACATTCATTTAGGACGCTAATGCTCTATTTGTTTAGATTTAAAATATTTTACACTTGAAATTTTTTTTGATGTAAAATGATTTTGGACAAAAATAGTTTTCTCTTTTGATTTTCCAGTGTTTGGTTGGCATTAAAAATATTTTTTAGAACAAATTTTTAAACAATGAACCAAATATAGATAACATCGTAAAAAAACAAAAGAATACAATAAGACAGGAATTAAATGCAATAAAAACAGCAACCATGAGAGAACTAAACTCAAATACTCGAGAAAATGTTCAAAACTAAGGAGAAATACACCATGGGAATATCATACTAAAAAACCTCATGATATTTGCTTCAAACAAAATAAACAATAATCCTTGAGATCACTAACTAGTGCTATCACTAATGATGTGACAGTGGGTCCCACCCACTGCCACAGCGTATGTTGTGCCTTTTTTTTTCTTTTTTTTTTCCACCTCATTAGTGGTGGGTTAGAGATACCAAATTAGTGATATGTAGCATTGCTGCAAAATAAAATAATATAAAGTGAGATAGAGCAACATAAAATGCAATGAAACATAGAAGACTTAAGTCGTCGGTGACTCACCAGATCAAAATAGATAAAGCATTGTTCAAGAGACTTGGGGGATGTTGTTGTTCCTTAAGTCACAACAATCTATTATGACCCTTCATGGAAGTTGATACTAAACTTATTTTCATAATTCAAACTGTTCATAGGATTCATCAAATAGAGTACCAATGAAAAAAATAAAGTTAATCGAACATTTGTAACCACATGATCATGAACTAAAAAACAGATAGTCGATTATCAAAGTCATGTTTGCCGGTTTTTTTTTTTCCTTCTTTAATGTGATATTGTTATATGGCTACAAATGTTTGATTAATCTTTTTTTTTTCATAGATGATTTACTCGATGAATCCTATAATATAAATGGTTCGGATAATTAAAATAGTCACAGCATCGGCCCCTACAGAGGGTTACAATAGGCTGATGTGCCTTAACGCACAACATCTCCAAAATTGCATTCAAGTGCTTCGCTATCTCTCTCTCTCTCTTGCCAGATTGAAGAGTTGATAAACAATTGTTGATGACTCGCCAGATCAAAGCAAATGAAGCAACATTCAAGTACTTCACTGTCTCTCTCCCTCTCTCCAGCATTAGTGTCTACTTAAATGAGAAAAAAAAATAAATAATTTACCAATTTTTAAAAAATAATTTATTTTCAGCCTTGTGGCTAAAAATGGTTTACTTGAAAAATGTTTTATTTACTTTTTTGTAAATAAAAAATGATTGAGATCCCCAATTTTGGGGACCCCCATGACCCCTAAAATGATCTAGACCACTCATGTATTTATTTATTTATTTATTTTTCTTATCTCTCACATGAGTGATTCAAATCATTTTGGGGGCAATGGTGATCCCCAAAATTGATTGTTTTTTTTTTTCAAATGTCAATTGCCAACACTGTTTAAACAAATTGGTGAGTTTTGTTTAAAAAAAATATGTGAATTTTCCAAAATGAAAATGTTGATCTATTTTTGTTTGAGTTTTTCTATAAAAGGATGAGAAAGAAAGCGAGGGAATGAGGGAAAGAAGAAAATTAGTTGGTTTTGGGTGAGCTGGCAGATTTTCCATTTGCCAAAGTTGTTGTCAAACTTGGCAATAGCTTAGGCATTTGCCATTTTTAACAGCTGCTATATCTTATCATTGGAGAATCCTTTTTTCCTCAAAGTTGCTGTATTATAGCTTTGGCAGCTCCAATGGCAAACCATTGGAGATGCTTTAACAACTCAAACAACAAATTGCACTCAAGAGTCTTTGTGTCCAAATTAACCAGACAAGTTGTTAGGTTTTTATTCTTGGCAATCCCGTAACAAAACTCCTTTTAGTTGTAATTATATTCGATCTTTTATTTTAGTGAGGCATTGAGTTTTAGATGTGAATCTAACCTGAATTGTGTCTGTAGAGAGATGTTTCAGAAGTTAATTCTTTCTTGTTTGCCACTTCACTGACTATGTCGATGTAGACCACCACGAACTTGCTCCGCGCGTGGGCGCGAATTGGGTTCATAACTACTACAGTTCGGACTCCTGTCACGGTTCTGAATCTAATCTCACAAAGTGCAATGTAAGACTGATAAATCACCAAAGAGTCCAAATCCGACAATTGGTATCGAAAAATCAATTTTGAATCAAAAGCGCCAAACATGGACTGCTTTGCCAGATTTCTGAGTCGGCACCTAAATATTTTATTTTGGGAAATTTAGGAAACCCTGACTCCTACCTAAGGCCACGTGTCCGTCATCACCAAAGTTGCCTTGGCTCGAGAACTTGGGTACGAGAGGGGAAGGTCCTGAAATGAGCACCCCCGCTCGCCCGATCAAAAATCGGCCTCTACTAACATGATATGTTGTTTTTATAAACACATGTGTTCTTATCCGGTTATTAATCTAACTTACTATGCAATGCGCACGGCATACAAGATAGACTAAATCACTCAATTTGGAACAAAACATCTTATGTTTGTTTTTGAAAATGGTTTGAAAGTGCTACTCGCAAGTAGGCTAAAGCGCGAATTTGCCACCAAACCAGGTGGGCTTAAAACAACATGATTTTGCCACTCCAAGTAGGCTTAAAACTCATATTTGATGAATTGTCCCAATTCAAGCAATGAAGCCCTCATCCACAGGCATTCATGCAGTTATAACAATTAAGCAAATAGCCTCATGGCAAGCATGCTATCATGGCAACACTCACACTCATGCAAGGATGCTAAAGCATAAACATTTACAGTGTACTCCGAGCCAAAACAGGAAACTTAGAAACAATGCATGATCCTAACTATGTTAGATGCCTAATGCAACACATGCAAAAATGCAACTAAGTAGGCTCAGCTATCTAAGATGGCATATGAATGCAACACTTTGATAACATGTATTCAAATAGGTATTGAAATACAATGCAGTTTGTATGATGCGCCGAGCCCGGTGCATGCAATACGAATGAATGATGCACGCATGCAAAGCATAAGTATGCTAATTGAAACATGCCCTAAAACTAATCATCGAAAGCTGATAAATAAAAGGGAGAAAGACGCAGGGTTGGAAGGCATTCACACACACATGCACACTTATTACAACATTTTCCCTCTCGACGAAGGATCCAAATAAATACGCTAAGCTAATCTAATCTAAGCCGGGCAACTAATCTAATTAAACTAATTAGACTAATTATTACAAACCAATAAAGAAATAGCTAAGCTAAGCTACTTAATTATTACAACACTTAATTAATTAACAATTTAATTAAATTACAAAAATCAAATGCTAACTAACAAGTAAACATTTAAACTAAGCTGCTCCAGCTCTGTTGAAGATGTTGAACATGCATGCTCACGTTCGGTTTCTCGCCCCGAAAAGGCCCTCCGGTTTGCTCTCTTGAGGCTGTGCTTGCAGGGTGTCTTTGAGAACTTGCTGCTGAATCTTACCAAATCAGGGCTGAGGAGTGCACCAGTGGCCTGCCGGCCATGAAAGGTGGCTGTCGGCCACCTGCCGGCCAAGGATGGACCATTGTCGGCCAAGGATGCAAGGTTGCCGGCCATCAATGTGGCACTGCTGGCCACTAGTGTGTTGTGACACCAAACTGCAACAGAGCACAAAACAAAGGAAATGGAGGGTCTCCATAGGGCATGTATGTGCTATGCCACTCCATATCACCTCAAAACATCAATGGAGAAACATCATTGGATCCAAGACCACCAATCAAGCATCGCAATGCATAATGGCCAAAGATCCAACTTGCACAAATTCGATGAATGCACGACAAACAAAACAAGCAAAACACTAAGACCACGGCCTTATCATGAGTGATCAAAGGCAACAGAGACAAAGGGGATTGGCTCACTTTCATCACTTTGAGTATGAAGTGGGCCAATCCACCTTGTGTTCAACATAATGTCCGGTTGAACACGATGCAAAACAACACAACACATGTTTATCTTAGCATGTTAAAGACACTAAATCATGCAAGCCAAGCATGCAAGACATGCCATGGAGCCAAGAGCACTAAAGTAAGCAAAGAGCATCACACAGGAGGCATGCAATACGTGGCACAAATGGTCAAACCAGTTATGGACAGACCTCAAATATGCCAAAATAGTGGCCTAAACATGCTGAAATTGAAGCACAAAAGGCTAGAAGAACATGGACACATGTTGGCCTATAAGAAAGGCATGATACACAACCCTCAAAAGCTATGAAGAAGTGAAGTATATGAGAGTGTGACTACACTATATGCACTGAAATTACATGCTAAATGGTGCCATACCATGCATAAAATGTTAAAGGCCCCAAAATTCAATGCTAGTCAAGGCCCTTTACACTACAACCATATTAAGCAATGCTCAAATGACCTCAACCATTCAAAATAGACCTAAGGCAGGTCAAAACAGTAGCAAAAACATGCTAGACTCACAGCATAGATGGCAAGAAAGATATGCTCATTTGATGGCACACCAACAAGGCATAAGGGCATAACTCTTAAACACAATTAAAGAGTGATAAACATGAGAGTATGACAGAAGTTTATGCTCTGAAATTGCATATCAAATTATGCCATATCACACAAACATCACAAATATAGCATGCTAAGGGCCTCAAAACTCAAGACTAGTGAAGCCAACTATGCCATAGCTATACGAAGCAAGCCATATATGACCAACACCACTTAAAATAGACCTCAAGCATGTTAAATCAGTTTCAAAAATGTGCTGGAGAAAAGCTAACACATGCTAGAATGATGAACTAAAGCATGAAGCATGTTAGGCCAAACAAGCATGATTGCACTACAAGTACCAAAAGCATGCAAGCAATAGTCAAACCAGCCTAACATAGAGTTATGGAAGGTCTGAAAAGTCACAAAAAATTTCTTGAACTAAGCCTCAAAAGGGTAGAAACACATGCTTAAGTATAAGGCTAACAAGGCAAGGAAGCAAGACAAGAAGAGAGGGGACCATCCCCTCCCATTTTGGCTCTCAAAACCACCTTTTCACCACTAAAATTCCTCTGGAATTTAGTGGTTAAAGGGCCAAAAAGAGATGGTTTGAAGTGCTTTAAAGGAAGGCAAGAAGCTTAGCAAATAAGCCACCAAAGAGGGTGAAACACCCCTAACTCCAAAAACACTTTAAACTACCATTTTTAAGCCTTAAAAAAAAAAGGTTTTTGTAGTTTACAACTAGGCCAAAATCAGCATGAAAAGGTGGCCAAGATTGTGTACAAAAATAAGCTTAAAAGAAGGAGAAACTCACCCTTGAAGCACAGCAGCAAACAACCAACAAACAGCCACTTTTCTTGAACCAAAACCACCTTTAGCAGCCCAAAACAAGTTCCAAGGGACCTTAGCCCAATGGTGATCAAGTCTTCTTAAGGGTTGATAGGTTGAAGATGGTTGTATGCAAACCTTCTAGGACAAAAGCTTTAGAGAGAGTGAAATCTAGAGAGGGGATTGAAGAGAGAGAGGCTCCCAAACTTCTTCCTGAAATGTTCTAACCCTTGAATATGAGATATAAGGCTCTCATATATAAAAAAATATCAAGATTTGGTCAAAAATATCTCAAGAGAGACAACTGTAACCAGCTGGAGCAAAATATCTGCAGAAAAGTGCACTGTTCCATCTGTGGCCGGCACTGTACCACTGTTGGCCGGCACTTGACCATTATTGGTTGGCAGCACACTCCCTTGGATGGCAGAGGGCCGGCATTGTCCATTCATGGCTGGCACATGGCCCAAAAATCCCATTCATGGCCATAAACTTCCACCTCTAGTTGGACAGAAAAATCTGCTTTTTGGGCCCGACTTCAACTGGACATATCTCCTTCATCTGGACTCATGTTCAGGTCATTCTTGAGCCTAAATTGTAGCCCTAGAAGTCTTCTTTCCAATGGTGGCAACCTCACTTCAAAATCCCAAGGGTGAAAAACGTTATGCCCATTTGAGTGAAGACTGCTCAGTTTTGATCCTGCCGGGATTCATGCCCAACTGCTTCTCCAACTTGTTTTCTTCTCTCCTCTCCTCTTTTCTTTAACTCCAAATCCCTAAACAAGATGTTTTGAAAGATTTTTCACAAGATTTCATCTCTCCTTCATTCATTTTTACTTTGTCCTTGCTCGATTTACCAAAAAGCGCGGCATTTAACAAAATGCGAGTGTCGGAACATCGTAGAAGAATTTTCAAAAATATTTTGAAAGAGAGGGTTTCAGGGTCTCAAAATCTTTTGATCAAGATAGTTTTGGTCCAAAAAGGAGTGTGAGGTTGGGATTTGACTCTTTTCTTACCGAAGAAATTGAACCTTTGCACTGCACAACTTTCATCACCAAATAAACCATCAGTAGCGCCCAAGTCTTAAGGGTGGTAAAAAATGGGGTGTTTACAGTTGTCCGTCTTTGACAGAATTTGAAAGTCATAAATGACGGGAGTGAATGTCAAAGCCAAAAGACGACTCATTTTTGACAAGGCCGAAGACTTGGACAAACAAATAGGATAGCAATATAGATGTGCCCACAGGCTGGGGCAAAATGCAAATGACATGCATGATGCAAAAGCATAACTTATGACTATGCAAAGAGGGCTGTAATGAAACATCTAGATGCAAATGTTATGCAAAGAAATGCTACAGCAAACTCGCACATAAGTAGGTAAACATGAACCAAACCACATCTCATGCAGAAAGGATATAAGAAAATTATGCAATCTTAGCGAACGTGTGATAGATACACAAAGCGAATGTGTGCAATATACACAAGGTGAGCATGTGTGATAGATACACAAAGCGAACGTGTGTGATAGATACACAAAGTGAGCATGTGTGATAGATACACAAAGTGAGCATGATAGATACACAAAGCGAACGTGTGATAGATACACAAAGTGAGCACGTGTGATAGATACACAAAGGGAATGTGTGATAGATAAACAAAGTGAGCATGTGTGATAGACACACAAAGCGAACGTGTGATAGATACACTAAGTGAACATGTGTGATAGATATAGAAAAGTGAACGAAGTGTGATGGATACACCAAGTGAACATGTGTGATAGATACACAAAGCGAATGTGTGATAGATACACAAAGTGAGCATGTGTGATAGATACACAAAGTGAGCATGTGTGATGGATACACAAAGCGAACGTGTGATAGATACACAAAGTGAGCATGTGTGATCGATACACAAAGCGAACGTGTGATAGAAACACAAAGTGAGCATGTGTGATAGATACACAAAGCGAACGTGTGATAGATACACAAAGTGAGCATGTGTGATAGATACACAAAGTGAGCATGTGTGATAGATACACAAAGTGAGCATGTGTGATGGATACACAAAGCGAACGTGTGATAGATACACAAAGTGAGCATGTGTGATAGATACACAAAGCGAACATGTGATAGATACACTAAGTGAATATGTGTGATAGATACACAAAAGTGAATGAAGTGTGATAGATACACAAAGTGAGCATGTGTGATGGATACACAAAGCGAACGTGTGATAGATACACAAAGTGAGCATGTGTGATGGATACACAAAGCGAACGTGTGATAGATACACAAAGTGAGCATGTGTGATAGATAGACAAAGCGAATGTGTGATAGATACACTAAGTGAACATGTGTGATAGATACACAAAAGTGAACGAAGTGTGATAGATACACTAAGTGAACATGTGTGATAGATACACAAAGTGAGCAAAGTGTGATAGATACACTAAATAAACAAAGTGTGATAGATACACTAAGTGAAGAGAGTGCGATAGATACACTATATGAACAAAGTGCGGTAGATACACTAAGTGAGCAAAGTGTGATAGATACACTATATGAACAAAGTGTGATAGATACACTAAGTGAAGAGAGTGTGATAGATACACTATATGAACAAAGTGTGGTAGATACACTAAGTGAGCAAAGTGTGATAGATACACGATATGGACAAAGTGTGATAGATACACTAAGTGAAGAGAGTGTGATAGATACACTATATGAACAAAGTGTGATAGATACACTAAGTGAAGAGAGTGTGATAGATACACCATATGAACAAAGTGTGATAGATACACTAAATGAACAAAGTGTGATAGATACACTAAGTGATAATCAATCTGAAACGGAACTTCTTTGAATGAAACGTACATCCAATATCGCCTGGTTGCACTAGCTTCAAATGAACCGTACATACAATGTCGTGCATGAATGAGAAAGAAAATTGATAGGTACATTGCAATACAATGCATGATGTTTAAGGAATGCAATAAACAAACATAGCAGCGCTTTAGAAAACACCTCACGTGGTGAGTGGGGATGAACCGCTCTACTCTGACGGGGATCTCCCCTTGTGTTCTTCGAACTCTTACCTTGCATTCTTCGAACTTTTTCCTTCAACTCATGTATAAAGGTTTTGAAATGCTGACAAGGATTCCTCACGTAGAACACTTTGGATGCCACTTTTCTTTCTGACCATATTCACAACTTTCCCTATTCTCCAACGGGGTGATAGACTAGGTTGGTTCAGTATCCAGAATTGAGGTGCATGCACGCTATCTCAACCTATGGGGCTTTCATACAGATTTCAAGCCGGGGATACACCCCTGGGTATTTAAACCAGACTTTAGTATCGGAAATCCCGAACCTTTGCGTTCTAGGCATCAACCATTCGAACTCTAGTTTCCACCGTCGCAGTTGGTCTCCTAGGAACTCATTGCAAACACAGCCAAGATGCCCCTGGCGGGGAATGGTACTTGGGGGAGAGCACTTCTAATCGCCATTCTGGCTTGAAACAGGCTTAATCTTGAGCTTGAGGTAGAGACACACTCATACTTCAGAGCATTGACAAGACGTGAAGAGGTACATCCGGAATGTAATCTTGGAATTTTCTGAAGTTGAAACACACTCAGATGCTTCGATTTTCCTTCTTTTCTTTTGCTTTGTTGTCTGGAACCTATATAGCTTCAGAAAGGTCCTTGTTCTATTGTTCTCATATGACCTGGGTGGAACCCTGCGGTTTATGAAAGAAAGAAATCCTGTTTTGCACATATGTGGAGAATGGCATAGCTCTCTGAGCACAAAACGATTCATTTTGAAATTGAGAGTAAGTTCTCAACTGGGTATTGAGCCTATGACTAACCACAGCCAAAACGACTCAACAAAGAGGAAACGGAGGTAAAACAACCTAAACACATCTATTGACACTCAAAACGACTCAAAACAAAAATCGAGACAAACAAACACACATACAACACTCAGATGTGTTACAAAGGCGAGAGACCTCTCAGTTCAGGGGGAGCCCACAACTTCTCCGGGTAATGCTTCCCACCCTTTCTCATTTGTGATTCTCAAATCATTCTGGCACTCAATCTCTATTTTTCTGAAAAAGCCATTTTCTCACTTTTTCTCTCAGCAAACATCTCTCTATTCTTTAATCTCTCTTCTTTTTTTATCCCTCCCCTGGGTGGTTGACGGATAAACAGGAAGTTGTGGGCTCTTGCCTTTAGCATTCTTCTAGATTCTCACTCTTTCGCTCACAACAGTGAACTTCTCCCACAAAGGGGTTGTGATGCGACCAGATGCGCAGCAAATCTGCAACTGACATCGGTTGACGATGCCTTGGCTCAGCTTGAATGTGATCAGACCTGTCCAGATGAGGGAGTGGAATATTTTACTCCATTCCAGTTCGTGCTTCGCACTTGGCTTAATACCTCGTTGCTTGGAGGACGAGAGAGCTTTCGGCCCTTTGCTGACAACTTCAGTTGTGCCCTTTCCGGCGAATATGGTGCCCTTTCCGGCAAGTACGTTGACAACGGGGGAAAAGACAGGAAGCCTAACTCAACTGTGCCCCTAGTTCATCATTTTGACCATTTTTTGTTTTGGTTTTCTGCTAAAACAATTTTGACTAACATGAGAGTTAGATTAACATACTTGTTCGATTTTTTGATTTGAAATCATGCAAGTCAGGTTATGAGCACTGAAAATTTTCCTTTTTGGGTCTAAGAAATGGTCCAGTTTTGGAAAAAATGGGAATTATTTTCGAGAGAATTAGTAAACTTCATTAAAAATTCTCAAAACTTGTTTTTACAAATAGCCACTGCTCGACCAACATAGAATCTACTCTTGAGATGCACAACCTCAGATCCAAAACAATGGAAAATTGCCCCTTGTCTGAATGGCACTGCACGACACCAAATCTGGCAACGAAAAGATCACAACCAGACTCTTGGATATAGAAATGACAAAGATGACCCGTTCAATCTCATGGATAGGACAGTTGAGTTTGAAGTGTTTTACAACTAGACTTCAGAATGAAGTTGCCTACGTATCCCAAAGATGGGAATCAAGCCTGACATAGTTCCAGGTTAAGGTACACTCGGGTATTTAACCTCTCCTTTTACGCTCTAACTTTTGCTGAGGCCGCCCTTCCAGGTTTTTAACCCTGCGAGCTCCGTTTTTCTTTTCTTTTCATTTCATCTTTTCATTTCGCTTTGACTTTTGCCTGGGTCGCCTTTTCGGGTTTTCGGCCCAGCGAGCCTCTCAAGGGTAAAAGTTTAACTTGTCCATGTTGATTAGTTTGAGATCTCGAAGCCATCTGAATCCAAGAGAATGTTAGTTGTTTGCTGATGATATAGGAGACCATCCAAAGGGGGCTGAACTTGCCCCTAGTGTTATGGATAGGAGCTTGGTTGTCCTTCAACAAAACTTTCTTCTTCCAGCTGCTGGAATTTGGCTTTCTTGCCAGTCTTCATTGGTTTGCAGAATGACCCATCTTTGACTCTTCGAGCACATCTGACCTTTTGTTGCCCTTAGTTCGAGGACTGCTTCAAATTTGGTCTGGCGGGCCTCCTTTGATGTCATACGACCTTATTGCCCCTACTTCATGGACTGCTTCAAATTTGGCCACGCAACCCTCACATCGTGGTTGACCGTTGAACATTCTGAATCCAAGTTCAAGGTTTGAAAGCCAGGGGTCGAGTCTCGAGGCTGAGAGCGATCCTATGCTGCACTATCTCAAGAGCTATTCCACATAGGTCTTCGCAGGACCACGCAAAACATTTTTTGGAATCTTTTAAGAAAGCGACTAGTCGCTCACGCCGATGACAATGTAGAACCAATCTGGATCAAGCCAGGATCCTTCTCAGTACTAACATTAACAAACATGATTTCATTCATTAAGGGCTTAGCATGCCTCTCTTTCTCTCAATTGATCAAATTTTTTGCAAATCTAGAGGAATTCCTCCCTCTTTGTTTTCATCACAGTGTTCGAAAAGGGTTTGAAAAACTTTAGTCAATGCAATGATTTCAAGGCACAGAAAAGTAGGTGAAAAGCACTGCCGTTTCATTCAAATTTCTGGCACAACTAGCTCAAAGGCAGAAACAGACGTAAAAGGGTGAAAATCACTGCTATTTCATTCAAATCTTCTGGTGCAACTGGCTCAACGGTAGAAACAGACGCAAAAGAAAGAGTGTAAAAGACAAACACAAAACAAGCAAGTGATGTCCGAGGTAACACCCTCGAAATCACCTGACTCCAACACAACAAGACAAACTCGATACAACAAGACAGACTCGACTGAATCAGTACAAAAGGACTGACTCAAAACAACATAACAAGACTGACTCAATACCCAAGTCAGAAAGTACAAAAACTAGCATTTGCACATTGCTCAAAACAGTGCGTGCCATCCACCACTGCTGGAGTAAACTGAGCGCCATAAGCAAGCAATTCATCCCCCGATCACATCACATTATCCCCCACATTCATCGATCCAGTGCCGATAGACTTTACAGGATTTGGTGCGGCTATGACCTTGTTATCAATCAAATCTTGTACTTCGTGGTGAAGACGAAAGCAACTGTCAATATCGTGACCGGTTTGTTGATGGAAGGCACAGTACTTAGCCTGGTTATGGGAGGGAGGAAGAGGATCGGGTAGAGGCCGTTGTTCTAACAGTTTCAGATGTCCTTTCCTGAGTAGGACTCCCAGAGCTTTGGACAAAGGCATATAAAGTGGGGTAAAAACCCTCTTGCCTCGGGGTGGATAGTTCAGAGTTTGAGGGTTTGAAGTGGACGCACCAACAAAGGGAGTGGGCGTCTTTGGAGTGGTGGTGGTGACCATGCCCACATCAGAAGTCCTTGCAGTTGCATCACCACTGGTGGTCGCATTCGAATTGCGTGTATAACCTTTTTTGGGTGACTTCCTTTCGTGGTCAATCAGACCTTGTTTCATGGCATCCTCTATCTGTACCCCAATCTCATGGAGGTCAACAAAGGTGGGGAGGGATAAGATAATCATCCTCTGCATCAACTTCGGTTGCAGATTTCGCATGACCATTCTTATCTGGTCTTTCTCAGCCGGCCTGGTGGTCATCATAGAAGCCTTGGCTCTCCAACGGGTTACGAAGTCAGAGAAGCCCTCCTTCGGCTCTTGTTTAGTTGTCTTGAGATCACGAGTTGTGACCTCGATTTGCGTGTTATACGAATACTGGGCGACGAAAGCCTCGGCCATCTCTTCCCAACTTCTTTTCACTAAGTCCTCCAGTTTGGCGTACCAGATGGCCGTGATACTTGACAGGGTCTAGCCAAAGAGGGAAAGCTTTTGCAATATGGAGAGACCTATCGGTCATAAGATATCAGCGAACAGTCGTAGATGTACCATGGGGTCCCCAGAACCATCAAAATGATCTATATATGGCATCTTGAACCGATCCGGCAATGTTACTACTGAATTCATGTAACTATCCTCTATGTCCAGAATGGAGTTAACGCCTTGAGCCCTCTTGAACAGCTTTTCAAGCTTGCTCACTTTTAATGCAGTTGGATCTGCTTCGACCTCGAAAGGGGCCTCAATTGGGTAGGCCTGTGCTTTAGAAGTCTGAGGTGGAGTGGGATCCACTGTTGCTGTTGAAGCCGGGCAATGAGTTCGGCCTGTTGAGCCACAACTTCCGCCTGACGGGCGGTAACCTCTGCCTGGCGGGCAGCATCCCACTGCATGGTCTCTTGGAGTTGACGTATCATGTCCTCCATATTAACTGAAAACTGCGGATTTGACTAAACAGGTGTGTATTCCCTCTCTGAGATGGAAACAGATATCTCAGCCCAGTTACACACAGGTGAGGTAGATAATAACCGCTGATCTAGTAGCTGTTGTACTGGTGATCTGTGCCTGACTGGCCTTTTCTTGCCTTACCACTGGCGAAGGAAACACTGGTTGCCCTTGAATTGAATCTCTGACCTGAAAAAGTCTATCAGCACAAGTCCAATGAACCTGGGGGATATCAGAGCCTTCTGAAGCTATGGTTCCAGGATTACCCCTAGCAAAAGAGAAAACAGACAGCACCTTAGCTTGATTTCACCAAAACAGATATGAGCATAGCGGAATGACTGTGCTCTCTACTAAATTTTGCCCTGTAAACTGATTCCCTCAGGCCGATACTTAGACTTGCAACTGATACATATAACCTGTAGAGACACACTCTGACAGCACATATCAAGCAAGTGAGAGCCAAAACACCCCTATGTTGGGGTAGGGTTTCCCTGTCCTATTTTGTCAGGGGCTAGGGTTTCACTACGCACACAGTGGTTTTTAAACAACCTATAATCGAGTAAGCAAGCTGTCCTAGTTTGGAATGGTCTTTACGTTTTCCGATATGCACTAGGTCGAATGGTCGAAAAGGGTGCCTCGGTAAAAACTGAGGTTTGTGCTCCCATCGTGGCAGAGCCCGTAACCGGTCCGCCTTATGGCATGCTTTTCCAAGCAAGCCTCCAGCGAAACGTTCAGGAATAGCAGATGATAAACACGGTGTCCTAGGCGCACCAATGCAAATGCAATGCAAAGAAACACATAATTGTAGACAAAAAAACTTATCACAAGTTCGAGTCAAGTTCTCTAAATCCCCAGCGGAGTCACCAGAAACTATAGATCGCCCCGAACTCACTCCGCGCGCGAGGGCGCGAATTGGGTTCATAGCTACTACAGTTCGGACTCCTGTCACGGTTCTGAATCTAATCTCACAAAGTGCAATGTAAGACTGATAAATCACTAAAGTGTCCAAATCCGGCAATTGGTTTTGAAAAATTAATTTTGAATCAAAAGCTCCAAACATGGACTGCTTTACCAGATTTCAGAGTCGCCACCTAAATATTTTATTTTGAAAAATTTAAGAAACCCTGACTCGTGCCTAAGGCCACGTGTCCGTCATCACCAAAGTTGCCTCGGCTTGGGAACTTGGGTACGAGAGGGGAAGGTCCTGAAATGAGTACCCCCGCTCGCTCGATCAAAGATCAGTCTCTACTAACATGATATGTTGTTTTTATAAAAACATGTGTTCTTATCTGGTTATTAATCTAACTTACTATGTGATGCGCACTGCATACAAGTATAGACTAAATCACTCAATTTGGAACAAAACATATCATGTTTGTTTTTTAAAATGGTTTGAAAGTGCTACTCGCAAGTAGGCTAAAGCGCGGATTTGTCACCAAACCTGGTGGGCTTAAAACAACATGATTTTGCCACTCCAAGTGGGCTTAAAACTCGCATTTGATGAATTGCCCCAATTCAAGCAATGAAGCCTTCATCCACAGGCATTCATGCAGTTATAGCAATTAAGCAAATAGCCTCATGGCAAGCATGCTATCATGACAACACTCACACTCATGCAAGGATGCTAAAGCGTAAACACTTACAGTGTACTCGGCTATCTAAGATGGCATATGAATGCAACACTTTGATAACATCTATTCAAATAGGTATTGAAATACAATGCAGTTTGTATGATGCGCCGAACCCGGTGCATGCAATATGAATGAATGATGCACGCATGCAAAGCATAAGTATGCTAATTGAAACATGCCCTAAGACTAACCATCGAAAGTTGATAAATAAAATGGAGAAAGACGTAGGGTTGGAAGACATTCACACACACATGCACACTTATTACAACATTTGCCCTCTCGACGAAGGATCCGAATAAATACGCTAAGCTAATCTAAGCTAAGCTGGGCAACTAATCTAATTAAACTAATTAGACTAATTATTACAAACCAATAAAGAAATAGTTAAGCTAAGCTACTTAATTATTACAACACTTAATTAATTAACAATTTAATTAAATTACAAAAATCAAATGCTAACTAACAAGTAAACATTTAAACTAAGCCGCTCCAGCTCTGTTGAAGATGTTGAATATGCATGCTCACGTTCGGTTTCTCGCCCCGAAAAGGCCCTCCGGTTTGCTCTCTTGAGGCTATGCTTGCAGGGTGTCTTTGAGAACTTGCTGCTAAATCTTACCAAATCAGGGCTGAGGAGTGCACCAGTGGCCTGCCGGCCATGAAAGGTGGCTGTCGGCCACCTGCCGGCCAATGATGGACCACTGCCGGCCAAGGATGCAAGGTTGCCGGCCATCAATGTGGCACTGCCAGCCACTGGTGTGTTGTGACACAAAACTGCAATAGAGCACAAAATAGAGGAATTGGAGGGTCTCCCTAGGGCATGTATGTGCTACGCCACTCCATATCACCTCAAAACATCAATGGAGAAGCATCATTGGATCCAAGACCACCAATCAAGCATCGCAATGCATAATGGCCAAAGATCCAACTTGCACAAATTCGATGAATGCACGACAAACAAAACTAGCAAAACACTAAGACCACGACCTTATCATGAGTGATCAAAGGCAACGGAGACAAAGGGGATTGGCTCACTTTCATCACTTTGAGTATGAAGTGGGCCAATCCACCTTGTGTTCAACATAATGTCCGGTTGAACACGATGCAAAACAACACAACACATGTTTATCTTAGCATGTTAAAGACACTAAATCATGCAAGCCAAGCATGCAAGACATGCCATGGAGCCTAGAGCACTAAAGCAAGCAAAGAGCATCACACAAGAGGCATGCAATACATGGCACAAATGGTCAAACCAGTTATGGACAGACCTCAAATATGCCAAAATAGTGGCCTAAACATGCTGAAATTGAAGCACAAAAGGCTAGAAGAACATGGACACATGTTGGCCTATAAGAAAGGCATGATACACAACCCTCAAAAGCTACGAAGAAGTGAAGTATATGAGAGTGTGACTACACTATATGCACTGAAATTACATGCTAAATGGTGCCATACCATGCAAACATCACATGCATAACATGTTAAAGGCCCCAAAATTCAAAGCTAGTCAAGGCCCTTTACACTACAACTATATTAAGCAATGCTCAAATGACCTCAACCATTCAAAATAGACCTAAGGTAGGTCAAAACAGTAGCAAAAACATGCTAGACTCACAGCATAGATGGCAAGAAAGATATGCTCATTTGATGGCTCACCAATAAGGCATAAGGGCACAACTTTTAAACACAATTAAAGAGTGATAAACATGAGAGTATGAAAGAAGTTTATGCTCTGAAATTACATATCAAATGAAGTCATATCACGCAAACATCACAAATATAGCATGCTAACGGCCTCAAAACTCAAGACTAGTGAAGCCAACTATGCCATAGCTATACGAAGCAAGCCATATATGACCAACACCACTTAAAACAGACCTCAAGCATGTTAAATTAGTGGCAAAAATGTGCTGGAGCAAAGCTAACACATGCTAGAATGATGAACTAAAGCATGAAGCATGTTAGGCCAAACAAGCATGATTACACTACAAGTACCAAAAGCATGCAACCAATAGCCAAACCAGCCTAAAACAGAGTTATGGTAGGTCTAAAAAGTCACAAAAAAGTGCTTGAACTAAGCCTCAAAAGGGTAGAAACACATGCTCAAGTATAAGGCCAACAAGGCAAGGAAGCAAGACAAGCGGAGAGGGGACCACCCCCTCCCATTTTGGCCCTCAAAACCACCTTTCCACCACTAAAATTCCTCTGGAATTCAGTGGTTAAAGGGCCAAAAAGAGATGGTTTGAAATGCTTTAATGGAAGGCAAGAAGCTTACCAAATAAGCCACCAAAGAGGGTGAAACACCCCTAACTCCAAAAACACTTTAAACTACCATTTTTAAGCCTTAAAAACAAAGGTTTTTGTAGTTTACAACTAGACCAAAATCAGCATGAAAAGGTGGCCAAGATTGTGTACAAAAATAAGCTTAAAAGAGGGAGAAGCTCACCCTTGAAGCATAGCAGCAAACAGCCAACAAACAGCCACTTTTCTTGAACCAAAACCACCTTTAGCAGCCCAAAACAAGTTCCAAGGGACCTTAGCCCAATGGTGATCAAGTCTTCTTAAGGGTTGATAGGTTGAAGATGGTTGTATGCAAGTCTTCTAGCACAAAAGCTTTAGAGAGAGTGAAATCTAGAGAGGGTATTGAAGAGAGAGAGGCTCCCAAAATTCTTCCTCAAATATTATAACCCTTGAATATGAGATATAAGGCTCTCATATATAGAAAAATATCAAGCTTTGGTCGAAAATATCTCAAGAGAGACAGCTGTAACCAGCTGGAGCAAAATATCTGCAGAAAAGTGCACTGTTCCATCTGTGGCCGGCACTGTACCACTGTTGGCCGGCACTTGACCATTGTTGGCTGGCAGCACACTCCCTTGGATGGCAGGGGGCTGGAATTTTCCATTCATGGCCGGCACATGGCCCAAAAATCCCATTCATGGTCATAAACTTCCACCTCTGGTTGGACAAAAAAATCTGCTTTTTGGGCTCGACTTCAACCGGACATATCTTCTTCATCTGGAGTGATGTTCAGGTCATTCTTGAGCCTAAATTGTAGCCCTGGAAGTCTTCTTTCCAATGATGGAAGCCTCACTTCAAAATTCCAAGGGTACAAAATGTTATGCCCATTTGAGTGAAGACTGCTCAGTTTTGATCCTGCCGGGATTCATGCCCAACTGCTTCTCCAACTTGTTTTCTTCTCTCCTCTCCTCTTTTCTTTAAGTCCAAACCCCTAAACAAGGTGTTTTGAAAGATTTTTTGCAAGATTTCATCTCTCCTTCACTCATTTCCACTTTGCGCTTGCTCGATTTAGCGAAAAGCGCGACATTTAACAAAATGCGAGCGTCGGAACATCGTAGAAGAATTTTCAAAAATATTTTGAAAGAGCGGGTTTCAGGGTCTCAAAATCTTTCGATCAAGATAGTTTTGGTCCAAAAAGGGGTGTGAGGTTGGGATTTGACTCTCTCATTGCCGAAGAAATTGAACCTTTGCATTGCACAACTTTCATCACCAAATAAACCATTAGTAGCGCCCAAGTCTTAAGGGAGGTCAAAAATGGGGTGTCTACAGTTGGGGTTTGAGCTGGAAGTTGGAATTTTATGCTCGAGCAAACTTTCTTGCGCTCGAGCAAGGTCCGCTCGAGCAGCCATTCTTGCGCTCGAGCGGAGATCGCGGATCAGTTTTCTATAAATATGGTTTCATCCATTTTTAGGGTTATGGCTTCTAGATCTTCTTCTTGGATATTAGGGTTTATATCTGGAGCTTCTTTGCTAGTTTTCTTTGATGTTTGTTTGAGTTTAACTCATAGTTTGAGAAGTATACATCAAAAGATTGTTTGTTTCATTCAAAACAAAAGAGAGAGTTGTTCTTCGGTGAGTTTTGAGGAATTTGGGCTTGCACTTCGGTAGATTCTGGAGTGGCTCATCGTCGTGGATTCGACATTGGCATTGTGGATTTAACGTTGTACAAGACAATTCCAAGGTGAAGACTGGGTTGGAAGAGGCACATAGGGGTCAGTTCGATAAGAGCGTGGATTCGCTAGGTAATTGAGAGTACACTTGTGTAATTTCTTTATGCCTTCTTAGTGAATTGTTTTGTGGCTTTTACCCATAGTTTTTTTTATCACAATTGGAGGCGCTCCAATTGTGGTTTTTCCACGTTAAAATCATTGTGTTGATTTGTCCTGATTATTTGATTGGGATTGTTATTTACTACTTAAAATTGATACATAATTACAAATCAATATCTCGAGGATTTCTAGATTTTTCACAAGTAATTAATTATAAAATTATTATAAATCAAACATAATTATTGAACCAAAACATATGATGATTCAGAACTTTCAAGAAGCCTAAGTCAACATACTTGCTTTTAGGCAAAACACACATATATTCTAAACAAGAATGTGAGAAAACTCTCCAAAGGACATAAGGAGAAAGTATTTGAGGATCAAACAAGGAAGCTATGTATGTGACTGCTTGAATTTATTACTAAGCTTTCCATGAAGACAAAGGTGGAGTGTCTGTATAGTTCCAAGCAAAATTCTTAGAGACAGACACATATCGATCACCCTTTACCACATTCGCTGAAGCAATGGATTTGAGTTGAGCCATGTCTTCTACTGATAGTTTTACAGACAAAGCTCCAATGTTGTTGTTGAAGTTTTTGATCTTTGTGGTACCAGGTATCGGACACACATCATTTCCTTGGTGATGGACCCATGCTAATGCTAGTTGTGATGGGGTGCAACCTTTTCTTTCTGCCATTTCGTTAACTTGTTCGAATATGTTTTTGTTATGTTTCAGATTATCTGGTTGAAACCTTGGTAGATTCTACACAAATCGAAGAAAATACATATTCAGCATCACCATTGCAAAAATCACCATAACAAAGGATAAAAAAAAACGGAAAATGCTAGGTATCATGAAAAATGGTTTATGAAAATGAGCATGAAAGAATCTCCATCCTTATATTACATTTTGTAACTTATTGTATTTATATAATCTAAGGGTCAAAAATCTTTCATGATCATTTTTATGAAATATTTTTCATGATACCTAGCATTGCTAGCACGAATTTATTTTGGTGTGACCTATCATCTTTTTTTATTTTTGGCCAACAAGAAAGAAAAGGTATCTAGTCTACTCTTAACAATTTGATAACTTGTTAAATGGAAGAACTTAGCATAAACTGATTTATATATTCAAAATTTTATACATGGTTTTTATTCATTTTCTTTGTTGTTAAATTACATATATTTGTATATGTATAACCCGCAACTTGTATTGAATAAAGGAAGCCTAGATGGCCTACAAATTAGAGAGAGCCATGCCAGAAGGATGAAACATGGGTACGGGTATGAGTACTGGTATTGGTATGATACGAGTACATCGATATGGTAAAATCCAAAAAAAGTAGGATACGGGTACAACTTGGTACGCTTGTAAAAAATATTTATTTTTAATTTATAGTAATGCAAAAATTTATTAAATTGTTTAATTTGTTAAGATCCAGTCTATAATTAACATTTAATGCCAAAAGTAAAGATATAAATCAAAATTAAATGTCAATATATTAAATAACTTACAAACCATAGTTTAATTTTAAAACCATGTTAAGTATAAAACTAAAAATAAAAAAGAAGTCTAGTGAAACGAGTTTTATTTCTATAGTAGAAGAAAATATTGTTTCAACTGAAGTATGGTACGACTTGGGTATATACTAGGTACGTCCGGATACGTCAAAAATTAGAAAGAAAAAATTTGGGTACGTGTTTCATATACTTGGAACGTATGCAAAAGTATTATATGAGATATCATACGTCGGTAAGTACCTAGTATGGATACGACAAGCTTTTCGAAATACTCATGCTTCATAGAAGTTAGTCGACCACATCCTACACACTGATGTGGCTCAAATCTCTGCTATACACTTTATTTTTTTGGTTTTTTTTTTTTTTGTAGCTTTTATCTTCTAAGAAATTACGAATCATAGGTATAAAATTTTTAAAACTCTACGCTTCTTATTTAATTTTTTATTGTATTTTATTTTATTTTTTATTTTTTTTAGCTTTTTGATAATCAACAGAATTATAGAAGAGTTATACTGATCTTATTGTTACAGATTATTCTTTTAGTGAAATTTTTTATTTAGTTTTGATTTAACTACATGATCAAAACAAGAAACAAGATGTTAAACAATAGTTTTTAAGCATAATGCTACAAACATAAATTCACTGTGGAAATATAAAAATGAAAGTATGATGCACGCAAACCTTTCGGACATCATTCTCAGTCAAGTTCTCTGCCATCTTTGCACCTGAAGAAAAAGACCCTCTACCCAGAGGACTGTATGCAACAATCCCAATTCCTAGTTCTCTGATTATATTGATTATATCAAAACAACAATGGCAAAGATTAGAAAACATTGGATTTTTGGTTATTGCTTGCAAAACTGACTAGTTAACATAACAATAGTTCCTCTACCCCTCACCTGCAAGTAGGAATGATTTCTTCCTCTGCATCTCTTGTCCACAAGGACCACTCCAATTGTACTGCTGTTATGGGATGAACAGCATGAGCCCTTTTAATTGTCGAAGCCGAGGCCTCTTAGAGACCTACATACTTTATTTTACCCTCTTCAACTAGTTTCTTGAGTTCTCCCATCTACAAAATTGTCACAAAGGATTATCAAATGCACAGTAATGCTCTTCAGAGAAAATTCAGCTTTTAAAGCAATTAGTTGGTTGTTAAAAGGGTGATCCAGACTTGCCCTGCTACATAAGACTTCTGCTAAAGTCGGGTCTAAAAAAGATAAGATATTTACACAACTTTACTTAATTTTGGGAGAGATTATTTCTGTAACTTGTTAAATCAGAACCACCAGAGACAAAATTAGCTAGTGGTTGTAGCGTAAAAGGTAATACCTATCAATTTCAATTGTGTTAGGAACATTGGTTCCACCCCCCCCCCTCCCCCCCCCAAAAAAAAAAAAGAAAAAAAGAAAAAAAGAAAAAAAAAGATTAACATTTTTTTGAACCATTTCTTAAAATTCAAAGACAATCAGGTTAAGATATCTAGGAATTTAAAAAGCAGCCGTTTATCTATTTTGAATTGTAAAATTTATTTGACAACCTCCCATATGGGAATTGGGTGAAGATCCCTATTTTCTTTCTTAGCTTGGAGCACACAAAATTGTCATTGAACCGAACACAAATGTAAGGCAAATAGATGGGCCTATGACAAGTCAACAATGCTCCACTTGATCTTAGCCAAAAGGCCGAGACTGTAGATTAAGATAATTAGGAAAACCTACCATATATATCTTGTTACATATTTTTTTTAAAAATAAATATTACTAATTTTTGTAGTAATTGTCATACAATATTTTGGTAGAGTTATGACAATTTTTTTATTTCTGTAATAAAATTACAACAATTTGTGATACAAACGGCTTCTACATCGAAATGTTACTTAACAATTTGAAATATAATATAAACTATTTTTGGCAGATAATATTTCAATGAGAACAAGCGTAACACTATAAAAAATAAGTAATTATATCACAAATTGTTACAACTTCATTTTAAAAATTGCAAACTATCATTACTCTACAGGAAAATTGCATAACACTTATAATAAAGATTTATAACATTTAAAAATAAAATAAAATATATGAAAAGGACAAGAATGGAGAGGGGGCAACAAACCGTGATTTCGATGGGGACATAGGTGTCAATACGATGCTGGTAATAAAGATCAATGCAATTGGTGTCCAGCCTCCTTAGGCTGGCCTCGCAGGCTGCCCTCACATATGCTGGATTCCGATGTACTTCCATATTCCCACTTACTAAACTAACACCGAACTTGGTACATAATTCAACTCTCTCTCTCATTCCTCCCTTCATAGCCTGCACCCACATCAAAAAAAAATTGAGAAAAGCTTTGAGCAGTTCCAATCGAAGTGTCAAATTCTACATGATAATATAACAGTTTAATTTTCACATAAAAAATGAAGTTTACCCAATATATGACAAACACTAAGTTGCCATTTTGACATGAACTCAACATGTCAAATTTGACATACTCCACGTTACTACCAAATTTGAAGTCTACCCCATAAAACAATTTCATTTTTAAAAATAATAGAATAATAAATTTGACATATCGGGTGGCAAGTTTCTTTGTCATATTGACATATGCCAATTTTCTGCTCAAGTCTTCAAAAAAAAAAAAAATTTTTGTCACACTAAATTTTGAATGTTTGAGTGGAGCAAGGTTCTAAATATCGGCCAGTACGTGCCATACCGGCCGGTTCGTATCGGAAATTGGAGTGCCGAGTCGAATACTCACCGGTATACCGGTGAGAATGAATTTCGCGTCCATAACGTCCGAGTCCCGGTACGTAGCGGCTTGAATCCAATACATGGGCCGATACAATCGGATACAGATTCGCTTTTGTTGTTGCGCTCTGTTTTTTGTTGTGCTCAGTTCTGTTTTTTTTTTTTTTTTTTTTTTTTTGTCGTCGACGATCTAAATCTGAATTTTCTAGGTTTGACGGGATTCTACGGCTTCCGGTCAACATTTTGAGAGAGAGAGAGAGAGAGAGAGAGAGGGAGGATTGTTTGTGGTTGTATTATGTATGTGAGTCTCAGATTGAAATGGATATACATGGAGCATTACCAGTCTGAGATTGAAATGGGTGAGAAGAGACGTACTTAGGTACATGGAGGTGCATGGGTTTATGGTGGATTTGTAGATTGTAAATGTTTAAGTTTTTTTTTTTTTTTTGCACCTACACCTCTATTTATATATATATATATATATATTCTCAATACAAGAAAAATAATATTCAAATCAATTTCTTTATTAAAAGTTTAACATATGCCAAAAATAAATACATATCATTTAGTTGAAAATGAGTCAAAAATGATCTTACATATCAAAATTTTGATTAAAATGTAACAAATTAAGGTTAAAAGAGTAAAAAAATGCATAAAATTCAATTTTAGAGGGATTGCTAATGATTTAAAAAATTTCACAGTCGCGACATCCGATTCCCGATACGTACCGACCGATATTATCGATACCGATACTCTGCGATCGATACCGTTACGTTACCCGATACCGCGATTTAGAACTATGGAGTGGAGATATATATATATATATGAAAGTTATTTTTACATCATAAATTGTGAATATAAATTACAGCAAGAACTATATAAAGAAAAAGAAAGAAACAAAAACAAAAAAAAAAAGAAAGAGATATAAGTAATTTAATAAGCTGCATCAAACAGGGTGAAATAAGCAGACCTTGCCAAGAAGGATTTCATTGGCATAAGGGCCGTAGACGTCGGAGGTGTCGAGGAAGGTGATACCGTGATGGATGGCGTGGTGGATGAGTTTGATCATGTTGGCTTCGGGTTTGCCAGGACCGTAGTAGCCATTGGACATGCTCATGCACCCCAGTCCCTGTGCTGACACCTCCAGACCTTGTGATCCCAGCTTCATCCTCCTCACTTTCTCCATTTCCTTTTCTCTCTCTCTCTCTCTCTCTCTCTAGATATTGTGAAAGAGCAGTAGTAGTGGCATGGAGATGATGTGATGATGAGAAATGAACTTATATAGAGAATGAGGAAGGAAGATCTGATGAAATCATGGATGATGAGTGCTGGAAAAACTAGTATGACTGCTAACGTTTGCGCCTACGTATACTTTCCGGGCTATGGTCCGGATCCAATTGCTATTATTTGGCCCATCTATCTCTAATTGCAGCACCCTTCTAATTAGGGATGAAAATTTTGAACACGATACTAGGATTTTTGAGAAGATGACTAAAAATTATTTTTTTTTAATTTTTAAAAAAAATCTAAAAAAATATGAGAGGTAATACGACTAAAAATGTGTTAAAAGGTGACTTTTGACTTTTAACCCTCTTCCCAAATGGGGCTCTAATATGACTTGAATTGTATATGAAATTAATAGGTCAAAGTTGATAATTTTTTGACACAAATACGTATATGATACGACTTGATAATACACGGGTAGAACTGTATATGTCAAACTTACACAAATACGAAATTGATACAAATTATTCATTTAATGAAGAATTAGGTACACATTTTAATGTTATTTTCACTAATAGATGACATGACATTTGTTTAATCTCTTATGTATTTCCATTTAACTTATTAAAAAATATGTAAAATAGCATTTTAAGGATAATATATGTTTTCTTTTTGTTTTTAATTGAAGATAATGAATTTTCGTTCTATTATTTGAGTTAATATAGTAAAAAATATAATAATAGATATAATTGTGAAACTCCATATTTTATATAATAAAATAATATATATTTTTAATTTTTTTAAATAATTATCCACAATATTTTGAATTTAATAGTCTGTATATTTTTTACAAAAAAATATTCATAAATAAAATAAAATAAATATTTTTGACTTATATTATTACTCAATATTAATTTATGAACTTATGATATATTTTTTTTTATATTTTTTTTGTAATCAATTACACGGGAATGTAATATTTTATGGACTAAAAACCCGATAAAAAACATGGGTTTGCTCCCTATGTTTTCTCTCGCTTCCCACACTTCCACGTGCAATCATTTTTTGTATCAAAAGAAAATGTGGTGGACATGCAGTACCACGTGTTCCATTTCCTTTTATCCATTCTCTAATCTTTTTCATTTTCTTTTATCTTTTTTCATTTTTTCATAAATTGAGCCTAACTTTTCCTTACATTTCTGCATCTTTTGCTTCTCTTCCAGTTTCATCTCTCTCTCTCTTCTCTCTCGTTTCTTC
>JAPPVO010000031.1:132993023-133275691 GCA_030407325.1 Camellia japonica
GATACATCTAGAACTTTTGTCGTTGAATACATTAGATAGAAACATGAATTGGGCCCAAGGCCGTCTGATGTAACTGTTTCAAAGTTCGTTCATGTACCTTCTTTATTTGATATTATTCACTGGGCTTTTGCTCACTCTCATTCTTGTGTCTATAAGTGAGCCAAGAGAGGTCCAAACCCAGCCTCAGTGAAGTATACTAGAAGGAGTCAGAGTTTTGAGGAGTCAGCCTTAACGTCTCACGCACGAGACTAGTTTTTGCCCTTTTGTTCATTGGTTATATTTTTGCTACGTGGGCGAAAACGTTGAGTCACCTTTGTATATATATGTTTGTTTGGCTGACTGTATGACTGAAAGTTCCTGGTTATAGATGAATTCTATGTATATGTGTGAGTTATTATGAAATGCTTTTGGAATGTTTTTGCTATACCATGTAAGCACAGCTCTATGGACAAAGTTTTAAATTTGCTTCCGTTTTGGCCCCTTAACTCTGAAGAGTTCTGTTTTATTCGGTCTAAGGCTATAGGTAATCTCATGATTACTGGCCGGTTATGTCCTTAACCCATAGGGGCGGGTTCGGTCATGACAAAAGTTGTATTTGGAACCGTGCATGGTGGTTCCTTTATTTATCGGCCCTTGGCCATTTATGTATTTATTGGCCGTGTGCCATTCTTGTAAGGGTTATACCTTTGTACATGATGCAGGCTTTTGGGTATTTTAATTTGATTTATAACATTTTATATGTTTTGTTACAGAGCATCCATTTAGCCTAGATGTTGTATCTAAGAATGTATAAAATTGGAATAACACATGTATTGTGTGCTTATATTATATACATCTGCATGAGTGTTGTTAGTGATCGTCTATCGTTGGGTAGTTTACTCACATAGGCCGAACCTCATAAATCCGAGGGCGTGACAATCTTAGTTTATTTCAAACCAAACAAATCTAAGTAATATATTTTGATAAAACAGCTAAAACCATGGTCAAATCAGTGAATCAGTCAAACCGAAAATGATTTAGCCTAATCGGCTAAGTCAAAATACCAACCAATTTACAACAAAATTCATTAATTTAAACCTTTAAATTTTATTTTAAAATTTAAACCATCTTGAACTGAAACATGCACAATACTATAATATTAAATGAGAGTATAAGAAAGTGAAACAACTCACTTTATATAAGTAAAACAACTCACTTTTTCTTTTTTTTCTCGATGTGGAATTGTAATTATTTTAAAGTTAAATATTATGAGAGTTTCAAAATCTCATACAAAATTATTTTTAAAATCAAAACGTCTATGTGAGATTTTGTAAAATAAAAGTTAAATGGAAGCTAACCAATAGAGATTTTCTTAATTGTTTAAAATTAAGAAAATCAAAAAAAAAATGGTATTGATTATGAGGCTTCTCATTAAAAATCTTCTTTTGCTTATATAAATAAGAGCATAAGATTCACTTTATATAAGTGAAACAATTCACTTTTTCCTTCTTTTCTCGATGTGGGATTGTAAAATAAAAGTTAAATAGAAACTAAGGATTTTCTTAATTGTTTAAAATTAAGAAATTTCAATAATTTATATAAATTGGAGCGTAAGATTCACTTTATGTAAATAAAATAATTCACTTTTTCTTTTTTCCCGATTTGGGATTGTAAAATAAAAGGTAAATAGAAGCTAGCCAATACGAATTTTCTTAATTGTTTGAAATTAGGAAAATTCAACAATTTTAGAATGAGAGTTTGGAGCTTCTAGAAGGTTTCTCCCTTAAAACCCCCTTTATAAGAGTCATTTTATATAAGTGAAACAATTTACTTTTGCTTTGTTTTCCCGATGTGGGATTGTAACACTTTATATAAGTAAAACAACTCACTTTTTATTTCTTTTCTCGATATGGGATTATAATTATTTTTAAGTTAAATATTATGAGAATTTCAAAATCTCATACAAAATTATTTTTAAAATCAAAACGTCTATGTGGGATTGTAAAATAAAAGTAAATGGAAGCTAACCAACGGGAATTTTCTTAATTGTTTAAAATTAAGGAAATTCAATAATTTTAGAATAAGGATTTAGAACTTCTAGAAGGCTTCTCCCTAAAAATCTCATTTTCCTTATATAATATATAGATAGATAGTGAAATAAACTTTGTTTTTTCTTCTTCTCCCGATGTGGAATTATAAAATAAATCATAGACTAATTAGAGTTTTATTTTTACATGGTTAAATGGAAGTTAGCCAATGAAAATTTTTCTAATTGTTTAAAATTAATAAAATCAATATGAGAAATCGCGATTAAACCGGCGAATCGGTCAAACCCAAAATGATTCAGCCTAATCAGTTATGTCAAATGACCAATCTACTTATACAAAAATACAAAATTAATTAATTAAAACTTTTAAATGCTATTTAATTTTAAAATTTAAACCATCTTGAATTGAAATATACACAATACTACACTATTAAGATTCACTTTATATAAGTGAAACAAATCAATTTTCTTTTTGTTTTTCTTTTTTTGATGTGGGATTATAAAATAAATGTCAACAATTATTTGGATAGAAAGTTTATTTCTAATCAAGCAATCTCAATCTTTCAAATCTTTAATCAGATCAATCTTTAGTTTATTTCGAATCCAACATGTAACGCCCCGAAATAATCCAACATAGATATAATACATCAACCCACGAACACTAAATAATAACCCTGATACACAAGAGATACCGGAAGGTCATAATCACCATATTCTATTACATAACTTCAAATGTTTATACAAAAGTAATCTCACATGCAAATATACATTCATTGAAAGCTAGTACATGAATCTATAGCATGTGAAATCATTAAAACCAAAATGAATAAAGGCCTCAAGGCTTACAAATTCCAAGGCATGAGCCTGGTTACGCCAAAATGATCCATCGGATCCATACATATTAGCCCTTGGCTTTACAAAAATTTACAACAAAATAAAAGAGTAATCTACTCTTCACAAAACATATCCACGCCCTCAGCTCGGCGGGATCACTACATCTTTACCTGCACCAAAATCCCATAGGGGTGAGCATAAAGCTCAGTAGAGAATTCTCACAAAGTATATACAGTCATGCAACTCTCAATGTAAAATGCAAATGTCAGTGCCATGCAATACTATTTTAAAGAAAATTTCATTTCATGTTTTTCTTAATGATCATCATGTTTCAGTAAAAGTTCGCAATTCAAAAATTTCCGAAACTTCCAATTTTAAACCAATAGGGGCGGCAAATACGACACTGGTAATCCCTAGGCTGGTGTCTGCAAGTAGACTATACCAGTACTACCAAATTGTCATTTTTTACCGGTATTAACCGAAAGGCTCGATACCTATCTGCGCAGGTTTCTAGTCTTTCACTATGGACACTCAGGCCAACTTATCAAATTCATCTACACTTCCTAACCGGACTTACCAATGTATTTACCCCATACACATTTCCGTGACTTAAATTCGCATTTTCTTATTCTCAATGCAAAAGGTTTCAAATCTTAGCTCAAAGCTTACAACAAGGTAATGCTAGAATGCCAATACAACATGTCGAAGTTAAATACAATTCCTGTAATAATCAATTAAATGAAAATGCAATGTGACAATCATCATCATTATATAACATTTCTTCATCATCAATTTTCTCAACAATGATTCATCATAATCAAACCTTCCAAAATGTCTAGCATGTTACCTTTCATTTCATTTCCCATTTCAATAACACTAAACACTTTTCACATCATCTATTGCACTCAACAACTTGCCATCTTATAACTCTACACATACATACATTTATCAATGGATTCTAAAAGAAAATTTCCACTTTTATACATATACCAAGAAATTGCCATTTGCAAACTACATCATAAAATCAATGCTCATTCACTCTTTTATCACAAGGAAAGAAAGAACTCCATGGCTTTTCTACATTTTCAAAAAAAATCCCCAATTTCTAGGGTTTTCATCAAAAACCCAACATTTCTCCACTTCATGGTGAAACCCAACCCAAAATCACATTTCTTAAGTCAAATGAAAAGGAAGCCCTCTAGGATTAACAAAAGGGTTGAGATTTAAACCCACTTTTTAAAACTCTCTACGTTTTAAATCTCAAATAAAGATCAACATAAAATCTTCAAGAAAACATTTAAATCAACATTAATATGGCAAAACATGTATATATACCTCAAGAAATCCCTACCTCAAGGTTTTGGAGAAGATGGAGGGAAGAAACCCTAAAATCAAAAGATGGGAGATCTTTGACTTCCACCACACCAAGTGAAGCTCTAGCTCTTGATCTTCGAGATTAGTGAGAGATGATGATGATCTAGACCCAAAGGATTGCAAGAATCAAAGAGTTTAAGTGTTTTATGAGGGTTTTCTAGAGAGAAGGGAGAGCAAAAATGACCTTTAGAGTGAGAGAAAGAAGCCCCAAAATGAGATACAACTCGGCCAAAAGAAATAAAAAAGACAAAATTTCGGACTCAGACCGACCGCACGTGCGGCACTTGCCCTCGTACGTGTGGCTATGACTCCCGCACGTGCGGCTCCCCCGCACCTGCCCCTCCGCACCTACAATTTAGACAGTGTGCTGAGCCCAAACCTCCCCTGAATTCCGCACGTGCAACCTAGCCTCCTATATGTGCGGCCCTCTCCCGCACTGTAGACCGCCCGAACTTCCTCCGCGCGCCCCCCCTTTCGGAGAGGGCGCGGATTTGGGTTCATAGCTACTACAATTCAGACTCCTGTCACGGTTCTGTATCTAGTCTCACAAAGTCCAATATAAGACTGATAAATTACCAAAGAGTCCAAATCCGGCAAATCGTTTTGGAAAATCGATTTTAATCAAGAAGTGCCAAACATGGACTGCTTTGCCAGATTACAGAGTCGCCACCTAAATATTTTGTTTTTGGGATATTTAGAAAACCCTGACTCATGCCAAAGGCCACGTGTCCGTCATCACCAAAGTTGCCTCGGCTCGAGAACTTGGGTACGAGAGGGGAAGGTCATGAAATGAACACCCCCGCTCGCCCGATCAAGGATCGGCCTCTACTAAGCATGATATGTTGTTTTAAAAACACATGTGTTCTTATTCCGGTTATTAGCCAACTTACTATGTGATGCGCACAGCATACAAGTATAGACTCAATCACGAGAATTGGAACAAAACAACTCATGTTTGTTTTCGAAAATGGTTTGAAAGTGCTACTCGCAAGTAGGCTAAAGCGCGGATTTGCCACCCTCAAGTGGGCTTAGAAAAACATGATGATTTGCCATCCTCAAGTGGGCTTAAAACTCACATTTGATGAATTGTTCCAATTCAGGTGATCAAGCCTTCATCCACAGGCATTCAAATAGTTAATCACTTAAGCAAATAGCCTCATGGCAAGCATGCTATCATGGCAACACTCATACTCATGCAAGTATGCTAAAGCGTAAAACTTACAGTGTACTCCAAGCCAAAACAAAAGCTAGTTAGAAATATGCATGATTCCTAACTATACAAGATGCCTAATGCAACGCATGCAATAATGCAACTAAATAGGCTCGGCTATCTAAGATGGCATATGAATGCAACAATTTGATACACGTATTCAGATAGGTATTGAAATACAATGCAGTTTGTATGATGCGCCGAGCCCGGTGCATGCAAGACAAATGAATGATGCACGCATGCAAGCATAAGGATGCTAATTGAAATATGCCCTAAAACTAACCATCGAAAGCAGTTAAGTAAAAGGGAGAAAGAAGTGGGGTTGGAAGACATGCACACACACACACACCCTTATTACAACATTGCGCCCTCTCGAAGGAGGGTCCGAATAAATAAGCTAACTAGCTACGCTAATTAAGCTAATCTAAGCTAAGCTAAGCTAACTAATCTAATTAAGCTAATTAGACTAATTATTACAAAACAAATTGAATAACTAGCGAACTACTTACTAATTATTACAACACTTTAACTAATTAACAAATTAATTAAATTACAAATTCAAGCTAACTAACAAGTAAAGCTTTAAACATATGCTGCCTCAGCTCTGTTTGAAGAAGTTGAATGTGCATGCCTTGGTTTCCGTCCCGAAAAGATCTCCGGTTTGCTCTTTAGAGGCTCTGTTTGCAGGGTGTCTCCAAGAACTTGCTGCTAAAACTTACCAAACCAATGCTGGGAGTGCACCAGTGGCCTGCCGGCCATGGGGAGTTGCTGCCGGCCATCTGCCAGCCAAGAGTGGGCCTCTGCCGGCCAACAATGTGGCACTGTCGGCCACTGGTGTGCTGTGACACCAAACTGCAACAGAGCACAAAACAGAGGAAATTGAGGGTCTCCCTAGGGCATGTATGTACTATGCCACTCCTTATCATTTCAAAACATCAAAGCAGTTGCACCATTGGATCCAAAACCATCAATCAAGCATGCAATGCATGATGGCCAAAGATCCAACTTGCACACATTACAATAAATGCAAGACAAACAAGACTCTGAGACCACTACCTTATCATGGAAGATCTAAGGCAATGGAGACAAAGGGAATTGGCTCATTTTCATCACTTTGAGTATGAAATGGACCAATTCACCTTGTGTTCAATATAACGTCCGATTGAACACAATGCAATGCACGCATGCAACATGTTTATCTTGGCATGTTTTACTTGATTCAATTCTTGTTTACACATTTTACATTACCAATTAGTCCTTAACCGGTTTAGTTCAATGTGAAAGTCCTCTAATGGGAAAGATGGTCTTAGCCACAAGCACCTTAAGCATGAAAGAAGCCTCGTGCTATTAGTTAGTAGAAACCCTCAAGAGGAGGTTAAAACTATTAGGCATGAGAGCCTCAATTCCATGCCCAAGCCGACAAGGAGCTTCAGACTACTTTCAAAGCAAATGAAAGAGTGAAGCATGGAGTGCGATGACATACATTTCAGCACAGAAATGACATGCTAAGTAACTTAAAACCATGCAAATAACCCATAACATGCATGTTTAAAGGCTTAAGCATCAAAGCTAGTGAAGTGCTTTACACTAGGAGCATGCAATATCAATCCCAAATGGCCAAACCAATTACAGATAGACCTCAGACATGCCAAAACAGTGGCTAAAATGAACTGAGATGGTAGCATGAAAAGCAAGAAAGACATGCTCATGTATTAGCTCATAAACAAGGCATAAGACATAACTCTCAAACACAATGAAAGAGTGGAATATGTGCGAGTGTGACAATGATGCATGCTCTGAAATCACATGCTAAATGATGATACATCATGTAAACATCACAAACAAAGCATGCTAGATGCCTCAAAACTCAAAGCTAGTCAAGGCTATTGCACTACAACCATGCATAACAAGCATCATATGACCAAAAGGGCTCGAAATAGAGCTGGAGCATGTTAAAATATGCACAAAAACATATTGAAGTTGAGCCAACACATGCTAGAAAGATGAGCCAAAACATTAGGCAAACAAGGCTAGTATGCAAGATTTGCACTACAAGTGCAAGATGCAAACAAGAAGTGTGTGAGCCAACCAAAAACAAAGCTAAAAGATGTTAAAAAAGTCACAAAAACATACTTAGATCAAGTCAAGAGATGGTAGAAAAACATGCTCATCTACTAAGCCATCAACACATGCAAAGGAGAAACAAGGAGAGGGGATCACCCCCTCCTATTTTGGTCCTCAAAACCAAGTTTTTGCCACTGAAAATCCCTTGGATTTCAGTGGTTAAAAGGCCAAAAAGAGATTGTTTTAAAGGCTTTTAAACATGGCACAAAGCTAAGCAAATAAGCCACAAAAGAGAGGAGAACCCCTCTAACCTCAAAAGAACCTCAAACCACCATTTCAAACTCCTGAAAATAAAGATTTTTTTAGTTGACAACTAGGCCAAAAACAACATGCAAGGGTGGCCAACCAATGAAGCAAAACAAAGCTTAAAAGGGGATAGCTTCTTACCCTTGAAGATAGCAGCAAAACAGCAAGCAAATGGCCAAACTTCTGAGCCAAAAACACTCCAAGGAACTCTAACAAGGCCTCCAAGAACCACAAGTCCAAGGCTAAGGTGTTTGGCTAAGGATGCTAGTGCAAATATGCAAGAAAAGCTTACTTTCAAGGCTAAAATGTAGAGAGAGAGGATTCTAGAGAGAGAGACAGAGAAATATCTCAGCCAAAAATTTTGTAACCCCTTGCATGCATATAGATGAGTTCTATGTATAGGAGATACAAGGAGCCTTCAAAGCAATCCAGCCATCCACGTGCAAGAAGATGGTCTATCCTGCAAACAGCTGGCTCAAAAATATCTAAAATATATCTGTTGAAATAAAGGTGGCCAGCAGTGCCTCATTGATGGCCGGCAGGGCCTATTGGTGGCCGGCAGGGCAAAGACCATGGCCGGCAGGCCATCAAAAACACCAATATGCAAAGACCAACACATGGTCCAAAAATGAGACAGAATAGAAATAGGGTCTGGAAGGATCAAACCTGGAGCATTCTGTCGCAAAAGTTGAGTACTCGACGAGCGATCAAACTTGTTGCTAAATGTACCCTGCAAGAACATCCAAGTCTTGAGGATGATCAAAAATGGGGTGTCTACACGCATGTGCGGCCCAAGGCCCCCGCACATGCGGTTAGCAAACCAGTCCAAAAAAATTTCTTTGTTCGACCCCCGACACACCGGACCGACTTCACACCCTCCGACCCAAGTGAAACCCATCACCGGAGCAAACAAGAATAGAGATTTCAAGGAGAGTTTCCGATCGCCATAAACCCAAAAGATTAACAAGACTCTAAGTAAAACTTGGCACACTAACGAGACAAAAAACGAAGTTAAACAAAAGGAATAGGACGGATAACACACCGGGCCATTACACAACAAATCTAATCAATATATTTTGATAAAATCGCAGTTAAACCAACAAATTAATCAAATCAAAAATGATTTAGCCTAATCGGCTAGGTCATAATTAATTAATTAAAACTTTTAAAATTTAAACTATATTGAATTGAAACATGCACAACACTACAATATTAAATGAGATGGAAGTATAAGATTCACTTTATATGAGTAAAATAACTCATTTTTTTCCTTCTTTTTCCAATGTGGGATTATCAAATAAAAGCTAACCAATGGAGATTTTCTTAATTGTTTAAAATTAAGAAAATTAATATGAGATATTGAAGCTCTCACAAAGCTCCTCACAAAATGGAATGAGAGTATAAGATTCTCTTTATATGAGTAAAACAACTCCTTTTTTTTTCTTCTTCTTTTCCTGATGTGGGATTATCAAATAAAAACTAGCTAATGGAGATTTTCTTAATTATTTAAAATTAAAAAAATCAAGAAAATTATTAAGAGATATTAAAACTCTCACAGGGCTCCTCACTAAAAACACCCTTTTTCTTATATAATACTAGCGGTAATCCGTGCTATGCATGGAAAAATAGACTATTTATATTTTGTGTGATAAATAGATTATTCTAATTTTGAATTATGTTTTAATAGCGGCAAGTCATGATACTAGGCCATCCTGGTAGATGTTAACCATAATTAATTCACAAAATTTCACAATAAAATTTGATATGCATAAAAAAATTGTTAATTACAAAGATTGTTGGGAATAATAGTATCACAATCACTTGACAACATAAATAACTTGTATCAAATTATAGTATCATGCAGAAAACAAAAACAAAAACAAAAACAAAAAAACAAAAACAAAACAAAACACACAAACAAACAAACAAAAACAAAAACAAAGTATTAAAAGAAAGAAATTCTATAAAAGAAAAGTTATCAGAAATTACTTAGTTTATATTATTATTGTGGGACCAAATTATGAATAAATCTTAATTTTTAATTATAATTTCTAAGTAGTTTTTTAAAAAAAATTAATCGAAGTTTGTTACCCAACTCATAAAAATAAAATAAAAAACTTCTCAAATGAATCATTAATTGTATAGCGATTCCGGATTTAACCTGGCTTTTATGGTGTTCCGGACTCGGGTCTTGTGGTTTAATGCTGTTAATTATGCCTTTTCCCCCTCTCACTCTTTGAATTTGAGTTTTGGAGTGTCTTTGGCATATTTAAAACAGGTTGGTTGCTAGTTGGCATAGAACCTTATTGCCCAGAATTTTGGTCTTCCGCTCAAGCGAGCCTTCTTGCGCTCGAGCGGGGTTTGCAAACATTCAGTACTTTGTGCATCTACAAAAATGCTTGGGAAGTGTTTCTACGCTCGAGCAGAGTTTCTTACGCTCGAGCGGCCTTTCTTGCACTCGAGCGACTGTTTGAAGTCTGTAAAAAAATTCTAGAAGTGTGTATTCTATGCTCGAGTGGGTCTTCTTGCACTCGAGCGGGTGGTGCCTTGTTGTTGTATCTTGGCGCTTGAGCGGCCCTTCTCGCACTCGAGCAGGACAAATCCATGTGTCTGACGCTTGAGCGTCAAAATATCCGCTCGAGCGAACTGCGCGTATATCGTAAAAGTGACTTTTTACATAACTTTTTCTTCTCTTTTCACCCAAAACCCTAAAGTTGATAGCCTCTCTCTCTACATTTTGGCCTAGATCCTTTGATCTTCTCTCCTTATTCCCTTTGATAAAAAGGTGGAGTTTCTCAAGATCTCCATTTTTATCCGATTGGAAGTTGGTTTCGGCATTTTTGGGATTCCATCCTTGCTTGGCTCATCTTTACTCTTTGAGGTAGGGATTTTCTACGCTTTATTATGGTTTTTAACTTAAGTATTTCAAGTTGTGTAACAATGGTGGGTTTTTGGTATTTTGAAACACAAACCTAGGGTTTGGGTGATATTTAAAAGAGGGGTTTTTGGTGGGAATGAAATAAAAGAACATGGGGTTTGAAAATGAGGTCTTGTTGTATCAAAATAGTTGATTTTGGTACTTGGTTGAGATTTGGGAAAAAATGGGAAATTTGCCCCTAGAATGAGTATTGTATTTATTTTGTATAAATCAATGATATTGATGCTGTAGACATGGGATTTGACATGTATGGAGATGGATAATGAAATGAAATGGATAACGTGTCTCATCTTTGGAAATTTTGAATAGATTATCTGTCTTGAGAATGTATATCTATCTAGAAATAACTGTATTGGGCTATCGGTGGAGAATAGCTTTGATTGTTGTAGAAATTATATGTGGATTAGGTGAATTGGAACTATCCCATGGTTAACTATCATTGAATATGATTATGTTGTGAATACATTACATATATATGTACTTTGGGAGTGGAAAGGGGATGTGCTCTATACGTGATTATGTGTTTAAATATATTGTAGATGTATGTTTGTTTTGGAAGGAGAAAGGGGATGAACTCCATTATAATTAAGTTGGCCGGAGTGTCCTAGGTGAAAGTCCCAAAATTTATACATGGGTGCCGATCTCGCGGACGAAATATCCGTAAAATAGCAAAATGGAAATCTATACATGGGTGTCAATCCCGCGGACGAAATATCCGTAAAATGGCAAATGAATGTGGATGTGTTGACTTTGAAAATGTTGAACTACCGAGTTGTAGGCTCGCTTGAGATATTGAAGAAAACGAATGAAATTGGTTTATGTAGCAAAGTGAAACAAAAAGGGAATTGAAATGAGCTATGAACTTGTTATGTTGTGAAACAAGAAACGAACAATGTTTCAGCCTTAACATTGTTTATGCTTACTACTCTTATACCTTTGTTAAATCTCATATACTGTGTTAGATTATCTTTACTGGGCTGTGGCTCACTCTATTTGAGGAAAAACATTTTCAGGTAATAATGGTATGCCTCCACCAAGGCAATAGCATTGGAGGGTTATGTGGGAAGCACGAGGGCTTCTTGTTTTGTTTCATATTTTGTATAGCCTAGGGCCTTAATTGTAAGGGCTAGTCCCACCTTTGTTGTAACCAAGTTAAGACTTGGAAAGATATAAGCCCGAAGAGCACTTATTTATGCTAAGCTCTATTGTAATAGTAACTTTATATAATGAAAGAACTGTTTACTCTGATGTATGTTGCCTTCTCTATACATGCTTATGGGTTATATTATGGTTATATTTTGATTGTGTTACAAATTGATCTTGTTTAAAAAAAATAAAATAATAAAATAAAGCAAAGTATTAAAAGAGAGAAATTCTATAAACTCAAAAAAAATATCATAAATTTACTTAAACTTGTAATCAGTGGTTTATATTATTATTGTGGGACCAAATTATAAATAAATCTTAATTTTTAATTATAATTTCTAAGTGGCTTTTTTAAAAAAAAAAAATTAATCTAAGTTTGTTACCCTACTCATAAAGAAAAACTTCTCAAATAAATCATTAATTGATCATGTTAGCAACTCTCTATGTTTGATTTCCTCTATCAATGACACATGCATATATATCCTTCTCCATAATCATTTTCTCCATAGCTTGAATAATACTTGCATAGTTCCTACAACATTTAAAAAGCTTAAATCAAGATAAAAATTTCGTAAGATTATAAAAATTATATAAGAAAATAGTTTTAATCCATTTTATTTATTAAAAAAGTGATGACAAATTATTTGAATTGTTCTTGAAGAAATATAATAAATGATAGCTTTAATCATTATATACCAACAAAAAAATTATATATGTTACTCAATGAAAAAATGATCGAATGCAACTAAAGTCATGGACATTGAATTAAATCATATGAAGTCTAAATTGATGATATAATATAGCAAATCAATTAATAATAACAGAGAGATATCAACAAATATGTAGTACTTCCCTACCATTTTTGTATTATGTTTATTAATTTCATATATCATATTAAAGTTTTACTTGTCTCGATCTTTCAATAAAATAAGTACCGAGAAAACAAATTTGATAAGAAAATGGTTCTAAACTTTATTATTAAAAAAACAAAAATTTCAAAGAGAAAATTTAGAGATGGGATTGAAGAAATAGTATAACAAATGACAGCCTTATAAAAAAAAATAAAAGAAAATAAAAAGAAAAAACACATAGCAATGATCTAATACAAATTATTTTTAACAACTAAGAGAAAGATTATCAAATTATTACCTTGGATAAATATAGTGACGAAAATTAATTTTGTGAGATTTTTGTGCTGTCTCCTCCCTTGCAGCCTTCATTATTTCATTATTAATACTCTTCTCATTTAAAGCCAACTATTTATTTTATTTTATTTTATATCTTTATCACTTGGTAAATAATAATGAATAATAAAAATTATGAAGAGAAGGTTAAGAATTAATAGGAGATTAAAAGTTATAGATAAGGACATTTCACAAGACAAAAAATTCAAAATAAAAAAGGATAATATGTGATAGAAGGAGAAAAAAAAAATATGTAAATCAAAATAAAGATTTAGATAGATATGTTTTTGATAGATACAGATTAACAAATCATATCCGTATTTAAATTTTATTGTTTTAATTTTTTGTAAATCAATTATATAATTTTTATCTTTATCTATAGACCAAGAAATTAATTTTTATGAATTATTTATCAATTTGTATATGTTTATTTATCTATAAGTCATGAAATCAATTTTTTTAAATAATTATTTTAATTTTTATCATTATCTATAGGTCATGAAATAATTTTTTATAAATTGTTTATGAGTTTTTATATGTTTATCTATAATGAAATAAATTAAAGTACAAAATGAAGGGCAAAAAAAAGTAGTAATTTCATTTTTATAAAAAATCAATTTTTTAACCTTTATCTTTATCTTTAGGTCATGAAATTAATTTTTATAAGTTATTTATCAATTTTTCTAAGTTTATTTATGGGAAGAAATTTTAAATTATCTATAAGTTATGAAAATAATTTTTTAAAATTAATTATTTAATTTTTATCTTTATTTGTAGACCATGAAATTAATTTTCATAAATTATTTATCAATTTTTATATGTTTATCTATATGGAGGAATTTTGAAATTCAAAGTTTTATCCATAAACCATGAAATTAATTTTCATTTTAATTAATCAAACAAACAGAAAATGGTGGAAAATATAAAACATGAAAGACAATCAAAGAGGGTTGAAAACATAAAAAACAATCAAAGAGGGTTGCTATGTAGGAAAGAGAGAACTTTAAAATTATGAGAATTTAGGAATTAATATTTGGAGATTTGCCAATACAACTACATTTAGTTATATATATAGTATAGATATAGATAGATAGATAGATAGATAGATAGATATGAGTAGTGATGGAATTAGGAAAAGATTGTAGAGGGTCATGGCTACGGAATTGGGGATGCTACTGTGCAGTAAAATGGGCTCATTTCGAGACTCATTTTGATAATCCAAACCGTTCATATTTTAGAATACATCAAGTAGAACATGCCTGTAAAAAATCAAGTTAATCGGATATTGTTTACCCATTCATCCACTCACATGTATATCTATAAAAATAATTGTGATTTAAAGTATTAAAATAAATACAAATGTGAGTGGATGAACGGGGTAAACGATATCCGATTAACTTAATTTTTACAGGTATGTTCTACTTGATGTATTCTAAAATATGAATGGTTTGAATTACCGAAATTGACCCATTTCGCTGCTCAGCAGTTGCTGCGCGGGCTGCGCAACAGCATCCCCAATTCCCATGGCTATCCTGCTTCTATAAAAAATTGTGTTTGTTATAGCACTTCTAAATATATATATATATATATATATATATTATTTTATAAATAAAATAACCTCTTAGTATAAAAAGATATATATCTCATTATTCTTTCATCTTGTACTCTCTTTTATTTTTCATCAAAAAAAATTTCATCCCAATAGAGATTGTTTATATAATATTTGAATTTTTTTTATATCTATATATATATATTTATATATCGCATTTGAATCTTTTCTCTCTCTCTATATATATATGTGTGTGTTTGTCTATGTTATAAAAAAATATTATTTATCTTTTAACTAAGTGCTGAAATTCTAATTTTGTCTTTATACACAAGTAGTCAACGTCATTTAAAATTGGAAATAGAGAGGTCAGAAATTTTCTTGAGATGCAGCTGCAGTGTTAAATAAATTCTCTCGCTTTCTCCGTGGTTCTACGCAACCATGGGCGGTGGTGATACATTCCTTTCTGGACCCAAAGAATAAGCCGCCAAACTTGTAAACTTATACTTTTGGGAAATTTTATGATGTGGAATATATGCACTCTAATAGAAAAATATATATTTTTATTACAAAATTTTATAATATCAATCACAAAATATATAATTTTATCACAAATTAACGTAACAAAATATTTAATTTTTTGTGACTTGATTACGATATATTTTGTTATACTAATTTGTGACGATATTATATATTTTGTGATTGATGTTAAAAAATTTTATGATATATTTACACATTTTGTGATAGAGTGCATATGATATGTATCCTCGAAAGGTGCACACTATAGCATTTCCCTATAGTTTTAAGAAAAAAAATAAAATGTTTGTTATGCTTAACATCTTTAGTTTGACTTGTATCTATACCATATTATTATTATTATTATTTTGGTTACAGTTCCCCCTCTTTCGCAGGTCAAAGGCAGCTTCCTTTGCAGAGATCACTAGTGTGCCGCTTGCAGAGATCACCAAGGTGCCTGTTGTTTGTTTTGAGCCAGAAATTATAACCTGAGAACTTGCTCTAACTTCTCAAGACAAGTTCCACTTAAATCAAAACTCGCGCAACGAGGAGCATTGAATCCACACCAAGTGAGGTAACAACAACTTGAGGCTAACTTCCTAACCAAGTAGGAAATTGGCCCAAGGAGTTTCGAACTTAAGACTTGAGATCTTAACCCCCAGGCCTTTACCAAGTGCGCTACATGCCTTGGGTTGTATCTATACTAATTTTGCTCTTTATTCGAGTAGGTTTTTCTTTGCTAAATTGCTTGAGACATGCTTTTTTAAATCCAATGGTAAATGTTATATATGCCAATTATACTTGTGCTTTTTGTTTTCTTTCTCTTAGCTTTGTTTGGCAAGCTGTCACAAGTTTTCAATGAGATCTGTGTGAGTAGTTTTCTGACCACACTGCCAACTCAGTAATCAGCCGGAGAGAACTGGCAGAATAGATGACACTTGGCTGACCTGCAACAGAAAGAGAAGATTCCGGCGGTGGTTCGTCCACCCGGGGGCACTCCGACGATCAAGTCAGTATATCTCTCAAAGATAATCAATAGTGCTAAATTCACTGTTCAGAATATGAATTGCGTACCTTAGACCCATGAGGGTGCCTCTCTTTTATAGCCAACACAATCATAGTCCCAATAGGAACCTAGCTCTAATGGACTTAGGATTACTGCTAATCTTGGACTTCCAGTAACATTAGGATAAACTCTCTAAGAGTCTCAATTTTACCCAAACTGAACTCTTCTCCCATTTTAGAACTCTTGTCCCTTATCCGCTTATCTCGGATTCCGGTATCTTCGCAGATAACCCCGGCCTAGCCGAGATGATCTCGGCGTCATGACCAGGACACGTGGCACCTCGGCTGGCACTTTGATGACACTTCGGCTACGTGTTGTCATTCAAAAATTATGTCCCCACACTTAATACTATCCTAGAAAATTCAAGATTTTTCCAGAAATTCTAATGACTCCCTCAAGCTAACTTACTGAGCTCTTATTCTCAACTGTTAGATTAAGACCACTTTTGGGAGCAAATTTATAAGCCAACTTATTAACTTATTTTAATCACATCACCTCTTTATTTTTTATACATTATTTTATAATATATTTAAAAAATTACTTATTTTCATCTTTTCAAAATTAGCCTAAAATCACAAGAAATATACCAACCTAACGGCAGTTATTATGAGCACGTGTATTATTAACAAGTGCCAAGTGGTGCTTCACTATCAAAACCAGTTGACCAAGGCTCACCCATAGGAATCAGAATTGTGGAGAATATGAATTTAATACATTACTAAACTGAAAAAATAAAAAATAATAAAAAAAGAAGGCAAAAGTCTTCCCATCCCCAATTCACCCACCAAAAATGCTGTTCTTTCCAAATACTTTTTATCTTAGGATTAGCTTCTTAAGTTTACACATCTCAACATGAGAAAATTGAAAGGAATCGTAAGATTTATCATAATTCTTAGAGGAAATATCATTTTCTTCTCTAAATTATCACGCGTTTTTCACGTTGACCCCCATACTTCGATTTATTTTAATTTAGTACCTGAACTTTCTACAAATTGATCAATTAGACCCTTACCATCACCTTCCATCCACAATTGAATGGAATGTGCTCAAGTGGGAGGCAAATTGATTTTTAAAGTATAGTTTGGGGGGAAAATTAATTTTCAATTTGGGGGATAAATTGATTTTTAAGGTATAGTTTGGGATAAAATGAAATTTTAAATGCCACGTCAGCACATTCCGTCCAATTGTAGACGGAAGGTGACAGCAGGGGTCTAATTAATCAATTTGTGAAAAGTTTAGGTACTAAATTGAAATAAATCGAAGTATGGGGGTCAACATGAAAAACGTGTGATAGTTTGGGGGGCAAAATGATATTTCCTCTAATTCTTATTTTGATAATTTAAATTGTTTATTTTGTAAGACACTCAATGTATATATTTTTGAAAAAACAAATTAGTTCAATCCGAAAATCGTAACAATTTTATTTAGTCGTGTTTGTTTCTAAAAAAATAAATGATCTATTTTTATAAATATATTTACCGTCCATTTTCTTAGAGATAAATGAGATAAGATAAAAGAGTTATGATTATTGGATCGAACTAATTTTTTTTTTTATGAATGATACACATTAAGTGCCTTACAAAATGAACGGTTCAGATCATCGGAACAAGACCCGTGGTGGGCTCCACAGGCAGTGCCGACCCTGGGCATGGGCCAACAAGGCCATGGCCTAGGGCCCCTCAAAATAGACCCAAAAAAATGCCCCTTTGATTATGGTTTAGTATAATATATTAGGTATGTTTTAAGTTAAAAAAAAAATTAAAGAATGCCCAAACTAACTTGAAATAAATTGACTCATTAAAAAATTGAAAGGCCCATTCAAAAAAATTAACATTGTTATCCATTGAAAATAAATCCAAAAAAAGGGTCCCTCTTATTATAGTTTATTGTAATATATTAGGTATATTTTAAATCTAAAAAAAATTAAGGAAGACCCAAACTAACTTAAAATAAATTGACCCATTAAAAAATTGAAAAGCTCTTTTAAAATAATGAACATTGTTATCCATTGAAAATGATTTTGCAAAAAAACTAGATTATGCAAGTATGATTTATTTATTTGCTTCTAAAAATGTAAGAAGAGCGAGGATCAAGTGACACTTATTAATTGTTGTAATGTAATACTAAATATTTTTTGTGATTTTGACATAAATTTTTGTCTTTTATCTTCATTTTTTTTTCCCATTTTTTTTCATTCAATGAAAAAAAAATGTGAAGGGCCCCAAAAATTTATTAATTGATTATTGGCTTTGGGCTCCGGCAATCTCAAGGCCGGGCCTGTCCACAGATAGTGGCGGAATCAGGATTTTGACTTAGAAGGGATAGCATTGAATTAAAATCTTAATAAAAATCACAATCTAACTTAACTTAATTTTTATTTGATGGTAAGACTAAAAATTAATATGATTGCAAATGTATATTTAAATATAAGTTCAAATTAACTGATCATTATTTGTATTATTATTAATTTAATTTTATGTATGGTGATCATCATGATTTAAAATATAATCATATACCTTCACAACGTATGAGAGCAAAATTATATTAAGATACACACAAAAAGAAATAGAAAACTGGTTGAGACCACTAATTAGTAGTAGCACTAATAATGTGGCAGTGGGCCCCACCCACTGCCACAGTGTTGCTATGCCTTTTTTTTTTTTTTTTTTTTTAGTGTGTGCCAACTCACTAGTGGTGCTTTAGAGCACCACTTACTATGTTTGGGAACCTAGGAGAGAAAAGAAAAGAAAGGATTACTTAAGTAATAAGAGGAAAAAAAAAAAGAAATGAAATGAAATGAAATGATTGTGATTTCTCTCCTTTTTGTTTGGATAAGGAAGAAATAAAAGAAAAGAAATGATTGTGATTTTTTCATTCTTGTTTGGTTAGATTTCATTAAGAGAAAAGAAAAGAAATTATTTTATGTTATATTACCAAAATAACCTTTTTATATTTTCAATCATTTTATTTCTTTTATTTTTATAGGGACAAAATTGGTATTATGAAAATAGTGGTTTCTTTTCTCTCTCAATCTCTCCACTTTTGGGAAGATTGAAAATGAGGCTTATAAGATAAATGAGTTTCTCTCCATTTCTCTCCATTTCTTCTCATTTCTCTCTACTTAGGTTATCCAAACAAATAAGAGAAATACATATCACTCTATTTCTTTTCTTTTCTCTCCAAATCACTCAATCCAAACATATATGTATCATTGGCCAAAGAAATATAAAGAGGGATAGTGAAAGAAAAGAGAGAGGCAAATTAATACTACACAGGGCCTATTATATATCACTTGTTTTTTTTCTCCATTTTGAATCACTAAATTAAATGGCAATATATTATTAGTTGTCATTAATTGTATAATAACTATATGTAAATAAATGAACCAATTACAAATATTTTTATAAGATGTGATATAACAAAAAAATTGGTGACATATAACATTTTTCTAATATAAAATTTATAAGAATATTTTTTAGCATAATTAAATATTTAGAGTAACAAACTAAACAGATTTTTTTTTTTTTTAAGAAAAAAGGTAAAGAAAATAGTGATATAAAATTTCAAGAAATTACTTTAAAAGGTTATATTGAAATATATATTTTTTATTAGAGGTATAAGTATAATTTCTCAAAACTTGGGGGGGGGCACGTGACCCCCAGGCCTCACGTGCCTCTGCCCTATCCACAGGCCTCTCAAATTTTTTTATGTTAAGATGTGAACATAATAGAAACTCAACCCTTATTTTTATATATCAGTCAATATATCTCAATAGTAATACTTGAATTCAATTAATATTATTTATAAATTAGTTTTTATAATTATTAATTCAAGTAAAAATAATTGTAAATCTTATTAGTACATTTTTTGATAATTTCTAAAAACTAAATTTTTTTAGTTAAATAAACTATCAAACAATTATTTTATTATGTAAAATATTCAAAGTAAACTCAAAAGTCTTTTTATACTAGAAGTAAGACAAAAATAAATAAATTAAATAAATGAGGCACTGTTCTCTAGGGATAAATTAAACAAATAAATTAAGAATAATATTATATGTACCAATTAATATACTAATTAGTGTACCAATTGATAATGTGATATAATTTAAGAGATTTTTGATATTTGTAATGTGATTAATGAGTGAATTAATAATAATGTCATAACTAGTGTTGGTACACTAATTAATACACTAATTAGTGCATGTAACACCACCGATAAATTAAAGAACAATAACAAACTGTAATTAAGAAAATTTCACTTAGGGATGAATATGGTTCGAATTAGTTCGATTTAGGAGTCAATTAAAACTAAATCATAACTTATAGTTTCATGAAATTTAGAATTAAATTGAACCATGAAAATTTTGGAACCAAATCAAACCAAACCACTAAAATACAGTTTGATTCTATTTAGAACAATAATTTTTAAAAATGTTGCCATCATTCACAGTAAATATTTTATTTAAAAAAATTAATGATTGCATCACCTGATTACTCGTTCATATTCTCAATATCGTATATTAAAATGATATATAAACTCACTTTTTAGATCTATTTTTTAAATTTAATGTATAAGTGAGATGATTAATTGATAATTTTTGGGTTAGAATTTTACTTTGATCCTCTTCATTCTATATATATAATGGAGGATTTCCATTACATAATGGCTATGAAATAGGAATGCAAATTTATAATTAATTTAAATTAAAAAAAATCATTACACTCACCGTTAGATGATGAAATGGAACATCTCCATTACAAATACGGAAGGGAGAATATCAGGATCTAAACTTTACTAATCAGTCTCCTAATACTATTACACCAATTACTAATTGGGTTGGGCTTCTCTCATATTGGGATCTAAACATGATAAAACTTGAGAGATCTGTGGAGCCCATTATAGGTCTCATTTCGATAATTCAAATCGTTCACTTTCTATGACTTTTTAAGTAGAATATTCATACAGAAAATTAAGATGATCAGATATTGATAGCTATATGTTTTAATCAAATTTATATTACAAAAAATAAATGATTATTCTTGAAATTGTATTTGTTATCTATTTTTTTAAAACAAATATCATTCGAATATATATAGTTGCTAATGTTCAATCATTTTGATTTTTGACATGAATAATCTATTCAATGAGTCTTAAAAAAAATAAACAATTCGAATCATAAAAATTGATTCAAAATAAGTCAACTAAACCTAAACGCTTCCTCAAAAGCCCTTAACTAATTATCCTAACACTACTATTTAAAACTTTGTCATCTCTGTTCTTGGTCACATTTTGATTCAGACATTTTGGCCTCCTTTGGCCTCGTTTGGGAACCCTTCATTTTGTCTAAGATAGAGTTTATCTCCTCATTCCCTGTAGCTTTTATCAACTAAACAAATAACAGAGATTTGTTTTGCTGGGCAAATCAATACAAGTCACATGAAGAATTCGATCAACCTCAACTGCAACAAAAAATCCTGGTTTGGTTTCGTTTTCTGCTTCATTTTATGGTTTCTGTTGCTTTGTTTCCTCTGTTCAGCTTCATTTTCAGGCAACAACAACAACAATAGGCTCACCTTCATTGCCAACTATGCAAATTCATTCATCTTTCGAGACTCCACGTCTCATTCTATCTCTGAGAATGAGGAAAACAGAGTTGCTGATAGCAAGGATGGAGTTAAGCAGGTTGAGAACAGAACTCAACTGGTCTCCAAACATGTTTTGGATTCATGCTCAGGTCGATATATCTATGTTCATGATCTTCCTAGCAGATTCAACACAGACATTCTAAAGAATTGTTCATCACTAATCAAATGGTTTGATATTTGCAAGTACATATCAAACATGGGTCTCGGTCCTCATGCCGCGGATTTTCATGGGATTTTCCAAAACAATATCAGTTGGTTTGAGACAAACCAGTTTTTATTGGAAGTGATTTTCCACAACAGAATGAACAACTACAAGTGCTTAACCAACAATTCATCTTTGGCTTCAATCATTTATGTACCATTCTACGCTGGCCTTGACATCGGTCGATACCTTTGGGGTTTCAACACTTCAATAAGAGATTCAGCACCCATTGAATTAGCCAAATGGGTTTCTGAGAAGCCTGAGTGGAAATCTATGGGTGGAAGAGATCATTTCTTTGTTGCAGGAAGGGTTACATGGGATTTTAGGAGACAAACCGACAACGATTCCGATTGGGGAAACAAACTCATGTCACTACCCGAATCCAAAAACATGACGATTTTGATAATCGAGTCATATTCCCAAGCCGAAACCAATAGAGATTTTGCGATTCCATATCCAACTTATTTCCATCCATCGAGCGATGACGAGGTGTTTCAGTGGCAGAACAAATTAAGGAAAATGAAAAGGCAATACTTGTTCTCTTTCGCGGGTGCTCCAAGACCCAACAATGAACATTCTATCCGGAGTCAGATTATTAACCAGTGCCTTGATTCTGGAAAAAAATGCAAGTTTTTGAATTGTGCTTCGGGCGAAAACAAGTGTGATAACCCAACTTATGTGATAGAAATCTTTCAAAGATCCAAGTTTTGTTTGCAGCCTTCCGGTGATTCGTCTACTAGGCGATCAACGTTTGATTCGATCTTGGCAGGGTGCATTCCAGTTTTCTTTGATTCTAGATCCGCTTACGAGCAATATATATGGCATTTACCCAAGAATTATTCAAAATATTCTGTGTTCATACCAGAGGATGAGATTAAAGATGGGAAAATGAATATTGGGGAGACTTTGAGTCGGATATCGGAAGAAGAAGTGGCAGAGATGAGGGAGGAGATTGTGAAGCTGATTCCTAGAATCATATATGCAAATCCAATGTCAAGATTGGAGACACTTGAAGATGCATTTGATATAGCAATTGAGGGAGTTCTTGATAGAGTAGAGAAAATTAGGAAAGAGATGGAGGGAGGGAAGAGTACTGAATTTTGAATTTGCTGCTGAGAATGGTTCGAGGCATTATTTGATCGGCACATAAAAATCAAATACAGAATCGGACCCAAACAAATATGAATTGTTTCTTACAGGATTTTTTGGTTAGGAGAGAGATTGTATTTGGTTATTGTTTTGAAATGGGTTTTTTTTGTAAATTCCTGATTATGTGTACTTTAGCTTCTTTTTTTTTTGGATTTGAAATGGGATAAGCAACTTGATTGTATTTGTTTCTTCATTATTCTTGTACTATTTGAGGAAAACCCAAAAAAAATTATTCAGCGTCTATTATATTTATATGAAAAAGTCTTAACAACACAGTTTTCATAAGAACCAAACATAAATGTCAAACAATGAAAAGGGATTTACATATGGAACCAGAGATGTGAATCTCATTTTTTTGTTTTTTTTTTTTTAAATTTTGTGAAAATTTTCTATACCACCGGTGATTTTCAATGTCTACATTGGTTGCTTTGCTTTGACAATTCTAAAATTCTTGAAAGCGAAGGCAATTGGTGTCTTAGTCTATGAGCGATTATGGTACACCCTCCACGCTAACTTCAAATCCGGAATTCAAAGCCATCAAATTGGAAAGAATAAAATTCAATAAAGACAATTGGAGTCTTTGCCTTTTTAATGTGTCAAAAAACAAAACTTGCACAAAATAAAATTCTACCAGTAATAAATAAATTTTTAAGATTCTCTCACTTATTTATAATTTTTCCTAGTTTATTGTATTAGAAGATTCTACCTTTTCGCCTTTTCTATGTGCTTGAAGAAACTTTCATCATTTGTTAGTGTGGGGACATATTTTCTGAGCACCAACATGTGGCCAAGGTGATGCCGAAGTATCAGTCGAGGTGCCACATGTCCTGCTCGTGACGCCGAGGTGATCTCGGCTAGCCCGAGGTTATCTGCGAGAATACCGAAATCCAGGATAAGCGGATAAGGGACAAGAGTCCTAGAATGAGGAAAGACCTCAGCACGGGTAAGGATAAAGCTCTTAGGGAGTTTATCTTTATCTATTGAACAGTCTAAGATAAGTACTGAGCTGAAGTCCATTGAAGCTAGGCTTCTATTGGAGCTAGGATTGAGTTGGCTATAAAAGAGAGGCACCCCCATGGGTCTAAACTACGCAATTTATATTCTGAATAGTGAGTTAATCACTTTGGTTATCTTTGGGAGATATTTAACTAACTTGATCGTCAGAGTGCTCCCGGGTGGACGAACCACCACCGAAATCTTTTCTTTCTGTTACAGGTCATTCAAGCGCCATCTATTCTGTTAGTGCTCTCTAGTTGAATACTGAGTTGGCAATGTGGTCAGAAATGCACTCACACAATTTGGCGCCGTCTGTGGGAAAGAAAGGAGAATAGATGGCCAATGACGGATAGAAAGAGAAGGTTGGGGACGACACTCCTACTGGGAGTGGAAGACCTATTGACCTTGACGTCGAAGGAGACAACTGCAACGAAAAGACTCGTGATAAGAATCACGAAGGAAAGGGCGTCGGCCAGGAGGGCGACGTACAGAAGAAATCAGACCGAAATGAGTACTATGAGGAGGATAACCTCCAGGTATGGAAAAATAAATGCCTACGGAGGGACGAAGAGATGAAGGGGATGGCGAACAAATTGGCAGACCTGCAATCGGTCGTCAATTTCATGATGCAAAACAACATCATGCAGCCATCGTTCCCGCTGCAGGACACGCCGATTCCAGCGGCCAATGCCCAGAAGGGGGGGCAGAAAACAATCCATGTAGCCCCCAGCACACTAGAAGCGAAAAACACTCTCACCGGCCTTCAAGGGAGGTCGGGCGAGGAGAGCCAAGAAGGAAAGAATCTCGAAGGACACATCGCACCAAGGAAGCAGACCCCAAAGAACATCGGCATATTCAAAGGCAGGAGTTGTGCTTCGACGCAACTAATGAAGAGAGATCGAAAAGGACTCACAACGAAGCTGAGAGTAGTGCACCTAAAAGACTGAAATCAGGAGATAGCCGAGCTCCTGGTCGGACCAAGGAGGACCTAAGGGATTACCTACAGAGGAGGCAACAAGATGCTGAGGTAACCTCCCTGGTCAAGCCAAGAACACCATTCTCGGTAGAATTGGACAAATTCGAAGCCCCGAAGAGGTTTAGCATGCCGAGATTCCAGATCTACGACGGGAAGTCGGACCCCAACTTTCACGTCGATTTGTACCTGAACTCGATGGCGTTATACACCGGGAACGAGCCGTTGCTTTGCAAGGTGTTCCCATCATCCTTCGGAGAAATTGCATCAGACTGGTTTCACAAATTGCCGAAAGGAACTGTGAAAACCTGGAAGGCCTAGCCAAGATGTTTGTGGCCAGGTTCGTGACGAACAAACTACAGCCATTAAAGGTGGATGCCCTGATGGCTCTGAAAATTGGCGAGGACGAAAGCCTGAGGGCCTATGCCAGAAGGTACTACGAGGTATTCAACCGGATACCAGAATGCAACCAAGAGGTGGCGGTTGTATCATTTAAGAACGGCCTAAAAGATAATTGCCTGCTCCAAAAATCATTGGCAAAAACACTGCCAAAAAGTATGGAGGAATTAATGGCCAGAATAGAAAAGTACGCCAGGGCCGAGGAGGATACGCCGGGAACAAAGGCGCCGAAACCAGAGAAGAACAACGGCTCACCGAAGCGAGGCTGAGGTGATTGGTGGCTACAACAAACCAGAAATCGGATTAAGGGCTGTTCAGGCAGTCACAACCATCTTCCGAATTCCAGTTGTCAAAGTCTTGGAGAAAATCCGAACCCAGCCCTATTTCAGAGCACCAGCAAGGGTACCAGGAGAGTTTATGGGAAGAAGCCATGGTAAGCACAGTGCCTACCATAATGAAGATGGGCATCTGACTCAAGGTTGTAGAGCCCTAAAAGCACACCTGGAAGACCTTGTAAGGCAAGGCCATTTAAGGGACCTTGTAGATGAAGCCAGGACAAGGAAAGAGCAGGCAAGACTGCCTCAGGCACCAGCAGCTCCACCTCTCCCAGCACAACAAACCGTAGGCAGGCGGACCTCAGGTAATTAATGTAATTCACTCGAAGGTCAACGAAAACAAAATACGGGGGGAGACCCATAAGGTAAAGCACTTGCAGCATGTGTACCAGGTCTGAGAGAAAAGACCTCGGGCCGAGGAGTGCCAGGGACCAGTAGTGTCCTTTATTGAAGCCGACCTTGAGATGGTGCAGCATCCACATAACGATGCCTTGGTAGTATCCCTCCAGGTTGGGGAGTGCCAAGTGAAGCGCATCCTAATTGACCAAGGCAGCTCTTGTGACATCATGTATGTCAAGTGTTACAAGGAGCTTGGCCTTCACCCAGATGATATGGAGCAGTCCAATAGCCCAATGGTCGGGTTCAATGGAACGCCGACGTGGCCACTGGGAGCAGTCCAGCAGGCTGGCACCAAGAGGGTGAAGACAGAATTCACCATTATCGACACACCGTCCCCCTACAATGCTATACTAGGAAGGCCATGGCTACATGCGATAGGGGCTGTTCCCTCAACACTGCATCAGCTATTACGGTTCCCAACAGAGCATGGGATAGAGGAGGTCAGAGGGGATCAGCTGCAGGCAAAGAACTGCTCCATGGCAGCAATGAAATCCACCTGCAGCATACGAGAACCAGAGACAGTAGAGATCGAAGACAAGGACGTGGAAGTCCTAGATGACGTTGGCAAAGAGCCAGCCGAGAAGAGTGAAGAATCCCTGAAGAAAATCCTTGTCCAACCTGGGGATGAGGAACGCTTTTTCCTTCTCGGCTCCGGCTTAGCCGAGGAAGAGGAAAAAGAACTGGAGGCTTTCTTGAGAGCAAACATTGAGGTATTTGCCTGGACGCCTTACGAGATGCCTGGCATTGACCCTGAGGTCACTTGCCATAAACTGAACGTAGATAGGTCGGCCAAACCTGTAATCCAACGAGCAAGAAGACCGACGTTGATGCATGTTGAGACGGTGGAAAATGAGGTAGACAGACTTCTGGAGGCCAGGGCCATTCGACAGATAAATTACCCGACATGGCTATCAAATACAGTAGTGGTGAAGAAAAAGAATGGTAAATGGAGGGTCTGCGTGGACTTTACCAGCCTAAACAAGGCCTGTCCCAAAGACAGCTTTCATTTACTTAAGATTGACCAACTGGTGGATGCCAGTTCAGGGCATCAAAGGATGAGCTTCCTGGATGCCTACAAGGGGTACCATCAGATAGCCATGTACCCCCCAGATGAGGAGAAAACTGCGTTTATCACCCCAAAAGGGCTGTAATACTACAGAGTGATGTCTTTTGGGTTGAAAAATGCAGGAGCAACTTACTAGAGATTGGTAACCAAGATGTTCAGACACCTAATTGGCCGAACAGTGGAGGTATACATCGATGACATGGTCGTGAAGACCAGGGAACCTAAGGACCATCTGGAAGACTTAAAGGCAGTCTTTGACATCCTAAAAATATATCGGCTCCGACTCAATGCATCGTAGTGTGCATTTGGAGTTGGATCTGGTAAGTTCTTGGGATACTTGGTGACCAGAAGGGGCATTGAGGCCAGCCTAAATCAGATCAAGGCCATCCTAGAACTGAAAAGCCCAACATCGGCGAAGCAAGTATAGATGTTGATTGGAAGGGCTGCAGCCCTGAATAGGTTCATAAGCAGAAGTTCTGACAAATGTAAACCCTTCTTCAGCTTAGTGAAGAAGGCCACAGACTTCTTATGGACAGAAGAGTGCGAAGTCGCCTTGGCCGACTTGAAGAAGTATTTGACCACGGCTCCAGTTCTCTCAAATCCAGAACCCGGAGAGAAGCTGTTCCTGTACTTAGCAGTTTCAGAGCATGTGGTAAGTGCAATGGTAATCCGAGAAGAAAAAGGGGAGTTGTAACGCCCTCAAAATAAAACATATAAACCCACATTCTTGACATGCATAGGCATAAGAGAATAAAGCATATTTCCATTTATCAGAGTATTCATTACAAAAGTATTACATGTTGACAACAAAAGTAAATGCCCTACGGGCTTACAACTTTCCAAGCCAACACTTGGTTACAAAAAAGAGAGTACTAACTCTAATACACTTTAAGCCCTTGGCTTGAATTTACATGTAATACCAAAAGAGAACAACAAAAAGATCTATCAGCCTCAAAGCCTCCCAAGCTACGTCCTTGGATGTGACATATCACCTGAACCTGAAAATGATGTCCCATATAAGGTGAGCCAAAGCCCAGTAGAGATATACTAAACCAAGCATGAGAAACAACTAAAACATTAGCATTTGATAAATAGTTAACACTATAAACCAATTTTATAACACATCCCAGTTCCATGACAAATACAACTGTGTTTCATTCCACTTTCCTTTACTTATCCAATTCACATTCATAAACCTGGCTTATTATCTAGCCAAACAATTACATAAGACTACAACTCATATTAAAACACTTCCGTTATTCACAATTCACATGAGACTACAACTCATATTAAAATACTTCCATACTTCAATTATCTACGTTATGCAAACGTAATCAAGATTTCGGGACTTTCACCCTGGACACTCCGGCCAACTTAGTTATCAATGGAGTCCATCCCCTATCTCCTCCCAAACAGGTTTGAGAGTACATCCCCTATCTCCTCCTACACAATATACATATACAATGTATGTAAACACTTATCACATACAATGATCAATCAATACACATATTCGATGTATTCTTCCAACCGTCATATTCAATGACATAACCCAGGTGATTAGTTTCAGTTTTCCCTAATCAACATACAGTGTCTACAACAATCAAGACTATCCTCCACCGATAGCCCAAGGCAGTTATCTCTAAACAGATAATAAATTTATCGGACAGATAAAATATCAACATTTTCATAGGTGAGTGATTTATTTATCCAACTACACCATTCAGTCCCATAAATTCCCAAATTCATGATTTCCAACTCAATTTCATATTTCCCAAATTAATTATTCAAATTAATTATTCAACATAATTAGGGAATTTTCCCCATTTCTCAAATATCAACCCTAAGGTTCAAGTTTACGCATCTCAACATGAGAAAATTGAAAGGTGTGAGGATATATTTTCTGAGTACCAACACGTGGCAAGGTGACGCCGACGTATCAGCCGAGGTGCCACGTGTCTTGGTCGTTGTACCGAGGTCATCTCGGCTAGGCCGAGGTTACCTCCGAAGATATCGGAATCCGAGATAAGCGGATAAGGGACAAGAGTCCTAGAATGAAGAGGGAACTCAACCTGGATATGGACAAGAGTCCTAGATTGGGAGAAGACTTCAGTTTGGGTAAAGATAAGACTCTTACAGAGTTTATCCTAATCCCACTGGGAGTCCCAGATTAGCAGTAATCCTAAGTCCATTAGGGCCAGGCTCCTATTAGGACTAGGATTGTATTGGCTATAAAAGAGAGGCACCCCCATGGGTTTAAGGGATGCTTTTGATACTCAAGCTTGTGAGTTTAGCACTTGATTTATCTTTGAGAGATATACTGACTTGATCGTCGGAGTGCCCCCGGGTGGACGAACCACCGCGGGATTCTTCTCTTTCTTTTGCAGGTCAGCTAGGTGCCATCTATTCTGCCGATGCTCTCCAGCTGGTTACTAAGCGGGCAGTGTGGTCAGAAAATCACTCACACAATTTGGCGCCGTCTGTGGGAAAGAAAGAAGAATAGATGGCCAGTGAAGGACAGAAGGATCAGATTGGAGACAACGCTCCTGCTGGGAGTGGGAGACCTATCAACCTCGACGTTGAAGGGGACAACCGCAACACAGAAACTTGTGACCAGAGTCACGGAGTGAAAGACGCCGGCCAGGAAGGTGACGCACCAAAGACAACAGATCGAAGCGGATACTACAACGAAGATGACCTCCAGGTATGGAAGGATAAATACCTACGGAAGAATAAAGACCCTTCCAGAAGGGATGCAAAGACAGGGGGCATGAACGCTCCCAAGGAGATAACATTCGAGTATAGAAGAACTCATCCTAAGTAAGCAGATCTCGGATTCCAGATCCCGGATCCAAGAAGACATGATCTCAGCCTAGACAAGTAGGCCCAAGAAGACGAGAGCTCAGCCTAAGTGAGCAGATCCCAGATTTCAGATCCCGGATCCATGATCTCAGCCTAGATAAGTAGGTCCGAGGAGAAAAGAGCTCAGCCTGAGTGAGCAAATCCAAGATTCTAGCAGACAAGATCTCGGCACTTAAGTCCGAGAAGAGAAGAGCTCAGTGAGCAGATCTCAGATCCCAGAAGATAAAAAAGAAAACACACAAGGTTGGACTGCAATTAGCCAGGATTGAAGACCTTTTATAAGGTTCGCAAAGGAGTATGTGGAAGCCATGCAGGGGGCAGAGAGAAGAAGAATATGTTTACCACTTGTTGAAATTTGTAGCAATTTACAAGTTGGTTAAGCCGAGATGATGTTTAACCGAAGTTAAACCGAGATGATGTTTAACACTTGTTGAAATTTGTAGCAATTTACAAGTTGAAGTTAAGCTGAGATAATTCCTTATCTTCACTTGTTGAAATTTGTAACAATTTACAAGTTGAAGTTAAGCTGAGATAATTCCTTATCTTCACTTGTTGAAATTTGTAGCAATTTACAAGTTGAAGATAAGCCGAGATAATTCATTATCTTCACTTGTTGAAATTTGTAGCAATTTACAAGTTGAAGATAAGCCGAGGTAATTCCTTATCTTCACTTGTTGAAATTTGTAGCAATTTACAAGTTGAAGTTAAGCTGAGATAATTCCTTATCTTCACTTGTTGAAATTTGTAGCAATTTACAAGTTGAAGATAAGCCGAGATAATTTTATCTTCACTTGTTGAAATTTGTAGCAATTTACAAGTTGAAGATAAGCCAAGGTAATTCCATATCTTCACTTGTTGAAATTTGTAGCAATTTACAAGTTGAAGTTAAGCCGAGATAATTCCTTATCTTCACTTGTTGAAATTTGTAGTAATTTACAAGTTGAAGTTAAGCCGAGATAATCCCTTATCTTCACTTGTAGAAATTTACAAGTTGGTTAACCCGAAGAAGATGCTTAACACTTATTGAAATTTGTAGCAATTTACAAGATAACGTTAAGCCGACATATGATCATCTGTTGAAGTTTGCAGCAAAAGCTAAGTATATTGTTTAAACACTTGTTGAAATTTATAGCAATTTACAAGTAGGTCATTGTTTAAGCACTTGTTATAACTTGAGGAAAGTTTATATGTTGAAATCAAAACAGCATGTGTTTTACACTTGTTGAAATTTATGAAAAGTTTGCAGGTCAGTATCTTGCCGAAATAATGCTTGTAGTTATTATACCCGAAGCATGTAACCCCGAGAAGATTGCACAAAGAAGAAAAGACTTGCAAAATATTCTAAGTATAGAATCATGCAGAAGCAGTCAAGAGAAGAGAAAGGTACAAATACTCAGAGGAGACAAATTGTATTAAGCATAAAAGTGGAAAACAAAGGCACATCGACCATATGAAGCAGCTTACACATTTCTAAAACAAAGAAGCACAAGAAAGTGGTGAAATAGTGCGTGTATTCAAGATTTGGGCAAAAGCAAGAATCTGGAAAAAGACACAGAAAACAGAAACAAGAATATAATTCGTAATCAAGAATGGTGATGAAGCTATCAGGAAATCAAGACAAAAAAGATTGCACAGGTGTGTCAAGCCAAGAACAGTGGCAGAAATCAATAGATGTATGAACAGTGTGTATTCAAGAAGATTATTTGGAAACAACGGGTAAAACAGCAATGGTGATTAACAATGAAGCAGAGCTTCTTGGAAAGCAATAAGAAAAAAAACCAGGAGGAACAGTGGCTTACCAGAAAGAGGGAAGCCGGAATGAGAATTGCCAAAGTCTGACGACGGATACGAAAATGACAGAATGACGTAAGCTTCACTGAAGGAGAGGAACAAAGACAGTTGCAGAGCTTGAAAGCTTGAAGCAATGACGGATTTAAGCAAAAGAGCTAGAAAGAAAAAAAGCCAGAAGATTTATGAAAGATTGAGCTTAATAAAAGAGTTTATGAACCTACCAAGAGAAATGAACGCCGATATGAAGATCGCCGGAGTCAAATAGATGACTGGAAGTCAGGAACCCGCCGGAGAATGTGAGTGGAGCAGTTGCAAAGCTCTTGGAGTTTACGAATTAATGGAACAAGAACCTCGGCTAGGAGGTGTGATCTCGAGCAGCTTGGAAAGCATGAAGCTTGATACTTGACAAAAGTGGACAGTAAAGTCCAGGGAACTTTTAGGTCAGCAAGTCTGATCTCGGACAAAGGGGCACAAATGAACGAACAGATATAGGTTCCATCACCTCAGAATGCCGAGGTAATAGAACCTAGGGGGCAGTTGTGGGGATATATTTTCTGAGTACCAACACGTGGCAAGGTGACGCCGACGTGTCAGCCGAGGTGCCACGTGTCTTGGTCGTTGTACCGAGGTCATCTCGGCTAGGCCGAGGTTACCTCTGAAGATATCGGAATCCGAGATAAGCGGATAAGGGACAAGAGTCCTAGAATGAAGAGGGAACTCAACCTGGATATGGACAAGAGTCCTAGATTGGGAGAAGACTTCAGTTTGGGTAAAGATAAGACTCTTAGAGAGTTTATCCTAATCCCACTGGGAGTCCCAGATTAGCAGTAATCCTAAGTCCATTAGGGCCAGGCTCCTATTGGGACTAGGATTGTATTGGCTATAAAAGAGAGGCACCCCCATGGGTCTAAGGGATGCTTTTGATACTCACGCTTATGAGTTTAGCACTTGATTTATCTTTGAGAGATATACTGACTTGATCGTCGGAGTGCCCCCGGGTGGACGAACCAACGCGGGATTCTTCTCTTTCTTTTGCAGGTCAGCCAGGTGCCATCTATTCTGCCGGTGCTCTCCAGCTGGTTACTAAGCGGGCAGTGTGGTCAAAAAATCACTCACACAGACTCGTAAGATTTATTATAATCCTTTATTTTGTAAGATACTCAATGCATATATTTTTGAAAAATAAATTAGTTTAATTTGACAATCGTAGCATTTTTATTTAGTCATATTTGTCTCTAAAAAAATAAATGATTTATTTTCATAAATATATTTACCGTCCATTTTCTTAGAGACAAATGCGATAAGAAAAAAGAGTTATAATTATTAGATCGAACTAATTTTTTTATGAATAATACACATTGAGTGCCTTACAAAATGAACGATTTGGATCATCGAAACAAGACCCGTGGTGGGCTCCACAGGCAGTGACAGAGTCAAGATTTTGACTTAGAAAGGGCAGCATTGAATTAAAATCTTAATAAAAATCACAATCTAACTTAACTTAATTTTTATTTGATGGTAAGACTAAAAAATAATACGATTGCAAAGGTATATTTAAATATAAGTTCAAGTTAACTGATCATTAGCTGTATTATTATTAATTTTTTTTTATGTATGGTGATCATCATGATTTAAAAAATAATCATATACCTCCACAACATATGAGAGCAAAATTATATTAAGATACACACACAAAAAGAAATATAGAGAGGGATAGAGAAAGAAAAGAGAGAAAGGTGAATTAATAATACACAGGGCCTATTATGTATCACTTGTTTTTTTTCTCAATATATCATTAGTTGTCATTAATTATGTAATAAATATATGTAAATAAATGAACCAATTACAAGTATTTTTATAAGATGTGATATAACAAAAAATTGGTGACATATAACATTTCTCTAATATAAAATTTATAAGAATATTTTTTAGCATAATTAAATATTTAGAGTGACAAACTAAATAGATTTTTTTTTTTAAAAAAAAGGAAGAAAAAAGGTAAAGAAAATAGTGATATAAAATTTTAAGAAATTACTTTAAAAGATTATATTGAAATATATATTTTTTATTAGAGGTATAAGCACAATTTCTCAAAACTTGAGGGGGGCACATGACCCCTAGGCCTCACGTGCTTCCGCCCCTATCCACAGGCCTCTCAAATTTTTTTTTATGTTAAGATGTGAACATAATAGAAACTCAACCCTTATTTTTATATATCAATCAGTATATCTCAATAGTAATACTTGAATTCAATTAATATTATTTATAAATTACTTTTTATAATTATTAATTCAAAAAATAAAAATAATTGTAAATCTTATTAGTACATTTTTTGATAATTTATAAAAAACTATATTTGTTTAGTTAAATAAACTATCAAACAATTATTTTATTGTGTAAAATATTCAAAGTAAACTCAAAAGTCTTTTTATACTAGAAGTAAGACAAAAATAAATAAATTAAATAAATGAGGCACTGTTCTCTTTGTGCATTTAAAGATTTCAAAAAAATTAAAGAACAATAACAAATTGTAATTAAGAAAATTTCACTTAGGGATGAATATGGTTCGAATTAGTTCGATTTAGGAGTCAATTAAAACTAAGTCATAACTTATAGTTTCATGAAATTTAGAATCAAATTGAACCATGAAAATTTTGGAACGAAATCAAACAAACCACTAAAATACAGTTCGATTCTATTTAGAGCAATAATTTTTAAAAATGTTGTCATCATTCACAATAAATATTTTATTTAAAAAAATTAATGATTGCATCACCTGATTACTCATTCATATTCTCAATATCGTATATTAAAATGATATACAAACTCACTTTTTAGATCTATTTTTCAAATTTAATAATGTGTAAGTGAGATGATTAATTGATAATTTTTGGGTTAGAATTTTACTTTGATCCTCTTCATTCTATATATATAATGAAGAATTTCCATTACATAATGGCTATGAAATAGGAATGCAAATTTATAATTAATTTAAATTAAAAAAGATCATTACACTCACCATTAGATGATGAAATGGAACATCTCCATTACAAATACGGAAGGGAGAATATCAGGATCTAAATTTTACTAATTAGTCTCCTAATACTATTACACCAATTACTAATTGGGTTGGGCTTCTCTCATATTAGGATCTAAACATAATAGAACTTGAGAGATCTGTGGAGCCTAATATAGGTTTCATTTCGATAATTCAAACCGTTCACTTTCTATGACTCGTTAAGTAGAATATTCATACAAAAAATCAAAATGATCAGATATTGATAACTATATGTTTGAATCAAATTTGTATTATAAAAAATGAATAATTATTCTTGAAATTGTATTTGTTATCTATTTTTTTAAAACAAATATCATTCGAATATATATAGTTGCCAATGTTCAATCATTTTGATTTTTGACATAAATAATCTATTCAATGAGTCTTAAAAAAAAATAAAACAATTCGAATCATAAAAATTGATTTCAAAATAAGTCAACTAAACCTAAACGCTTCCTCAAAATCCCTTAACTAATTATCCTAACACTACTATTTAAAACTTTGTCATCTCTGTCTCTTGGTCACATTTTGATTCAGACATTTTGTCTAAGATAGAGTTTATCTCCTCATTCCCTGTAGCTTTTATCAACTAAACAAATAACAGAGATTTGTTTTGCTGGGCAAATCAATACAAGTCACATGAAGAATTCGATCAACCTCAACTGCAACAAAAAATCCTGGTTTGGTTTCGTTTTTGGCTTCATTTTATGGTTTCTGTTGCTTTGTTTCCTCTGTTCAGCTTCATTTTCAGGCAACAACAACAACAACAATAGGCTCACCTTCATTGCCAACGATGCAAATTCATTCATCTTTCGAGACTCCACATCTCATTCTATCTCTGAGAATGAGGAAAACAGAGTTGCTGATAGCAAGGATGGAGTTAAACAGGTTGAGAACACAACTCAACTGGTCTCCAAACATGTTTTGGATTCATGCTCAGGTCGATATATCTATGTTCATGATCTTCCTAGCAGATTCAACACAGACATTCTAAAGAATTGTTCATCACTAATCAAATGGTTTGATATTTGCAAGTACATATCAAACATGGGTCTCGGTCCTCATGCCGCGGATTTTCATGGGATTTTCCAAAACAATATCAGTTGGTTTGAAAAGGAAAATGAAAAGGCAATACTTGTTCTCTTTCGCGGGTGCTCCAAGACCCAACAATGAACATTCTATCCGGAGTCAGATTATTAACCAGTGCCTTGATTCTGGAAAAAAATGCAAGTTTTTGAATTGTGCTTCGGGCGAAAACAAGTGTGATAACCCAACTTATGTGATAGAAATCTTTCAAAGATCCAAGTTTTGTTTGCAGCCTTCCGGTGATTCGTCTACTAGGCGATCAACGTTTGATTCGATCTTGGCAGGGTGCATTCCAGTTTTCTTTGATTCTAGATCCGCTTACGAGCAATATATATGGCATTTACCCAAGAATTATTCAAAATATTCTGTGTTCATACCAGAGGATGAGATTAAAGATGGGAAAGTGAATATTGGGGAGACTTTGAGTCGGATATCGGAAGAAGAAGTGGCAGAGATGAGGGAGGAGATTGTGAAGCTGATTCCTAGAATCATATATGCAAATCCAATGTCAAGACTGGAGACACTTGAAGATGCATTTGATATAGCAATTGAGGGAGTTCTTGATAGAGTAGAGAAAATTAGGAGAGAGATGGAGGGAGGGAAGAGTACTGAGTTTTGAATTTGCTGCTGAGAATGGGTCGAGGCATTATTAGATCGGCACATAAAAATCAAACACAGAATGGGACCCAGAAAATATGAATTGTTTCTTACAGTATTTTTTGATTAGGAGAGAGATTGTATTTGGTTATTGTTTTGAAATGGGTTTTTTTGTATATTCCTGATTATGTGTACTTTAGCTTCTTTTTTTCTTTTCTTTTTGATTTGAAATGGGATAAGCAACTTGATTGTATTTGTTTCTTCATTATTCTTGTACTATTTGAGGAAAACCAAAAAAATATTCAGCTTCTATTATATTTATATGAAAAAATCTTAACAACACAATTTCCTTGAGAACCAAACATAAATGTCAAACAATGAAAAGGGATTTACATATGGACCCAGAGATGTGAATCTCTTTTTTTTTTTTCTTTTTTTTTTTTTTAAAAATTTTGTGAAAATTTTCTATACCACAGGTGATTTCAATGTCTACATTGGTTGTTTTGCTTTGACAATTCTAAAATTCTTGAAAGCGAAGGCAATTGGTAGTCTATGAACAATACCCTCCACGCGAACTTCAAATCCGGAATTCAAAGCCATCAAATTGGAAAGAATAAAATTCAATGAAGACAATTGGTCAAAAAACAAAACTTGCACAAAATAAAATTCTACCAGTAATAAATAAATTTTTAAGATTCTCTCACTTATTTATAGTTTTTCCTAGTTTATTGTATTAGAAGATTGTACCTTTTCGCCTTTTCTATGTGCTTGAAGAAACTTTCATCATTTGTTAGTTATAAATGATGTTTCCTTAAGCGGGTAGGTAAATCTTAAAAAACCATATATGCACCTGTAAAGTACATAAATTAACGTGTCGTTTATCTAGGTGAAAAATATTTTTATATTCTTTGATGTTTGGTATAATAAAAAATAAAAGTTAATAAAAAATATTTTTCATGGTCAATAGAAAACAAACTTATGTGGACAGAAAATGTTTTCACTTTTAAGAGACAAAAAACATTTTGTAGACTAAAATCTTACCAATATCATCATACTACCACCGCCACGCTCACCTCCACCACCACACTATTATCAACCACAGCCACTGCCACCATCACCGTCGCTATTACCGTTGCCGCCACCCCACCTCTACCTCCACCTTCGTTTCAACACCACCACTATCAAATATAGAAAAATGTTTTCTCTAGAAAACATTTTCTAGAAAAAAAAAAATTTCTTAAAAAATATTTACATTTGAAATTTTTTTCGTCCAAACAAACAAAGCTTAAGATTGTATTAGGACTTCAGTAGCTCTCAATGATGTATAAAATATTTCATTTTCAGGCCATTTGTTTCACATTCATTTTTACTTCTTATAGTTGGTCATTGTGCTTATTGGGTGTCACTCCTCAGGACAAAGTTTGTTAGTTTCCTGTTAGTGTCACACACGTTTATCACCTATTTTGTAAAGCCCGTCTTGTTAGGAGTAGCTTACACATGTGATAAATGTGGATTCCATACATCTATTTGGGTTAGAATAGTAGAGTTCGAAATCTATTGTGGAATTAGGATTTTCATTTGTATCTTTCTTGAGCGAGATTGAGAGATCTAGGTGAGGAAAAAAAATAAAGATGTAGGGAGTGAGAGAAAAAAAATACCGTAAGCACCGAAGTGAGCTAGGGCTCAATTATCCTTGAGCATGAGTTCGGGTAGTGGTATAGGTTTTGAATATTTTGGTCATCTCACATGTATTCTTTATTTTATTCATAACGGAAGCTCTCTATGATGGATGTAGGTAATTTGGACCAAACTACGTAAATTTGTATGTGATTATTTTTCTCCTTGGTATGTCACTACAACTAGAGACCAAATGTTTTGGTTTTTAAAAGTGAAAATTTTGTTGCAAAAGACATTTAGGGATTAATTTCTATCGTCATGAGAATAGTCGCTAAAAAGTTGTCCCGAAAAGTTAAAAACAAGGCTTTTAGCGATAAAATTTTGAAAATGTCACTAATAAATAGACTTTTAGGAACAATAATTGGGTCTCAAAATGGTTTACTTTTTTAGACAAAACATTTGGTCCTAAAATGATAATAATTCATTACTAATGTCTAATTTTCGTTATTAAAAATATAATAACGACACTTTTCGCAACAAAAATATTTGGTCCCTAAAAAATAATTTTGTCCCTAAATTTTGGTCTCTAAAACCTTAATTTTTTGTAGTGTTGTTCGTGGGTGGACATCCGTTTGCATGGGTGGACATCCGTTGGTGGGATGTGGTATAAATCCTAACAAGTGGTATCAAAGCTAAAGGTTATCGATCGTAAGTGCGATTGCCAGAGGGTGCGGTTACTGCACACGGGGGACTCGAGCAGAAGAAAAAGAAATCCCAATAGTACTCAAAATTCGATGAAGGTAATGTAATTGTGGGCGTCATGCCTTTTTCGAGTCTAAGGCCCGATTCCTACACAAATGTTGTACCGACTCCCTTTGACCAACAAAGAGTCGTCACTTAATTTTTTAAGGAAAATTAAGAAACCTTTAGCAATGAAAACTAAGTTAAGGACCAATCCGTCATAACTAAAAAAATTCCAACTTCAAGAGCGTAGGTACAAAAAAGGGAAGGTCATTGAATGAAAGCATTCATTTTTTCCCAATCCGAAGGTTGGCTTCTACTAACTTTCTATTTTATAATTTTAGTGGTTAATTATTCACAAACTTTATTATTAGACCTAAAAACCTTTACTAACCCTAACAACTAGATAATTTGAATAAATAATGAATATCACTTATTTTAGATTGAAAAAATAATGCTATATTTTTCAAAAATTAAGATTTTTAATCAAAAGGATATTTTTAATCATTCATGGCAATGGACTCGAACTAGAATAAGCAATATTCACATAAAAATATTCAAAACATATAATTTTGCATAGAAAGAACATTCAATTTGGATTATTTAAAAGACAATGCAACAAGACACAAGCACATGCTATGAAGGTTAAAAGGACTTATCTAGATGCCCACTTTCAACATCTTACATGAACATACATAAATAAACATGATCCAAGCATATAACTAAACACACAAAATATAGTCCTAAGCCCGCTTTGAGGCTATTAAATGATGCTTATGCAAACAAGGCAAATAACAAGTAAAAAGCAAAGAAAATATACTAAACTACATGATGATCAAACTGGGCTTAAATACATGGTTTCTACATGATTAAATGAACCTAAACATGTTGTTCTATTATAAATAAAGAAAACATTTGAGGAGAGGTAATAAAATTGATAAAACAAAGAGACTATATAATGAGATGATGAATGAAGACCCTAGCAAGGATTGACTACTGAAAATAAGCGAAGAAAGGGTATTGACATAATAAAAAGACAAGAGGTTACCTGCTGTTTTGAAGAAAATGCAAGAAAGAACGAGAAAAGTTATAGGGAAATTTAGACAAGGGAAATAGTATTTTTGAGAATACTGTTGTTCACTCTCCTCTAACTTCTGAAAAATTATTGATTTTTTTCTTGTCTTTTTCAGTTTATTTTTAGTACCAAACATTAAAATCCAAAGATTGTGGCAAATTAAAATACTTACTTCAGCCTTTTGAATTGGTCTAGAAAAGTAATTATTTACCTACAAAATGAATGGAAGGGATGTGGCGAAATTTGTGAAAATCCCTTATGAGAACCCGAATATACAAATCAAGTAAACAATTAAATAATAATAATTTCACAATCTCAAATATTTTGATGGTGAATCCTAAAGTGCAAATTAATTATTATTGAATGATCTTTTAATTAATTTTAAACCTAAAATAAATTTATGGTGAAAGTCTTTAATTTAGAGGCAAGATTTATCATAAAAAATATATATATATAGAGAGAAGGGTGTGACTTGAACTATAGACCACAAGGTTAATAAATAAGACTCTTACCATTTGAGTTGCATATAACTTATATATATGTTTTGTATATTTATCTATTTATTTGACCTATGTGTGCCCACCACTAGTATAAAATAAAATAAACACAAACCCTACTCTATTATTTGTTCACCACATAGGACAACAACACAGTAGCCACGGGAGAGAGTTTGAGGGAAGAAAAAAAAAAAGGGTTGCAAACAAGGAAGGATTTTGGGTGTATGGTAGGTCTTTATCTTTCTTCTTCCTTTTGGTTTTGTTCTTTATCCTTACTCTATTATTATTTAGTTCATTGATGGAGAGGCTGTAGGTCTATGTATTTTGTATATAGATATCCTGTTAAGAAACCTGAGAATTAAATTTATGTATAAAGAATGAGAGAAATTCTTAGTTTAAAAATTCTGTACAAAACCACAAACTTTAAAAATCAAGTAATCATATCAAACGGAGGAATTTTGAACTGAAATTTTTACAGTAGATCAATTACATATTGAATTGCATATCTGAATTTTTTCATAATTTTTGGGAGTCAAAATCCATATAAACGGATGAGTTCAAATTTGTCCAGAAAACTGGTTTAAAACAGTAAGTTCGGAAATGTCATTCTCTTTGGGTATAAATCCGAAAATTATCAAATTAGTGTCATTAGAACCGGTTACGAGTCTAGTTTCGTACTTTTTTATCCTTGCATTGATTGCTCATGTATACTAAGAGAACCATTATTTTCTTTAAAGTGCTGCAGAAAACAACCTGTTTAGATATAATTAATTGTAAATAATTATTTTGATAAGCAAATCAAGTAAAACCAATTGGGTTTGAAACTTAGGATATATTAGTTGATATCTGGAGGGTTTTGGAATTTTTCAAACAGCGTGGAGTGGGTTTTATAATTTTCAAAGTTAGCAAATAGATTGGGAAAATTTGTTTAAAACTCTGTTTTATCTTAAAGTTACTTTTAATTAGGTTTCAATCTGAACCCATGTCTTTGGTAATTTTAGACCTTCAAAAACATGAGCTTAGGTAATATTTAAGAGTAACGGTGAGTTGGGTTGAGCTATGTTAGTGCGCTTTAGTGTGGGGTACTTAGTTTATTATTCTATTTAGTATTTTTAAATTAGTAGTGACGTGTAGTCTTCATACTTAGTTCAGGGCACTAGTTGGACTTTCATACTCTATTCGAGAATTATATTATTTCGTTTTCAAGTGAGTAATTACATGCGCCATATTTTTATAAATGTTCCCCTACCCTGAACTGTTGAAAAATTAAATTGTTGTTTAAAACTAAAATGTTTTGATAATCTATTATATTATCAATGGAATTAAATTATTTTTGAAACATGTGTGAACTTAGCATACTGTAAACTATTTGTTTTGGTCTCATGTTTATAATGATGAACTACCATATTTTGCGAAACTAATGTGTATTGATTATTGGGACCATCTGTATATTTTAGTCCAGGGAAATTATTCCACTGTGTGTGGTGACTCTGGCCACTAGGGAATAGATCTGGGTTGAGCTGTGATGACTCTAGTGCTCAACGATTGTAAGGAAAAGACCTAGGTTAGGCTAGGTGACCTTCAATTGGATCGTCTTAGAGAAAAGGCCCGGGTTGCCACCTTGAAAATGACTTTTAGTTTGGTATTGGATCCAACGGGCTTATAGCCTTGAGAACTGTGTGGCATATTACTTGTTATTTCTTGGTACCCCAAAAATTATTAGTGTTCATGTTGTAATCTGTTTTAAGTGGAAAATGTCATTTATCATGTTCTTGAGAGATATAAGTATTTTAACTGTTGAACTGTAGAACCTTCTTTTTGAAACAGATTGTCTTCACCAAACTGTATGCCAATCTAGTTTCTGTGATATATATCTTATTTTGGAATTGATCCATGTTTTCAAAACTGTATATACTATCCATGTTGCTACTCACTGAGCTATCAGCTGACTTAATTGTTTACCATTTCCAGGTGTTAGAAGGACTTAGAGTGGACTCATGGCATAGCGGGGACTCGATTGCATGGACCTCTAGGACATTCATTTATTTTGATTTAGAGTGTTATGTCAAGTTTGTGCATATTTATTTTTATTTTTATTGGGGTTTATTTAGGATTATTTTGATATGTGGGCTGGTTATATCCCATAAGTTTGGATGGTTTTGATTACAGAAATTAGGGATTTAACGGCATTTAATTAACGGCGTTTTAGTAAACGTCACTTTTTCTAATAATTAACGACGTTTTTTAAACGTCACATCTGTTATAAATTAAAACGGTACCGTTTTGTGAATGGAAGACGTTTGAAAAGTGCTTCCAAATCCGATCTCTCTTCACACCCTCTTTTGTCTCTCCAAACCTTTATTTTGAAAACCCTATTTTGAGCACCGTCGTCAAGACGATCGAATCCTGTCTCACTCACTCTCTTGCTCTCTCAGAATCGAATCTGCATCTCCAAATCTCTTTCTCTCAAAGCATCAATTCTTCTTTAGTCTCTTACTCAGTGATTCTTCTTCGATTCTTCTTCAGTTCGGTAATTCATCTCGGGATTGCAATTTCGAAGTTCGATTTTGAGCACAGTTCCGTGATTTATCTCCTTGGATTTGGAATTCTTCGTCTTCTTCGATCAGAGGTTAGTTGTTCTATTTGTGATTTATCTCTGTTTTGGATCCATGTTTTGTTTAGTGAATACTTTTGTTTAGGGCTCTATATAGGTCTTAAGCCCTTACTATGTTTGGGAACTTAGGAGAGAAAAGAAAAGAAATGATTAATTAAGTTATAAGAGAAAAGAAAAGAAAAGAAATGATTGTGATTTCTCTCCTTTTTGTTTGGATAAGGAAAAAATAAAAATAAAAAAATGATTGTGATTTCTCTCATTCATGTTTGGTTAGATTTCATTAAGAGAAAAGAAAAGAAATTATTTTATATTATATTACCAAAATAATATTTTTATATTTTCAATCATTTTATTTCTTTTATTTTTATAGGGACAAAATTAGTATTATAAAAATAGTGATTTCTTTTCACTCCCAATCTCTCCACTTTTGGAAAGATTGAAAATAAGACTTATAAGAGAAATGAGTTTCTCTCAATTTTTTCCTATTTCTCTCCACTTAAATTGTCAAAACAAGTAAGGGAAATACATATCTCTCCATTTCTTTTCTTTTCTCTCCAAATCACTCAATCCACACATAGCGTAAGGGCTCTCGATTCTTCTTCACTCTCTTAGTGATTCTTCTTCGATTCTTCTACAGGTCAGTGATTCATCTCGGGATTGCGATTTCGAAGTTCGATTTTGAACACAGCTCCGTGATTCATCTCCATGGATTTGGAACTCTTCGTCTTCTTCGATCAGAGGTTAGCTTTTCTGTTTGTGATTTATCTCTGTTTTGGATCAGTGTTTTGAAAAATGCTGAATCAGTGTTTTGAAAAATGGGTCTTAGTGATTTCATCTCTGTTTCAGTAATTGTTTTTCACTGATGTGTTGCTCTGCACTATGAGATCTAGATTGTGCTTTCAGTAATTGGTCCCAGTGATTTCATCTATGTTTATATTGTGTTCGATCTGTCATCGATGTGGCTATGGATTTTGATTTTTGTGAATTCGTGTGTGATTGTTTGATTCTGTTTGGAATTGCGGAATTCACTGATCTGAGTCGACGTGGTCTGATCATAGGGTTCTTCTCAATGTCTATTTTTGCATTACAATTTAATTTATATTATTATTTATTGGGGATTGTTTGACTTTGCTCCCTAAAATTAGGTTGTGTTTGGTTGAATACAAATTAGGGAGTCGGGAGAGACCACCATTTCATTTCCCTTGTTTGTTTGACAGACCTCAATGGACAAAGCAATTTCACTTAACAAGTATTTGAAAAAAAAAAAAAAGGTTAATAGAATTAAGCAGAATGCTAATGCTCATAGAAGCTTAATTTGTTCACTTTAATTTGCGCAAATCCCTCCTAGAAATCTGTTGTTGTGTGTACAATATAACATGAGTCTACCATTTGATCAACATATAGGCTATAGTTTGAAAACATCACAATACAAACTTGTTGTAATACTTTAACTTGAATTCCACATACCCTTCCGAATCAGTTTTTTTTTTTTCTTTTCTCTTTTAGTAAGTTGTTGCCAATTATTCTTGATATTGTAATTATTGGCAGTATGATGCGTCCTTGGAGCTCAACAGACAAGGATTTGTAACAGTACCTAATTTCTTAGTGCAGGTATTGTTTCAACAAGTTTAAGCTTTTAGTAACTAATGTGCTTGTCTTTGGTTGTCCTTTTTCCATGAATTGGACAAGTATGAACCCTTCTGCAATCTTCTAATATTTATAAGTCCCTAACGACAGTACTTCAACGGCCATCCTTTGCAGTTTTGGTTTCGACTATACTTCAGAGGTAATTATTCTTTCTCCTTCCTGTATCTTTCTATAATTTTTTTCGACTTTAACAATGAAGCAAAATTCGAAATGGCAAGGTTTCTAAAAAAGTTGGACCAATTTGATTTCATCAGGGTATGCCGAAATAAGTATTTAGTATCTATGACCCATAAAAAATTTTGTTATGTGTATCAGAAAGTAGCTCTCGTCTTATTATTCTCTCTAAATGAATATGGATTTGATTTTTTCAAAATGTCGTAAGAAAACATGTGGTCAAACTGAAGATTTATGCTATTTTCTCACTATGTCTGCCTTGAATTTATTTACTATGTCTACTTGATTTGTTCCTTTATGTTTGTTTGGTTAATGGAAGAGTATCATTATGTACTCCTATTTAGAATCACCGATTTTCTACACCATTTCCAGAAGGTTCTTGAATATTTGGTTCCAAGGCACATCACTTATCCCTATGATGATTTAGTCCATAATGACTTCTGATCAGCTGTCTAATCACAAGCCTTACCCAATGTGTATTGTGATTTGTCCCACAATAAACTCTCTTACAAGCTGGTCATGTATCTGTCATCTTTCCATCATATCTCTCAATTCTGTCCTTAGATTATCAAGGGAAACAGGCTTTTATGGTGGCATGTAACATTTTGCAAGCAACAATATATATGACATGTCTCTTCACAAATTGAATGTCTGTTTTACCTTTAGAATTCACTTTGTTGTGTATAATAATTTTTTGGCCTTCTTGCACTTTTGTGCAATTTTTATTGGTGGTATTGCAGCTACGTTCCCAATCCTGTCTTGGTCATAATTGATGTCCAGCCTAAGGATATGGGAATTCCAACTAAAGCTTACTATGCTGTTGAAGAGGTTAAAGAGGTAAAAGTAACCATCTAGTTTTTCATTTCAATCATAATTTTTAATCATTCAGTGATGTTATGTGGTAATTGCTTATGCATGACTGACTTAACTGAGATGCTTTAATGGTTAAAGCTTGTCATTCCCTGCAGAATGTCTCCAAATCTGCTTGGAAGTTGATATGACAGTTGGATATGTTTGCAGAATCCTACTCAGAAAAGCCAGAAGGTATTTGTGCATGTGCCTTCAGAAATTGCCGCTCATGAAGTTGAGGAAATTGGTATGCCACTTGGGATAGAAACCTGAAATAGATGCTACATCTCTCTCTCTCTCCTGCATCTTCTTTTTTCTTTTTTCTCAGCGTCTTCTCTCGTTCTTTGTTGATTTTAAAGAAGATGCCAAGTTGCCAACTTACTTAGTGCCTCTAAAAAATTCACATATATGATATATGTGCATATTATCGTGTTTCTGTATCAGCTTCATCTTTAATTTCTACTGTCTTCTTTATTCAACAGGGTTGAGCACTTGCTCAGGGATGTGAAGGACACAACCATTAGCACCCTTGCAACAGAGGTATTCTTTCTTTACTGTTCTGGTTTCCTTTTCCTTGCTTGCCTGGTACATGTCTGGTGCATAGCTGTTTCTAATTTTAAAAAGATTTGAGACAAATAGAAATTGGCTGCACTGGAATATAACTCAATTCAATTGGACTATTGAAGACGAAGAAGGAGGAGAAGAAGAAAGATAAAATAAACTTTGTTCTCTTTGTCCGCTGCAGGTGACTGGGAAACTTGCAGCCCTTAAGGGGTTGGATGCACGACTTCAAGAGATACGCAGTTATCTTGACCTTGGTATTGATGGGAAGCTTCCATTGAACCATGAGATTCTGTGCCATTTACAGGTTCCTTTTTCCAACTCAAATTTTAAATCATTCACTTGCTTTAACTACTCATGCTATGGATGTGGGAGCATCAACTCCGTTCCCATGGACTTTTGAAGAGCAGGAGAAATTGTTGATGAGTTACAACATAGCTAGGATAAGAGATAAAAGAAGAATAAAAGTGCATAATATCGGACACTTTACTGACACTTATTGAATCCTTCATGTCTTGTGTTTTGAATCTTTTCATAATAACAATGTTTTACATTCTTCATAATACTACTTATATACTCTAAATATGTTTTGAAACTTTTATAAGATAAATACATCATGTGTGCTCCCTTGATTTGCACACACAATTTTGATTTGCTAATTGAAAGAAGGTGCAAGGGATATAATGGACAGAACTTGTGCTGACTTACCATGGCAAGTTTAGCTTGAAGTTGATGGGAAAGACATCCCAATCCCAAAGGTACTTAAACTCAAATAACCTAAGATCTTTATTGTTATTGTTGTTTTAAATTTTTTTCTTTTAACTTTTCCTCCAGGATGTTGAGGGTTTAATTGTGCTCAACATAGGCAACTATATGGGTGGAGTTGATCTTGGCAAAATGATTATGAGCATGATGATGATTTCAATCTTCAGTCCATGCATGACAAAACACTTGAGGTGGTGTGCATTTCTGGAGCATGGCACCTTGGCAAACTTCAGGTACAAAATCTTGGTTTCTGCTAAATCCTCCAAATCACTGTAATAAGTGACTGAAATGGGTTCACCCAGCTGCCAAAATGTATGCTTCTTAGTAAGTTAATTTGTATATGCTACCACAATGAGTTCGAGTGGAGGCATAATTATTCTCTCACATCATAGAAAGCCTTTCTCAGTCATAGTTGGTAGCTGTGATGGTAGAATTAGTAACCAGGGTTAATTAGCTAGAAAAATGCTAATAAGTTTTACATGCATTACAGTAGCTAATATTTCCTGCTTTTAATCCTTCAGGACTTTTAAGTATAAGCAAATCTCTCAATAGTTCTGTATGTTCATCATATTACTTTGACTTGATTTAGTGTGATGCATGTAAGTTAATGCACATTTAGATGGGCGTTAATGCACATTTAGATGGGCATTACTGCACATTATTTCCATTGAAGCTCATTACAATTCATTTGTGAAACAGAGGATTTGGGGATCTTTGCTTGTCACGACCCCAAACCGCCCCTAGTAGGATGGTGCCGTGATGGCCAGTAATCCGTAATTACCGAAGGCCAACTTACAAAGATCACACACAATCAGAGTATAATATACCTATGGGGCTCACAAATGCGGAAGCAATAAATCAAAATACAAGTGGTCCATAAGAGCCGTGCATAAATCAAATGGAATGACATACAAGATATAGCTTTATAACCAGTTGGAAATAGCAAAAATACAAGTTACATCTTGATCAAAAAGCTTCTCGAGCCGACATGTACAAAATACAATGAATACAAGTCAAGAAGCATGGTTTTCAAGATTTGCCAACGTAATTACAACATCGCCGACATGAATACAAAACAAGGCCGACATAATCATGAATCCAAAACAAGCTGTGCAAAACACATCTAGGCGTCGCTGCCGTCCTGCTCATCACCTACATATATATAGAGAGGGTGAGCTTGGATACTCAGTGAATGGTACAAATAATAAAGGTTTTGCATGAATATAGCCGAAGTCTCTTCAAAACAAAACGTGCCAAAACCATACGAATATTAGCCGAGATTCTTTCAAAGCAGAACACATCAAAACCTGATCAAATCAAGAGATGAACCGTATTCATCTATCAAATCTTACAAGTCTCAAGGGATGCTCACTGGCATCGGCAAAACATAAATCCAGCTTTCCGAATAAACAAGTCCACGCGGTAAACCGTCAGTGGCAAAACAAAGACTGTACGATCCGTAATCGATTAGTCAAAGGTACTGCGAAAGTTTAGAGTCCTCCAGCACAAGGGACTTGTGTTACTTAAGCCCGTAGCTCTTTTTAACACGATGGTCTTGTGTTACTTAGGCCCGTAGCCTGCTTTAACACTATGTCTTTCCAAGAAAAGGACCGTATCCTTTTATACTTGGTACTGCGAAAGTTTAGAGTCCTCCAGCACAAGGGACTTTTCAAGATGACATCGAAACAAAGCTTACACTTGATACATCAAAATAGAGCTAATCATTCATGCTTAACAAATACTTTCATCAAAACAAAGCAAAGCAAGATTTATCAAAACGGTATAACATAGCTTTATTAGAAATACCACTCACATAGTTCTTCTCAGGTGTAGGCTCAAAGCAAAGATCAAGGTCCTACAATCACATGGCAAATACATTCTCAAAACAAGCTTTACATGCATGCAAATGATCTCGGCATTCTCACCAGATCCAAGTCAATAACAAAGCAAAACATGCTGGGAGTTTAAACACTGTTTTCTTGTCTCGTGAAAACACACTGGGTACCGACCAAGCCTTTGCCAAGGTCCCACACTTCCTGCCGAGGTGTGGTCCTGATGGCCTTATTCAAAACGAAATCGGGAAAACCTGGGTTTCCCCCATGAAGAATGCAAAGAACAAGATTATCAAGAACATCAAGAACATGCATGCTAAAATCATAACTCGTTTATTCCAAAAACTGAGGTTTCATGCTATGAGTTCAAAAACATGGACCTGGGTACCCATACAAGAAGATCATGCAAACACAAAAACACGGTTCTAGTTCCAAACTTTCGGATCAAAACGAGGCTTTTTCTTCAAGAACTCAAGAACACCATTTTCTCTTCAAAACCAACTTCAAATCAATGCATGGCATGCAAAACGAATTCAATCATGCAATGCAGCTTGACAGTCAATAAGATTAACTAGAGCAGAGCAAGAATCTAACCTCAAAACTCAAATCTAACGGTTCGATCCTCGGAGATCAAGCTCGGAACTCTACTCTCTCACTCTAAAGCTTCCTCCTTCTTCCTCTAGAGCTTCTCTCTCTAAAGACAAAGATTTGAGACAAAATGATTTGTTTCTAGGTCTGCCGGCTGTCTTAACACACAGCTCGGGCACGTGGCACTATCGGGTTGGTTCAACTCAAAAAGGTGACTGATTGATAAGACAAGTCTATGACAAAGCATATACAACAAGCTATATGGCAAGACACATCGGCAAGTAATGATATCGGCTAAAGTCAAAGCTCGGCAACAGGGTATCAAAGACATCGGCTAGGGAGGACAACACTTGACTAAGCTGTGCTACACCTTGGCCTGGGTGTGCCACACCTCGGTCTAGGCCATACCTGTCCAAGAACAAAGATCACTAAGTGCAAAACATCTCGGCCTAGATGATACACTCCTCGGCCTTGGTTCCGAACACCTCGGCCCAGATAGTGACATCTCGGCAAACATGCCCGGGGTGAAGATGGAGGTCAACCAAGTGGTTCCAAAATAGTTCTAAGTACAAAGGCTCAAGGGTGAACTAAGCTCAAGATGACCTCAGCTACACGCCAAGCAAGCAACAAATTCATGCAAGCAACATTTCAAACAAAGCAAGACAAAACAAGATAAACAAGATTTGCAACATCATAAGACAAGATCACACTGGTATGTATGCAAGCATGGTCAAGTCAGAATGAGGGTTGTTACATTGCTGTTTCAAGCCAATCATCCCTGCATTGTCATTATACAAAGTTCTGTTAATCTACTTGCTTTGGCATCATGGGCATTTCTTTGAAAGTTTGCATCTGATATTTTCTGAAACCGGCCGATATAATTTATAAATAGATGAGTTTCTTATTGGAAAAATAAAACTCAATTTTCCACCTTATCAATGTTCTTTAACTTGTTGGATTTGAATTATGTATCTTCTCTCTGTGTTTTGGATGTTTTGCACTAGGTTTGCTTTGATCTAAATCCTCTTGAATTGGTGTAGTAGTACGGATCTGGATTCACACACACATTCAGATACACAAAACACGGAGTTAGGTTTGTTGTACTGTGGTTGGTTGATCTGTAAGGTACTAGTGATTTGGTTTGGGAGGCAGAATCTGTTTTGTTTATATGTTTACTAGTTTAAAAAAAAAAAAAAAAAAAAAAACATAAACTAGTGTTTGTTTTGGGCAGGCACATGATCTGTAACAAATTAGTAAAAAATAAATAAAAGAGTTGATTTCAAAGAAAGCACCCGAGAGAGAGAGAGAGAGAGAGAGAAGGGTTCGTGATCTGTAACAAATAAGTAAAAAAATAAAAGAGACTAATACAAAGGAAAAAAATAGAGATGGAGAGTCATTATGGTTGCAGGAGTGAAACAATGGTTAATTAAGCAACTTTAGGCTGAAAGATTATGAATTTATGTTTTATTACAAAGGTGCAATGCATCTTACACACAATACAATATAATATAATACATCTTGACAACTGAACCAGTGCTTACCCCATTCCTCCAAGTCTCCCTTGTCTGCACATATTAAGTAGCAATTAAATCTAAAGAAAAGGTCCAACAAAAAACTGCATCAAAGTCCAATGGAGATGCCATTAAAGTTGTTGCATGTTGACATTGCTAATATTGGTGCTAAATTTAGTAAGAGTCTTGGCAGATTGTTAGATTTTGGAATTGCTATCAACGGTTAGATGCATTTTATAGAGATCTGATGGTGAATGGGAAGATGATGAGATGATGATGGTGAATGGACATTAGGGAAAGAGAGATATAAGTTAAAGATGTTTCAAAACTCTTGGTGATTTTGACACTTCAAATTTTCAGCCTGCCTTGCTAATCATATGCAAGTTACAGTAGCACCCCTATGGATATATATATACATATTTTATCAATAGGGGTATATATATAACCACTTACTTTAAAGTCCTTCATTAAAAGGTTTTATATTGATAAATTCCCATGACATAATTATTGCTTGATATCAGCTAAGTGGACAAAACTATTATTCTTTGTTAATATCAACTCTATGTAAAGTCCTACTGGGTGATGGATATATGTTTTGTATTGAACTTTATGATTATTGGTATCAATATGGATTAATGATTGTTTTCTTTATGAAATTTTCTTTTGTTGAGAATTAGTCTTTGTAGCTTATATTTCCATTTCACTGTTATAATTACCCGTTGAGAATTAGTCTTTTGTTAAGAATTAACTGTTTGTGGATAATTGTTTTCTATTGTTTATGATTACTAATATCAACTTCTCTCTCTCTCTCCCCAATTGTATAAATGTTTTTAAGTTCAGGGAACAAAAGATATAAATGGAATAAGTACATAGGAGACAAAGATGGAGAGGCTGGATTACAACTCAACAAAACTTAGATTCTTAATGTAATTGCAGAGACACATGACACTGCATATAGGGACATCCTATTTTGGTGAACTAGGTTGATATGGTAGGAAAAGGATTTGTGTGTGAATGTGGTTATTGTGAATGGGAATATGAATATCAAGTTGGCTCAAATGTCTAGATTCCTATTTTGGTTCAAATAGAGGGGCATCCTATTTTGATGATTCCTTAATGTTGTTCAAATGATTTGTGTGAATGTTTTTTTTCAATTGATTTGTGTGAATGTTTTTTTTTCTCATAATGATTGTGGCCTATCATTTGATAAGATTTTACTTTGTGTATGGGAGTTATTATTCCATATTAGTGCCATTTTTCAGTTTTATTATAGGTATTTTTTTAGTTCAATAACATAAAATTAGCACAATTAAAAGGGGGGGAGGGGGGGGCTATCACGGCGTTTCAAAAACGTTGCTAAATAGTATCACAATGGTAAGATTTTTGGGAAAAATAAATATGACGGCGCTTTAAAAACGTCATGGTATTGTTAGTAGACTTTTAGCGGCGTTTATAGCCATATAGCGATATTTCTAAAGCGCCATAGAATTATAGCGAAGGCCGCATCTTCGATGTTTGATGCTAAGCGTCGCGAAAGGATTTGACGGTGTTTTTAGGACTTATAATGGCATTTTTTAAACGCCACTAAAACCTGAATTTCCAGTAGTGTGGATTGAGTTTGGTTACTTATTACTAGACTATTGTATGGTGTTCAATGCGATGATGGATTCGTGTTCAGGCTTACGTGTGCCTTGGGCTAAGGCCTTGTGGGCCACGGCCGATCATACCCCGTGTTTAGGGTGTGACACCTCTCCTTCTTAGCCATCAACCACTTGAAGCTTGTCACTAAATGTTTTAGGCATATACCAAATCAGCAATTCCTGGAGGGTAGAGATGAATATCAATCCATCCTGAAGCATCTTCAAATTCTTGCATTTAACAATCCATAGAAAAGAAAGATTAGGCATGACTCCATCATCCACCCTCCATTCCTCAATTTCTAAATTACAGAGCTCTCACTACAAGAAAATGAGCTATTTGAGTCCCATTATTTGTGACAGAAACATTTGCTGACTCAAAAATGTATTATTAGTGTCGGCAAAGTAGGACCGTCTCAAAAAAAAATTACTTAGTGTTATTATTTGAGTCGGCAGACTATGCCGTCACAAAAAAAATTTATTTGCGTTGGCCAAATATTTACCGTCTCAAAAAAATTTATTTATTTATTTTTTCACTTTTTTGGCTCCAAAAATTGCATCCCGCGCCTTTTTTTCGCGCCATTTCAGGCCACTTTTGCGTCTGTATCATGTGCCGTCACAAAAAGTAATTGAAAAAAATTAAAACGACATAGTTTTTAGAACATGATATATATACTCTGCCTCTTCATTTTTTATTCTTTTCTCTTTTTGCCCTAAATTCAATCTTGGTTCATCACTAAACACAAACTCTTCATTGACACCACCGATTCTCCTCTCCACCGGCACCGCCGATTCTCCATCTCCACCGGCACCGCCGACTCTCCTCCCCTCCACCAACACCGCCGACTGTCCTCTTGCGGGTAAGTGCTCTCTCTCTATATATATATAATATATATATATGTATATATATATCAGTCTCTCTAAGAATTGAAATAGTAGATGACTTGAGGGTTCAATTTGTGTTCTTTCACCCCTCGTTAATTCTTTCACCCCTCGATTTGTGTTCGATTTGTGTATGCATTTGTAATCTTTCGGCCCTGTTCTTTCACCGAATGGGTTTGGCTTGATATGTACCCAAAAAATGTTCTTTGTTTTTGAGCTTTCTATATATGAGGGATTAATGGTGTATACTTTTGTAATCTACTAGCAGAATTTTAATTGGGTAATATTGTGTTGTCCTCAATAAGAAATTATAGAAGTTAGTTTTCCATTTATGTTCTTGACATTGTTTCCCATTTAGTTTAGAAGTAATTTTTATCAAAAAAAAAAAACTTGAAAACATTTGTTGTAGTTGCAAGTCATTGATTGAACTTGCCTGTTCAGATGTTTGGAGTCGATATTCATGCATGATCCAATCAGATTTCCTTCCATTGGGTGTGTGGCCCTTGTAGAACACTAGGGTCTTTCTCATCCCTATTATTCTATTCTTTGAAAGAACAGCCTTGTCTCTCCCTGTTGCCTTCCAGAATCCAGCAGCAGTGGCTCTGTTAGTCCTCATTCTCGTTGGATACTTCTTGTCCTTGTGACTGAAGAAATACCACTCACTTGTTCTTCATATCCCAATCTACACCTATCTGTATTTCACATCATCATAATTTAATCAAACCTAAGTACTACATGGTAATTTTGGTTGGTCAATTGGTCTAAGTAATAGGAAAAATTTTGAAAAGAAAGCCAATTTACCTTGGATGTCCCATGGTTCAATTCTGTAGAGATCAATGTCGACAATGACATCTAAATCAATTTTCAATGAGTTAATCTTTCGCTTGAGATAATATCCCATGAGTTCTTCCTCCATTGGGTGAAATCTAAAGCCAGGAGGGACACATGATTCCATCTCCATTGATTTTTCTACTAAAATATAAAGACAAATATATTAGTGAGAGAGAGAAAAATATATAATATATATATATGTTACACAACGGTATGAGAGCATATATGGCAAACTTGGATGATACAGCAAGCAAAAACAAGTGATAATCTCAAACTCATTCATGAACTCTGAAACATTATTCATTGATTATCCATATACTATATATGAATCAGTTCAAAACCAAGAAATGGCTCTACAAAATATATATATGCATATACTAACCAGAAACTCCGACCTTGCCTTGTTCTTGCACTGTCCTCAGAGAGAGAGAGAGAGAGTTTGGGAGAAATTTCTTTCTAGTTTCTTCTCATGGCTAGTTCGATAAAGTGGAACCCTATATAATTCCATAGCTATGTACATGATTCATCTTTAATTTCCAATAGAATATAGTCTATATTTGTTGCAAATATACTTTTTTATCGGCAAAGAGAAAATTTATTTTTCTGTGTTGAAGGTGCCAAGGATGGTGCTGAAGGAATTTCCCAATTAATTTCACGATTTATTTTTTTGTCCTTGGCAGAGTCTTATGCATAACTTCTAATGGTTTATTTGGTATGTTGTTGTGAAGATGTCTCAAAGAGGATTGGAATGTTGTTGTGAAGATGTCTCAAAGAGGATTATTTGGTATGCAATGTAATGATCCTCAAGCTGAGCCTTATATGGATCAACAATTGGAAGAAAATGTTATGCTTCGGGATGAAGAAGTGGGCTGGGTGAGGGAAGGAACAGAAGGAGAGACATTTGATGTGTAATGAATATTTGTAGTTGTATGATGATCTGAAAGTACTCTTTTTTTGTATTAATTATTTCTATTATCAATCCAATTAGTAATGCATTACAACTTGAGAATCTATTAGTTTATGTTTCTTTATATGTACTTGTATATTGTATTATCAATATATGAGTTCTGGTTCGCTAGGTGGACTACTATAGCTATGTTGGTTTTGCTGTGTTGTTTTTCCATTACAGGTGCTGTTTTGCTTTTATTTGTTTTCTAGTTTGTTAGGTTTCCTAAGGTATGCCTTTTGTACATCTATATATTTTCTTGTCTCATTTTATAACTTACTTACCGAACAAAAATATATAATTTCAGGTACTTATGGGAAAAAGAAAATATGTTGCTGCTACTATGGGTGATGCATTGTTACAGATGCATGAATATGATTCAGATGGCATTGAAACCTCTCAATCATCACATACGTCTATGTGTCGACCAAGAGATGTGACACCATCATTGGAGCTACAACCGCAAAGAAGTCAACCATCACTAGTGCCCACTGTTGTATTAGAGTCACGTGACTCCAGTATATATTTTTTGTCTTATGATATGTTTTGTATTAATTTTTTTTTTAAATAAATTTTTTATTTCAGGTCCTTCGCGGAGGCATGGTCGTGGTCGTGCTAAGGGAATCAAGGAATGGGGTACAGGAGCAAAGCTAAATGTAGAGTTCAATGCCATGTTTCAGCCACTTAATAAACTAGGACGGTCATTTAAGGGGCAGTTGGGTCAGATTGTGCGCAATCCACACCGAGTTCCTCTAACTTATCTTAGTTGGGGCTCAGTACCTGAAGATATTATGGAAGGCATTTGGAAGGAGGTTCAGGTATAAATTTATTTGTTTGTACATTCCATTTGTCTTGTTTATAATGCTTAATAATTTTATTTCAAATGTCTTATACATTTATAATGTTTGCTATTTTATTTCCACTGTATTAATTATAATGTTTGCTAATCTTATTTCCATTACCTTGTGTTGTGTAGGATAACTTGTTATATGCTCCAGCAGTGTTGAAGCAAGTGGTCATAGACTCATGTAACAAATTATGGAAGGATCACAAACATAAGACTAAGACCAATCACTACAACCCTTTTAAAGATGACCCAAATATCAATGAAAAAGTGCCTTTGGACATTTTGCCAGAACAATGGAGGGTGATGGTGGAGTATTGGAGTAGTAAAGATGCAATGGTATACAAATAGATTCATGTATCTCTTGTATGACATTTAATTAATAGTTTTGTAAAATGTGAATGATTTACTTTTACAGAAGATTGCTAACCGTAATTCTAAAAATCGAGAGTTACGTGGTCCAGTGCATAGGACCGGGAGAACACCCTTTGCCGATGTACGACATAAGGTAATGATTTGTATTAACAATTATATCAAAATTAACTAAATGCTAACTCTTATTTGTTTGGCAATTTTAGATGATGACTGATGGAGAGAGCACTAACAAAATGAGTGTCTTCATGAAGACACGCATGATAACTGATCCAGATGTGAAATTATTTTTGGTATGGGCCTTTGCATATTGGTTTAATATTTTTTTTTAACTGTGCTATTTGTATACTAATATCTTTAAATTTTAGGATGAGTATAATGAGCAACTCTAATGATAGACGAGCCCCTCAGGACAGAAGAGGTACAAGATAAGATTTTCCATAACCTAGTAGGAAAGGATGGACACGGATATTGCAAGACTTATGGGATAGGTGTGCCTCGAAGTGCAGTGTACAAAAAAGATGTCAGTCCATCACAAGCATCCTCATCATCGACTGTTGAGGAGATCACTCAACAAGTACGCCAAACAGTTACTGAAGAGATCGAGCAAAGGCTGACGGTTGAGATTGAGCAAAGGGTCACTGAGAAGTTGAAGGTAGAGTTCGAGCAAGTTAGAGCTTGGATGGACTTCATAAGGTCCCAAGGTGGCCTAAGTGGTATACAGGTGGAGTAAAAATGACTAACTGAATAACTTGGGCAATTTGTTTGTTTTTCTTTTCTTTTCTTTTCTTTTCTTTTATTTCTATGTATCACATTTAATAAAATGGTATTGGTGTTGGTTATTAGCTTCCAAATGCCTCTAGTGACGTCAACAAGTCAGGAAGTCTGTAGGAGATCATGATAGTCAAGATGATGAGTTGTTGGGTTCTCCTGTGCAGGTATCTCTATTACATAATGTAATATTCACAATCACATGCAATTGAGGTTAAGGGTTAGCCTACTGAAAACCCGATTTAGTGTTATTGTTGCTGCTGAACCTATTTTCCTAATGTTGAACCTAAAGTAAGATTGATTAGTGTTGAACCTATTTTGCATTTCTTAATAGTGTTGAACCTATTTTGCATTCCTTTTGAGCAGCCATCAACATTTAATTTCAACTTTCCTACAGGTGTACAAAACCATTTGATTAGTCTAGGATGAGAGGGATTCATTTTGAGAAATTATGTCCATAACTGCCGAAGGGTAACAATGAAAATAGTATATCATTTTTCACCAAAAAACTCAGTTTTATTTTTCAAATTCTCAGCAACCCATTCAGAAAGTGGCTAACCACATCCATCCTCCCACCTTAATTAGTGTCCTTTATTTGAACCCAAATGTATTTAGAGGAGTTGCACTCTCTGAGGAGATGATTCATGTCTTTACTAGCTAATCCACATCTGGAGCACAAGTCAATTGAGGCCATATTCCGTATGAGAATCATATGAGCAACCTTCCCTTAAGAATAAGCTAGATGAAATTATAGATCCAATTCCAATCCCCGCTGCTCATGTCCTGATTAGCAATTTATAGTTAGCAGCAGTGAACTTACCACTAGTGGAACCAACCTAAAAAGGAGCATTTGTAAAGGTCATAAATCTGGGCCTATTTTATTTTGAAAATTTCTAGTATGGTTCAAGAGCACACCTAGTTTTCCAGCACTTCAATGTCCCAATTGCCTTCACTGTCCAGCATTGAGCTAGACAATTTGATTATAATCTAGACAATTTGATTATATTCAGTGAGGCCTAATAGTACTAGCTAGGGAGTGTTCTGCTAAAATTGAGTTTATGACTTGGTGAAGTTATATATATATATATTATATAACCTAATATTCGATTTAATTTGTTTTTGTTTTGGTTTTTGTTTTCAGGTTCATGAAGATTGATGGATGAATTAATGGTGGCATGGAAGCTAATTTTATTTTTGGACATATTATATTATGGTTTGAGATGGCAAGCTTTTTGTAGTTAATATTATTTTTGCTGAAGCTATATATATATTATATAACCTAATATTTGATTTAATTTTTTTTTTGTTTTGGTTTTTGTTTTCAAGTTTTGCATGAAGACTGATGGATGAATTAATGGTGGCATGGAAGCTAATTTTATTTTTGGACATACTATATTATGGTTTGAGATGTCAACCTTTTTGTAGTTAATATTATTTTTGGTGAAGCTATATATATATATTATGTAACCTAATATTTGATTTAATTTGTTTTTGTTTTGGTTTTTGTTTTCAGGTTTTGCATGAAGACTGATGGATGAATTAATGGTGGCATGGAAGCTAATTTTATTTTTGGACATATTATATTATGGTTTGAGATGTCAACCTTTTTGTAGTTAATATTATTTTTGGTGAAGCTATATATATATTATATAACCTAATATTTGGTTTAATTTGTTTTTGTTTTCTGGTTTTGCATGAAGACTGATGGATGAATTAATGATGGCATGGAAGCTAATTTTATTTTTGGACGTATTATATTATGGTTTGAGATGTCAAGCTTTTTGTAGTTAATATTTATAACATATTGCTACCATACTATTTGTATTGATGTAACAAATTTTTTGTTAATATTTTGATGTCAATGAAGCTAAGATGATGATTGAATTTATATAAATATTTTTGGTTTTTGAATGAATGAATGAATGAATGTCTATTGATTGAATGCATTTTTTTTTATTAGATTTCAATGAACATAATACAGGTATAAATTACAAAAAAGAAATATCCTTTCTATGATTTTTTTTTTTTTTTTTTTTTTTTGTGACGGCAACTAACAGTCTCAAAAACATATGTAATGTACATGTGAATTTTATTAGAGTCGGCACATTGCAGACACAAAAAAACCTATAGCGACGGTAATCTCCCGACATAAATAATAGTATCAGAGATTTTTTGGCCTTTTTGCGACGGCAGGCCACCGTCTCAATTAATACATTTGCCGTCGCAAATATTCTGTGACGGCACAGTTGCCGACTCAAAAAGTTTTAGCGACCCACGTACTCTCGTCCCTCACCATGCCGTCGAAAGGCCGTCGCAAAAACTTTTTGCGATGGCAATTATGGTTTTTGCGACAGTAACCTGCCGACTCAAAAGGTATGTTCTCTAGTAGTGTCTAGACGATTGAAATGAGGAAAACCATGAGCTAAGCAAACGATTTCCTTTCCAACAAAGGCATTATATAAGTGGAGAGTCCTTAAGTGAGGTAGCTTTTCCAATGTTGTCATTGGGTCTTCCTTAAGTTGAGAGTTCAACAAGAATAAAGAGGCGAGATTGGGCAGAAATGGTGTTCGTATTCTAGAAACTTACCTATTGCTCCATGTATATTCAATAGAACAAGGCAATCACAACCAAGTAGTTGTCTCAAATGGCTTAATCAATCTTCTGAACAAAAATCACAATTTTCAATAGTAATTGATGTGTGTTGCAGTTGGTTGTTGTCAAGGAGGTAGTTATTGACCACCGTCAAGATTTCCTTGCATTCTTGCGTTCTTTATTCTCCGAAGATTGGTTAATTTGAAGAGACCTCTAACTTCAATCTTATCTGAAGGCAAGTTTTTTAATGTCTCCCAGTTGCTCAAGCCATCTAGTCTCTTTTTGCCTTGTGTGGAAAAAATCGATTATAATAAGGAAGATAAAGATGTATCAATTCTTTCATCTTCCATAACACATTTGGCACACTGATCTCATCTGTTGTGTGCAAATCAAGGGTTTGCAAGTGTAACGCCCTCAAAAATAAACCCATAATACATAATATTAACATGCGGAATTATAAGGAAATAAAGTATCTTATTCCATTCATCAGAGTACCATGAAATAAAAACATCATAATAAATGCCCTATGGGCTTACATCTTGCCAAGCCAACACTTGGACACAATTCCATGAGTTCTAACTCAAAAACAAATAAAGCCCTAGGCTTGAAAGTTTACAAGTTGTTCAAATAAAACAAATAAAATAAAGCAAGTCTTCGAGTCCAAATCCTCCCAAGCTAAGTCCTTGGAGGTAGTGAACCACCTGAACCTGAAAATGAAGTTCCCATATAGGGTGAGCCACAGCCCAGTAGAAAAATACTAAACCAAGCATAAGAATTAACTAAAGCATTAGCATTCGATACATGGTTAACACAAGATAATCAATTTCCAATTTCATGACACGAATGTCTACATTGTCTATGACATATTGTCTATGACACCTTTCACTTTCCAATATTTATTCAACTTTCCAATTATATCATTATGGCTCAGAACCTGGCCAACTACAATAGTGATCCAGATGTCACAAAAATAAATGAGACTAAAGCTCAAACCACAACACTTCCATACTTCCAACTGATACACATTATAATGATGTATCATATCAACAACAAATAGCAATAAGCACACATATGAGTGATGCTACTGGAGTCCATCCCCTATCTCCTCCCAACAAATCCGGTTTAGAGGTACATCCCCTATCTTCCCCTAAACCGTGGAGTTCATCCCCTATCTTCTCCAAACAACATGCATATGCAATGAAACACACAATTGCCATATACAACACATAATCAATACAAGTAATGTTCTGTATTAATTCAACAGTCAACATAAGTGACTTAATTCCAGTTATACCTAAGCCACATGCAAGGTCTACAACAATCACGACTATCCTCCACCGATAGCCCAAAACAGTTATTTCTAAACAAGAAATAAATACAACAATGAATGTAAAATCAACATTCTCATAGGTAAGTATTTAAACTACCCAACTATATCATTAATCTCATAATTTCCCCAACTTCATGAATTAAACCCAATTCCACATTTTTCCCTTAAATTAATTATACAAATTAATCTAAGCCAAAACCCTAAGGTTTCTCCCAAAATTACCAAACTACCCCACATACCAAAATACCAACACTTAGGATTAAAGCGTATAAATGGAGTAGGAAATCCTACCTCGAAGCAAGAACCCAAAAAGAAGAAGACGGAGATGATAGCCCAAACTCCAAAGTGCTCCAAATCAACAACCGTTCAGATTAAATGGAAGCCCTCAACCCACTCTACCTTTTTAATGAAGGAACTAGGTTAGATACTCACTCTAAATAGATGAAACCTAGGAGAGAAGATGAGTTGGGAGAGAGAGAACTCGTAACCTAGGGTTTCATAAACTGAAAGGGCTGAAAAACTGTTTTAAAACACGCTGCTGCGTATTTAAATCTGATAGGCTCGCTCGAGCGAAGACCTGGTCGCTCGAGCGACCAGACACAAGAAATCCTCGCTCGAGCGAAGAAAAGCTCGCTCGAGCCAAAAACTCGATGCTTCAGGTCTGCAACCCAGAAGCTCGCTCGAGCGAAGGAAAGCTCGCTCGAGCGAAGAACTCGAAAACATACACCTCGCTCGCTCGAGCGAAGGAAGCTCGCTCGAGCCAAGAAACACATCTCTCAGGTCTATGTACTGGACGCAAAGCTCGCTCGAGCGAAGGAACCCTGGCTCGAGCGAAGAAACAAAAACAATGACCTCGCTCGAGCGAAGAAGAGCTCGCTCGAGCGACCAACCCAAAAACTGGGCAGCAACTCTTGGTTTCAAACCCAACCAACCTGTAACATAATCTGCCCAACATATCCTATAACTCAAAATAAAGGAATTAAAAGATAACAACAACAATAATACAACAATGGAATCTACGGAACATAAGTCCGGATACAATAATCAAAAGGGAAAAGACCGGGGTCGTTATAGCAAGTATCTCAGGTTGCCTCTTGATGATGGAAACTTTGTGAATCCTGTCCTTCTTATACCCAAGTATCTCAAAAGGATTAGGTTTCCCATTTCTTTTGGTAACTCTTTTGGTTCTCTTTTGTCATAGCCTATTCCAACAAAATGTATAACTCTTAAAAATTTACAATTTTTGGAGAAATGAGTCAATTCTTCTCCAAACAGATTGTTAAACTCATCACCCATGAAGAATAAAATTGTCCGAATGTGTTGAGCTCTTCCTTCTTGTTCGGAGAGGCGAAGGTTACTATTTTTATCTAGATTGATGACAAGTCTGCGTAGTTTACTACTTTTGCTAGCACCGGTTCATGTTTCCATGTTAAAGAAGAGGGACGCCCTTGTTCATTTCTATGTTGATAATCAATGACATTAAGAAAATTTTCCATTTTTACCTTTGACAAACATAAATCTCGCACGAGGTCATGAAGTCGACAATGTTTAAATCTTTTGCTTTCTTTAATTATTGAGTATTCCTCATCTGGTTGCAATTCCACTTGAACCATGCACCTCTGTGCTAATTCACCCATGTAACATTCTGCCACGTCCATCATTGTTTCTTCTTCTTCTCTTTCCTCTTGGGATATGAAGCCTTCAGCCATCCACAGTTGATATAGTGTCTCTACTTCTATATCAAAATCCTCTGGATAATTGCCACAATAAAGAAAACATGCCTTCAGATATGACGAGCCTTGGTAACTTAGAGCTAACACATCTGACACTCTCCTCTTGGTATGAGCCAATATTTTGATGCACTGTTTGCCAATGGCTCAAGGTAAGCTTTGTTCCTAGAAGTCCTCCAAGCACTACAATGGCTAGTGGTATGCCGCCACTTTGTTCAACCATTTCTGTTCCTAACTTCTCCATCATTGGGTCAACTTTGAAGTCTGCAATGGAATTAAGTGCAAATTTATTAGAATAGATTGCCTAATTTTTTGGACCAATGTAGTACAGTATGTTGACTCATGTACTCCTATCAAATTTGCAAAATGTTTTACACCATTAAAGATCTTTTGTATGGAAGCTATGATTTTTGTTGTCCAATGTTATGATATTCCCAAAGTCTGAGATATATTCTGTCGTGCAGAGTTTTTAGAAAAATCAATCACACCAATTTAATTGATGGCATTTGAATATGAAACAAAAGAATCATACAAAAATATGCAAATCCAAGAGTGACACAATCTTAAACTCATAAATGACCAATATTTATGTTGTTCGACCTAAGCCTACACTCATGATAATCACATGAGAATGGGATTTAACTAGGAAAGAGAACAATACTTCGAAGAGCTACAATGATGACAAAGCAAACTCTTACAAATAAATAAGTCTCACTAGGAGACACCAAAGAACAACATAAAACTCCTAGTTTCAACCAAGAAAGCACCAAGGCGGGAGATAAAATCTCACCAAAACAGGATTTCAATATTATGATATTTATATGCTTCAATGAAACTAATATTATTTTGTGAAATTGTGATGTCGGGCAGTATAAAAATGTGACTATCTAAATGACTTAAGCTTTAACATAACATTATTATTACTGTATTTTCACAAAAAAATATACACATATTTTTCTATATCTTAGAAATTGTGGTCAAAATATTTATTACTCATTCTAAATACTCGTTTAGATTGACAACAACATATTAGTTTAATTTAAAAATAGGTTAATTACACCAACACCTCTCAACTATTAGCAAATATCATTTTACCCCCTTCGTCGATGAACCTGTACATTTTGACCTTTTCAATTATAAAAATATATCACTTTTGTCACGCCCCAATTTTTAATTACTCGGAAACATTACCAAAGCCTGTAATTTAGGTCCTTTTTTTTTTTTTTTTTTTTGTTATACATATACAAATATCTATTACACTGAGTAATAGAAATACAATATTACATGTTCTCTTTTTCCCAATGAATATTACAATGACAACAATACATGTCAATCTCCTACCATGCTACAAATAAATAAATACAAATACAAACTCTATTTCCTTTACATCTACTATGAAATTATACAAAGAGACTCAAGAACTCCATAAATCTTCAAAATAATCCAAACTTTCTTCCTGTAAAAAGATAAAACAACAACGAGGTGAGCACCAATGCCCAGTAGGAATCTCATAATTCTCAATCAATAACTAACACACAGATAGAAATGATCATGCATGCAGGGTAATATCATACAGTAGAGTGATGTTTTATAATTTCAAAATATCATAAGTAGAGTACCCTTTTCTCAAAAACTATTTAAACACTTTCAAGAAAAACCTTCAGCCATTAAAAATTATCCCTTAACTTTAGAAAACCATAGATCCTTATGAAACAACCATATTTAAGAAACAAAATCATTTAAAGGTTATTAACCAATTCCCAAAATATTTCTCATTTAATTTCCATTTTTTTAATGTTCCTCTTTTTCTTTCATTCTTCATTTCTGCTCATTATATTTATTTAGAACTCCATAACTTCAAGTTCAAGTTCCCTTTTTTATTCACTAACAATTCAGTCTCTTATTTATTTACAGAACAGTACTCATAATTTACCTTTATTGTCACAACTAATTCATTAAGTTCATTATCACCAATCCATAATCCAGTTACCACTTCAATTTCCATTCTTTCAATTAATTTCATATCAAATACCAGATCCAATCACAAGTCATCTCCATGAGTCACACGGTTTACCAGTCACAAGCCGAAAGGAATGCGGAACCTCACGCTTTACCGGTCATAAGCCGGAAGGAACGCGGAACCTCACGCTTTACCGGTCACAAGCCGGAAGGAACGCGGAACCTCATGCTTTACCGGTCACAAGCCGGAAGGAAGGCGGAACCTATCTCAAGCGCCACGCTTTGTCGGCTCAAGTACGGCGGGAAACGAACCTCAAGATAACATCACAATCCATCATTACAATTAGTGGACAATGCCAACACATCTTCCATTATTTCTGTAACACATTAATTCAATATACATCCACCATATATTAAAATTTCATTCACATAACAAGTACAAATATGTTCCACGACCTTCTTCATTATCCATTAAAGCATTCATTGTTTTGTCACACAAAATATAACAACACCTCCATAGAGGCAAATATTCATCTTTAAAGTATTCACAATTCTTGGGTTCAAACTATTTCTTTGCTTTTCCGTATTATCATCAAGTCTTCAAATTCAATTTTTAAAACACATTGGTTATCAATTACTACCCATGGTTATAAATTAAATTTCCAACATTTAATTTTCTTTGATACAACTCCTTCATATAACATCGTCATATTTCACAATCTCCCATTTATCATTATTCACACTCATCTTACCCCAACATAGACTTAATTTCATAAATTTAATGTTGATTGAAGTATCCTCATTTTCCAAAATAAAACTTCAGAACTAGAGTTAAGTATAAAGTTGGGCTTTTAGTTTTGAGATATAAAATCACTTTCTAATTACACAATAAAATTCTCAAATCTTCACTTCATCATCTTATCACAAATTCCGTATCATCTTTCAACTCCCCCCGCGACTACCAATACAACACCACCCAACACAACTCATCTCAAACTCAACATGACCCAACACAACACAACTCAAACTCAACACACCCAACACAATTCAACATGATTCAAACACAATTCATCATAGTCCAACACAATTCGGTTCAACATTATTCAACACAACTCAACATAATTCGAGGTGAACTCTTAAACCTTTATTTCATCATTTCACCCCAAGGCTCATGTCATTCATATCATTAATAAATCATTTTCCCAATCTTCATTTCACATTATAGCATAATTTACAATATCCATAACAAAGGTTCAATCGCTAAATTTTAACATAATTTTCAAACACCTCCAAAATCCAATTAAACTTGTATATATACAATTCAATACCTCAATTTCATGATTCTACTTTCAATTTGGGCAAAATCATTAATTATCATCATGAATCAACCTAGAGTTTTCAAGAAAAATTAAGATTTTCAAGAAAAATTCAAACTTCTTAAACCATTACTTGTTATTCCAATTTTCCCATTGATTATACACCTAAGGTTCATAATCCATAACCTTAACCCAACAATTGAATCCCAACATTTCAAACCCTAAACCCCCAAATTCCATGATATAACACTATATGCTCAAAAATGGAGATTTTGTATTTATATAATCAAAATATCACAAATCTATCTATTAATGCAAGTATTGAAGGAGAACTAGGACCCCTACCTCAAGAATCAAGCAAGAAAAGCAAGCTTTGAGAAGAATCCTTCACCAATCCAAATTCCAATCGGTTGAAAATGTTGATCTTCAAGTCTTTTGCACTTTCTTGTAAGACATCTTGGCCAATCCTTAAGAAAATGGAAGGTATTTGAGGTCAAAAATCTAGGGTTTTCGGACCTAAGGTGAGAGGGATGAAGAGAGGAGAGGAAATGTGAAGAATGATCTAGAAAAGTCCCTTTAAACTTGCTGAATCCGCGCAGTTCGCTCGAGCATATCTTTCCACGCTCGAGCGTACCTGCTTCCAGCACAGATATGAAAATTTCAAACGGGTATAACTCTCTCATCGAGACTCCGTTTTAGGTCATTCTTGTATCCAAATTGAAGCCCCGGAAACAAGCTTTCCAATGGTTTCAGCCTCACATTCAAATTAAAAGTATGGAAGGAGAAAAGGGCAAAAGAGTGAAGGTTGGTCAAAAACTCAAACTCAAACTTTGGGCTTTTTATCTAATCTTACATAAATACCTTGTTAAGGCTTCAATCAAGGTTCCAAACATCACCCAAGGGTCCTCAATTATAATATTTAAAGTTCACTTGCCAATCCATCAATACCAAGAGTCCGACAACCATACAAGTTTTAAGGTGACGGACACCACTTTACATCAATCCAATGTGAATGAAAATCTGAGTCATTACAACTTTCACCTATTTCAGGCCAACTCTAAAAAATGTATATTTGTATGGTTTTCAAAGTTGAGAGTGTCAAAATGTACAGGTTCATAGATGAGAGGGGTAAAGATATTTTTAATAGTTGAGGGGGTGCTGGTGTAATTAACCCTTGGGTAAATTATGCAAATGGTCCCTGTAGTTTACACGATGTGTCAATTTGGTCCCCGTTGTTTCAATTTGCTCGATTTTACTCCTTAATTTAACAAATTGTATCATATTAGTCTAATAAATAACGGTTGTTAGGTTTAGTGGACGAAAAGTCAAATAATGTGTCAATTTGGTCCCTCTAGTTTATAAAATGTGTCAATTTAGTTCCGTCAAAATTGAGCAAATTAAAACAACAGAGACCTAATTGACATATTATGTAAACTACATGAATCAAATTGACACATCGTTTGACTTTCCATCCACTAAACCTAACCATCATTATTTATTGAACCAATATGACACAATCCATTAAATTAAGAAGCAAAATCGAGGAAATTGAAACAATAGAGACCAACTGCAAGGATCATTTGTATAATTTACCCTTAACCCTTTATTATTATTATTATTATTATTTTATTTTATTTTATTTTATTTTATTTTTTATTTTTTTTTTGCTATCTTAATTAAAGAATAGTTGTCATGGTTGCATTGCGTTGAAAAGAAAGGTAACAGAATTAAATAAATACTTAGATCTAATAAAAATTTGAGAGGAAATATCATTTTGCCCTCCAAACTTTCACGTATTTTTTAATTTGACCTCCAGACTTTGATTAATATCAATTTTACACCCAAACTTTCAAAAGTTTGATCAATTTGGCCCCTGCCATTATATTCCGTTTACAATTGGACGGATTGTGTTGACGTGGCACCAAAGTTCATTTAAAATTTTATTTTACCTCCCAAACTATATCTTAAAAATCAATTTGCCCCCCAAATATAAAAAATAAATTTAAATATTTAATAAATACTTTTGTAGGGATATTTACCAATAAATCTCATCTCACAAACATGTGATGACCGGGTGTGTCACTAGTTTCGCTCTTCCTTGTTTAACCTTGGGTTTACCTTAATAGAGCGTCGGGATTGAGTTGGAGCCTTGTTGAGTGTTTGGGGTTTGTGGAGTCCGGAGGGTTTTTCTCAGCTGAATTCTTGTTTTAGTTTTGTTCGGTATTGAATTTCACTTGTTTCGGAGGATGCGCGGTTGAGCCCGGAGTGCCGGGGGTCGAATTAGAAAAATTTTGGGCTGCTGGGTCAGGGCCGCACGTGCGGCCACGTATGGGGCCCTAGGCCGCACGTGCGGGGGACGAGGTCGCACGTACGGGGAGGGGTGAGGTTCTGAGAGTTGCACACTGCTTAAATTGTAGGTGCGAGAAGGAGGTACGAGTAGGTGCCGCACGTGCGGGAGTGGGCTCCGCACGTGCAGGAAAGGCCCAGATCCGAGAACTCTGTTTTTTTTTTTTTCTCTTTTTGGCTGAGAATATCTCATATTTTTCTTATATCTCTCTCGCTCTCTAAAAATGCCATATTCTCTCCCTTCTCTCTAAAAACCCTCACCTAGCACACCAATCAATTGATCCCTCTCAATCCATTGAGAGTTTGAATCAAATTCTTCTCAAAGCTTGAAGAGCTAATCAAGGGCTACCTTTGGAGTGGTGGAGATCTTATTTCAACACCTTCAAATTTTTAGGGTTTTCATCTCATCTTTCATCAACAAGCTTGAGGTAGGGAGATTTCTTTGAGTTATATATATATATATATATATATATATATATATATATGTTTATGCTAGATTTGTTGATTTAAGAAGTTTCTTTAATGATATTGAAAGTTTGGTTTTGTCTCATAAAGGTTGAGGGTTTTAAAAGTGGGTTTAATCTATCTCTCTCTCTAAACTATTTTCTTGAGGGTTTTAAATCACATAGTGAGAGAGGTGATGTTTGGGGAGAAACCTTTTCAAAAGAAGAGAGAATGTTGATTTTGGAGAAAAACCCTAGAAATTTGGGGTTGAAGAACATGTTGAGGATTCTATGAAATAATATTATTATTACCAATATTAGTATTGTTTTTCTTGTGTATTAAATGAAATGAAGAAAGAGGACTTTCTTAACAAATGTTGATGAAGGAGAAATGGTGAGGGGCGTGTGGAACAAATTTTTTTTTTTTATATATTTATTATTGTTAAAATGTAGTTATTCTTGATAAGTCTAAATGGAGGCATGACCATCTTGTGAACCTTACATTTGGAATGAGAAGTGGAAATTACAACCACTAATAAGTTAGTGTATAGAAAATGTGAGAATTGGAAAGATGCACATTTCATTGATAGTTGTCATATTTTGTTGAACTTGTGGTATGTGTTGATTTATGTTAAAGGAATGAAAATGGGTTATGTGGTTGCCTTTGTATTATTGTTGGGATACTTAAAAATGGATGGATGTTATGAAATGTTGATCATCAATGCATTACACATTTGTACATTTGATTATAATGTATTTTGAATTGAGTTTGGAAAATGACTACATTGAGAAAGAAATATTTTGAAATGAGAATTAAGGAATTGTTTTGGGGTAAATACGTTGGTAAGTCCGGTTAGGGGGTGTAGATGAAATTGATAAGTTGGTCTGAGTGTCCGGGGTGAAAGACAGAAAACATACGCGGAGGAGGTACAACTTCCCTTTCGGTTAGCAACCGGTAAAGTGGGGTTATTGGTAATGCTTGTTGAGCCTACTTGAAGACACCAACCTAAGGATTACCTGAGTCGTATTTACCGCTCCATTGAAATAAATTGTAAGTTTTGAAATCGTTGAAATCTCAAGCTATTGTTGAATATGGTAATTTCTTTAAAATAAAAGGCATGTAAATGAAATTCTTTTGGGCATTGCATGGCATTGCATTCAATATTGGGAACATTGCATAAATGTATATACTTTGTTAAAAACTCTCTACTGGGCTTTATGCTCATCCCTATGGGTTTTGGTGCAGGCAAAGACGTGGTGATCCCGCCGAGTTGAGGGCGTGGACATATTTTGTGAAGGGTCATTGGCTCTATTTTGTTATGATTTAATTGCTAGCCAAGGGCTATTTTTGTGTGGATCCGAGAGGCCACTTTTGTGTAACCGAGCTTAAGCCTTGGAAGTTGTAAGCCCATGAAGGCATTTATTTACCTTTGAGATTAGATGCTTCACATGCTATAGATTCATGTGTTTTGCCATACCATTGAATTTATAAATCGCATGTGGAACCTTGTAATAACTCTCTTGATTAATGATGTAAGGGTTGGAGATTTGCCATTATTATTTAGTGAATGTGGGTTGATGTATTATGTATATTGGTTTATTTTAGGGTGTTACAAAACAAGTACTCCAATTAGTCCCAAGTTTTTTTTTTATTGATTTGTTAAGCCTTATTAGTGGAGAGTTTATTTTCATGTGATCCTTTCTTTCTTTTTTTGGTGATGTTTTGGTGGATAGTTATACATTTTTATTAATTTGGCAGGTATGATATGACACTCCAATGTGGCAAGTATTAATGTGACATTCCAACGTGACAAGTATGATGTGACACTTCAAAAAAATTAAAAACTCTTTAGTTTATTTTTCTCAAATGTGACAACGTAGTGAGTATGATGTGACACTTTAAAACTTTTAATCCAAAAAAACTAAAAATTCCTTAATGTAATTTTCCCAAATGTGACAACATGGCGGGTACGATGTGACACTCAAAAAAACTAAAAATTCCTTAGTGTATTTTTTTTAAATGTGACAACGTGACAGGTATGATATGACACTCTAAAAAAATTAAAAACTCTTTAGTGTATTTTTTCTAAATGTAACACTCCAACGTGGCAGGTATGTTGTGACACTAAAAAACTCCTTAGTGTACTTTTCCAAATGTGACACTCTAATGTAGCAGGCAAATGAGTCATTACATATGCAAAATAACTAAATGGATTACAAGTCCAAAATATGGAATTTATTGGTCAATCTCCCAATTTTTATCTCAATAATGAAAATTTGAATTTTTAATATTTGAGGGGCAAATTGATTTTTAAGGTATAGTTTGGGGGGTAAAATAAAATTCTAAATAAACTTTTGTGTCACATCAACACAATCCATCCAATAGGGGCCAAATTGATATTAATCAAAGTCTAGAGGTCACATTAAAAAATGGGTAAAAGTTTTGAGGCAAAATGATATTTCCTCTATTTAAAATTTGGATTTTGCAAACAAATATTCCCGGGCATGATAAAAAAGACAAACAAATTTCAAACCCAATACACTTTTCATTAATTTCATATAATATTTTTACTTATTTTAAATTAGTTTTAACAAAGTTCACCATTTCCAAAATATCTTTACATAATCCCAATATTAAACAATATGCATGAGACTTGTTAAACGCCTAGTCTAAAAAAAATAAAAAATTAAGTATTAAAAAAACAAACATTAAAAATAAAAATAACAAAAAATAAAAAACTGATTTAAAAGCTTTGACAAATGAGGAGGCGAATGAAAAGCACACCAACATGGTTGCATGTAGAGTTGCAAATGGGCCGATCTGATCCGAGCATTAGTATGTTTGGACTTGTTTATTAAGATTTTAGTGAGTTCAAGGTCAAACTCAATAAAAATTTAATGATCCGAGTTTGAGTCGAATTGGCTTAGGCTTGACTCGAGTTCGACCGTGTTCACAAACCTTAATGAGTCAAAGAAATTATAAATGCATACTTGCCTATGAAACTAAAATTACAATTAAACTTTGATTTTATATTTATATAAATAATATATATAAACATATTAAAAGAAAAGTCAATATCTTCTCAAAATAATAATATATTTCACCACTATTATATAAATGTATTATCTATAGTTAGCTATTATTTACATATAAATAAATTTAGCTATTATTTACATTATTTAAATATATTAATAACATATTTATCTTATTTTTTATAAATAATTTTATATGATTTAGTACAGATAAATAATATATTTATTGTATTATTTAAATAAATATTAAATAAGCCAAGTTTTAGTACATTTGGACTTGTTTATTAAGAATTTAACGAGCTCGAACTCGAACTCAATAAAAATTCAACAATTCGAGTCTGATGAGCCCTTACCGAGTCAAGTTCAAATCTATTCACGAACGGCGTTGTTCATTTGCAGCCCTAGATGCGTGGGAATGCAACAAACCTTTATATATAATATCCAAAGTTGCATCAAAGTTTTCTAATACTGGCAAAACTACAAAAAGGATGGGATTGATCTCTTCTGGTCCCAACTGTTAACGTCTTTTTTATAAAATATAAAAATTGCATATTATTATATTTTTAAAAAACTAATTATAGATTAATGATAAATTTTATTAACATTAATAATAAAAATTATAAAAATTTTGATAAATTTGTAATTAGTAATGGGGAATTTATTAGAAAATCCTCTTTTAAGTATTTGTATCATAATTAGTCTATAAAATATTTTTATATTCCAATAAGTCCTCTGTTTATCATCTCTCATTTATCGTTCTCATTGTGTTCTTTCTTTTCTTTTTCTTTTTTTCTCTTTCTCTATTTTTTTTTGGGTCAAACTAGTGTGATTTCGCACAATTAATATTCACCATCATAGTGAAATTTCATTGACAATAAATAAAATTTTGAAATTTCACTGTGTGAGATTTTTTATGTTTTTAAACAAATTTTTACTTTGCCAAAAACCTTGTGGAAGATTCACTGAAAAAATACCAACAACTGGTGGGGCTACAGGAAAATCGTTGTCGGCGACCAAATGTGGCATTGGAGGCTATCAACGACAACCGAAGATGGTGGTGGTTGATACACTTAGCAGCAATGGTCATTCTTTAATGTTCTTAAAAAATAGTATTCTCTCATGATAGTTCATGATGAATTTATGTATAATATATTTTTCATTGAGTAAGAATGGATATTCTAATAAAATAATAATTTTTTTTTTTTTTTTCATTCCTTTAAACAAAACACAACATTAAAATTTAAAAATCCAAAATTGGACGAGTTTTGAGGAAGGCCCAACTTCTTTTATTCGAACAGAAGAACACCATGCATTCACATCTAAAAATAATATTCTAAACTATTAATACCATGTATTTGGAAGAGAAAATAAAAGAATAAGTTGTGTTGTGGCTTACTTGTTTGCCTAGGATTGGTGTTGTGCAAGCTCTCTCTCTCTTTTTATTCCTTCTCCTCCCAAAAGCTCACTCTTGCTCTATTCTCCTATTCTCTAGCCAAATTATATGAGTGTGTGTGTGTGTGTGATGTGCAAAAATGCTAGGGGAGAGGTTCTATTTATAGAAAAATTATGGTGAAAAGTCTAAATGCCCTTGGTTGGAATTGGATGAAAAGAATTTGTATTTGATTGGAATGGAATGGAATGGAATGAAACGGAGGTTAATTAAGAAGGTTAATTATGGTTTAAAATATGATTTAGTCCTGGTTTGGTCAAAATAGAACTAGATTGAAAACTAGTACAAACACTTCTCCATGATATAGGGATTTAGTCAAAATTCCTTCATGAAATCAATCATCCATGTTCCAAAAAGTACACAACAAGGAATTCTCCCTGGGGTAGCTGGCCATGTGCATGAGGTTTTGAGGGGATTTTTCTTTTTGTTTTATGTACAAATTCATATATATAAGTGTCAATTTTGTGTACAAAAAGATTTGATGAGAAAAAGGTACAACTTTACATATATATACATGTGTACTTGAATTGGGGCTAAAGTGTAATTCAATTAAAGTGTGAGGACTAGGGCTCAAATTTATGAATTAGAATATCTAATTTAATTGTAGAATTTATTTAAATTAGGGTTAGGGAAAACAATTCAATTTAAGTCACTACACTTTGAATCGAAAGACGAATAATTGAACGAAACGATGAAAATTTAAAATTAGGGTTTTGAGTGATCAATCTATAATTAGATGGTTAATTAATTAGTATTAGGTGTTAGAAATGATTACTAAACTACCGAGGTCGATTAGAGTTTGTACGGGTTCGTTCACGAAGCGTTTTCGATTCTGGGGTTAAGTTTGCAATTGAACGAGGGATTAAGAGCTTTTATTGTAATAATTCAAAAAGTGAAGGCCTTAATAGAATTTACAAAGATTAGGGGTCTCACAATCCATGGCTCTATCAGCATTTAGTGGCTTTCATATAATTTTTTTTTTTTTCGTTCATGAGTAACCCATTCGGCATTCTACCAATTTCTCAACAGGGGTCCAATATATATGGGTTGGCGAAGTGATTATGGGAGTGGTTTGATTATGGGGGAAGCTAGAAAAAAGAAAACAAGAAGAGAAAATGAGAAGAAAAAAAGGAGAAGAAGATGAGGTGCTAATGGCAGAGATGAAAGGAATAGAGAGAAATAATTGAATGGCATTATTTATAAATTTGAAGATGTGTCAGGGCCATTTTTGTCTTAAAAATAGTGTTACTCTCCCTATAAGTGTGCGGCTCTCATAATGTGTTGTCTTGAACGGATAAGTTAATTGTGCATTTAAATTCACAAACCACATGGAGTTACGTGATCATTTCCAAACATTAAGAGGTAAACCGCATATGACCCAAACCATAGGGTAAAGTGAAGTTTACCCTAATAATAATGATAAAAGTTATACTAATAATAATAGTAATAAATGTGGCCAAGTTCATTATTTAAAAATGGTTCATGGTTTGATTCAACAATCATAATTGATATGCCACAATTAATTAAATTAGATTTGGCTACAATCGACAAGCTATAATCGATAGAAAAATTAAATTATGGTGTCAATAATATCCCTCATTTAAATGGATTGAAGATACATGAAATCCAATCGAATAATTTATAAGGCGACTTGCTACAATCAACAGAAAAAAATTTATAGTGCAAACACAATCATATGCTAAATTAAGAAAAAGACAACCTTAAAATTCTACACCAGTATTTGGCACCATCAACTCCTATTCCAGTTGTTGCCACCACCTCTAATTACTACCCTAGTCACTCCCCAATGTCGGCCACCACTCTTGGCCCCTTTTCAACTCCTCTAGCCACTCACTAGTCCCTCCACAATCTCTTCATTCTAGTTGTGAGTCTCTTTCTCTCTTTCCCTCATCGCGTCCCTTTCTCTCTTATTCCCACTGCTCACATATTTCTTTTTTTCTCTCTACTCGCATGTTGGGTAAGGAAAAAGAATGCTAGGGAAGGGTAGGGGATGAGAGGAAGCAAATGGAAGAGATAATAATAGAGGATGGCTGGAGAGGGCGACAGGCAGTGGCAGAGATAATACCCAATCAGTGAGTGGATGGGATGTTTACAGGAAAATTTAAATTTGATAATAGAAAGTTCAAAGAATTAAGATATGCAATAAATTTATTTATTTATTTATTTGGTTGATTTTACTGACTCCTAAAATCCATTCCTTACTCCAGGTTAGTAAACACGTGGTGCTCCATAAGGTTTTAATTGGTGGAGAGACACAAGGGCCCACGATTTATGTTGGGAATAGGGGAACAACATGGGGCCAAGTAATTGGTGATTGGTTTGGAGTATAGACACGTGGTGCTTCGAGAGTATTGAATAATTTCCCCACTAACACTACGTTTGGAGTGCAGGGTAAGAAAACAAAAGAAATGACTGTGATCTAAATTTAAGTGAGAAAGAAAAAAAATAATATTTTATTTTATTTTAACTATAAACTTATATCTATTTAATCAATTTCACACAAATATTTTTGGTATTATCAATTTATCCCTTTACCTATTTAAATCGTGATCAATTTGTCCTCTACTGTCACATTTAAACAGAACAAGTTAAAAAAATTACATTTTAGCCTCAAATTTCAAATTACAGATCCAAATTCACTCATTCTCTTTTCCTCTATCACCCAAACCAATACCATTGCCACATCAATGTATCGCACCCGCCACCACCAACCATCCTAAAAACTAAGAAAATTCATCAAATAGAAAATATCCTTCGATTCACAAACAATCATACACAATAATGAAACCCACTAATTTATATTCAGTAAAACTAAATAAATTAATTCAATTCAATTAATTTTCAAATCTATTTAATTGATACATATATATAAGTACATGAACAAATTCTATTTTTTTTCTAGAGATATTGTTTGAAATGGTTATGAAGTTTTGGAAAAATATGATTTTTCCTTAATTTTAGTCTATTTTTTAGGTGGGACCTATACGCCAAAGTTGGCAGGTCTAAATGGTAACGTGTTCTATGCCGCGTTGTGATTCACGTGGTATATTTGGTTGCTCAAAACCATTATCGGGTGAATGGAAAATTGAAGTCAAAGTGAGCTCCATGGAAATGGTGTTTTTGGTGAAATTTCCTAAAGGTTTGGTTTAAGGCTTGTTCCACATTGATTTGGTGGGCAAACTTTGAGTGGGTTTATAAGGCATGGGTTTGTAACTTGGGGAGGGCCCCAAGGGACATCCCAAGTTTGTAGAAGGGAGAGGTTATGGACAAATTGGGCTAGACCCATTAGACCAAAAAATAAACACGTATGCGTCGCCGCTCATCTGTCTAGGCTTGGGCGCGGGTGCGTAGTGTGAGGTTGGGTTGGGTTTGTCCGGCCCAATACCTATCTTTTTGGGCCACAAACATTTGAATTCAAATCTGTCTTCAATTTTTAGGCCACAAACATTTGGTAAAATAAAAATTTGTCTTCAATTTTTGAATTCAAATCTATTTGCACCTCTTCAAATTCTGTACAGTTTAATTCAAATCTGTCCAGTGTATAGTTTCATATCTGTCCAACAGATTCGAATCTGTTCAAACCCAAAACAGTTTTATCTATTTGAAAATCAAACTAGATCTGTCCGAACAGGTACCATACCTGTTCATTCAAATTTGTACAGCCACGAAATCATCTATAAATAAGACATGCCCTCATTTGGATTTTTCATTCGCAATTTTCGTACTTCTCAACTACAATAAATCTCTACATTTTGCTACATTAAATTTCTGTAAGAAAGAGTGTAAACACTTAGTGTGTTCGTTGTGCAAACAATTTGTAGTGCTGTTATTGTTTGCTGTTGATCATTTTATCCTAGGAGATAGGCGTCCACATTCTGAAAGCACCGTGGAGAGGACGAATCTGTCTTAAGAACACAGTGTTAAACACTGGACTTGATCAGAAAATTTGTTCAACTTATTAATTTGGTAAGTAATTAATTAATTTATTTTCTGTTTTATTATTTTTCCTGTTTCAAATTTTTATTTTGTTATTTTGTTTTTGTAACAAAATAAAAATATGTTTTATTTATTTTATTTTATTTTCTGGTTTGATTTTTGTAATCAAACAAATTCTCTAATTTTCTTTATTTCTTCTGTATTCTGTTTGTTGTTAAGTACACAAACAGAATTTATTTTTAAAAATACAGTGAAGATTGTCCAACAATCTTAAGACAGATTAATTTTTGGTGTCTTCATTATATTTATTTTTCTGTGTTTTCACAAAGTGATATTCCGGTTGGAAAATACAAATAGTAGTAATATATTGGTTGACAAATAGTAGTAATATACTGTTTATTTTCTTTGACAACTAGTAGTAATATACTGGTGTCATTAACAGTTGCAGAATATTAATTTGTGTTACAGAAAATTATTGTGGGATTTTATTTTTCTAGTTTTAGTAACAAGAAAAGTAAAATTATTTTGTGTTATAATTTATTTTCTGGTTTTAGTAACTAGAAAATTAATTTGTGCTTTGGATTTTTTCTGATTTTTGTAATTAGATATTATGGCTACTGCAACTGAAACTGCAACTGGAAGTGGTACTCCAATTGTTACACCGACTCCGGTCCCTATCCAGAACCATGTTCAAGTTCCAATAAATCATGGAGAAAAATCGAAAAAATTTAACGGTACTGAGTTTAAGAGATGGCAGCAGAAAATGTTGTTTTATCTTACAATTCTAAATCTAGCCCGGCTTCTCCATGAAGAGGCTCCAGTACTTAAAAATGATGAAAGTGATTGGCAAGTTGTTGCTGCTATGGATGCTTGGAAACATTCTGATTTCCTGTGCAGAAACTACATCCTCAATGGCCTTGACAACATGCTGTATAATGTTTACAGCCCTCTGAAAACAGCAAAAGAATTATGGGATTCTTTGGAGAAAAAATACATGACAGAGGATGCCGACACAAAGAAATTTGTTGTCGGTAAATTTCTAGACTTCATTATGGTAGACTCCCAAACAGTAATTTCTCAAGTTCAAAATTTTTAGATAATTTTGCATGATATTCATTCTAAAGGTATGTCTCTTAGCGAGTCTTTCCAAGTCGCTGCTTTAGTGGAAAAGTTACCACCGGCTTGGAAAGATTTCAAAAATTATTTAAAACATAAACGTAAGGAGATGACCATGGATGAATTGATTGTAAGATTGAGAATTGAGGAAGATAACCGAAAGGCTGAAAAAGAGGAATGGTAAAAATCCCATTGAGTCCAAAGCTAATGTGGTTGAACAAATGCACAAACCACATAACAAAAAGAGGAAGTTTACTGGAGATGGTCCTAAACAAGGCGACAACAATGGCAATAAAAAGTTCAAAGGTAAATGCTATAACTGTGGCAAGACCGGACATCAAGCTTCTGATTGTCGCCGCCCTAAGAAGGATCGCGGAAATACAAGCAAGAAGACCACCAATCAAGCCAATGTGACAGAGTTAGATTACATCTCTGACGGGGTAAGTGACATCAATCTCTCTACTGTGATGTCTGAGGCTAATTTGGTTGGAAATCCCAAAGAATGGTGGGTTGACACTGGGCAACTCGTCAAATTTGTGTGGACAAGAAGATGTTCACTACTTACAATGAGGTTGCAAATGGTGAACAACTTTTCATGGGAAATTCTTCTACTTCTACTGTGGCTGGACAAGAAAAGGTGATCTTGAAGAAAGAACTTACCCTCAACAACGTACTGCATGTACCAGACATCTGGAAGAATTTAGTTTTTGGCTCTTTATTAAGTAAAAATGGTTTTAGACTTGTATTTGAGTCTGATAAATTTGTATTATCAAAGAGAGGTATGTATGTTGGTAAGGGATACATGAGTGATAGTCTCTTCAAGTTGAATGTAATGACGATTGTACCAAAACTTACTATTAATGAGAATAACACATCTTTTGCTTATATTCTTGAGTCGAATTTATGGCATGGTAGATTAGGACATGTAAATTTTGATGCTTTGCGTAAATTAATTGGTTTGGATTATATACCAAAGTTTGAAATTGATCCTAATCACAAATGTGAGATTTGTGTAGAAGCGAAACTAACTAAGGCTCCATTTAAATCGGTTGAAAGAAAAACCGAACCTCTAGAATTAATTCATATTGATGTATGTGACCTTAAATTTGTTCAAACTAAAGGAGGAGAAAAATATTTCATAACATTTATCGATGATTGCACAAGATATTGTTATGTATACTTACTTAGAAGTAAAGATGAAGCCTTAGAAATGTTTAAACTCTACAAAACTGAAGTTGAAAATCAACTTGGTAAAACCATTAAAATGGTTAGAAGTGATAGGGGTGGTGAATATGATACACCATTAAATAAATTTTGTGCACAACATGGCATTATTCACCAAACTACAGCACCCTATTCTCCACAGCAAAATGGAATTGTTGAAAGGAAGAATAGAACCCTTAAAGAAATGATGAATGCCATGTTACTAAGTTTAGGCTTACCGTAGAACTTGTGGGGGGAAGAAATATTGTCTGCTAATTATGTACTTAACAAAATACCCACAAGAAAACCAACAGCACTCCTTATGAATTATGGAAAAGTCGATCACCTTTCTATAAATACTTAAAAGTGTGGGGGTATTTGGCAAAGGTAGAAGTTCATGTTCCTAAAAAGACTAAGATAGGACCAAAAATAGTGGATTGTGTATTTATTGGTTATGCTAAGAATAGTAGTGTATATCGGTTTCTGACTTATAAATCTAAAATACCTGATATAAATGTGAACACTATTATAGAGTTAAGGAATGCTGTGTTTTTTGAACATGTCTTTCTTTACAAGAAAGGACAGGAATTAAGTTCACATAAAAGAACTTATGATTGTACACAAAGTCAAGAAACTAATGACAATCAAACACAAGAGACTAGTAATGGTCTCAACCAACAGGATTTAACTGATGATGAACTAAGACGAAGTAAGAGAGCATGAACATCAAAATCCTTTGGTCCAGATTTTCTGACATACCTGTTAGAAAATGAACCTCAAAGCTTTAAGGAAGCAATGACAGGTCCTGAAGCACCTTTATGGAAAGAGGCTGTTAATAATGAAATTGAATCCATTATGCAAAATCATACTTGGGAATTGGTGGATCTTCCACCTGGTTCTAAACCTCTTGGATATAAGTGGATATTCAAGAGAAAAATGAAAGCAGATGGTTTAATAGACAAGTATAAAGCAAGACTTATAGTAAAAGGTTATAGACAAAATGAAGGTCTAGACTATTTTGACACATATTCTCCTGTGACAAGAATAACATCCATCCTCATGCTTATTGCCATAGCAGCGTTGTATAATTTAGAGATATATCAAATGGATGTTAAGACAGCTTTCTTATATGGTGATCTAAATGAAGATATCTATATGGAGCAACCCGAAGGGGTTGTAGTGCCAGGGCAAGAAAAGAAAGTTTGTCTGCTTGTAAAATCTCTTTATAGATTAAAACAAGCACCTAAGTAATGGCATGAAAAATTTGATCATGCTATGCTTACTAATGGGTTTAACATAAACGAATGTGACAAGTGCGTCTATGTTAAAAACACTGACCAAGGATATGTCATAGTTTGTCTTTATGTGGATGACATGCTTATCATTGGAAACAGTCAAAATATGATCAAATCAACTATGCAAATGCTGAATAGAAGATTTGATATGAAAGATATGGGGGTCGCATATGTAATATTAGGAATGAAAATTACTAAAACATATGACGGATACACATTATCTCAATCACATTATATTGAGAAAATTCTTGGTAAATTTATCAAAGATGATATGAATGTAGTTAGAACACCTGTAGACATCAGTCTTTATTTATCAAAAAATAAAGGTGATGCGGTGTCTCAGTTAAAATACTCCCAAATCATTGGAAGCCTAATGTACCTAATGAATTGTACTCGTCCTAACATAGCTTATGCAGTCAGTAAATTGAGTAGGTACACTAGTAACCCCGGAGAAGACCATTGGAAAGCGATCATTCGGGTCCTTAGATATCTAAGATTTACCCATGATCATGGTTTGAACTTTACTTGATATCCAGCAGTACTCGAAGGTTATTGTGATGCCAATTGGATATCGGATACTAACGATTCAAAATCCACTAGTGGATATGTATTTACTCTAGGAGGCGTTGCTGTTTCTTGGAAATCCACGAAACAAACATGCATCGCACGATCCACAATGGAATCCGAGTTCATTGCTTTAGACAAAGCAGGAGAAGAAGCAGAATGGCTTCGTCACTTCTTAGAAGACATTCCAATGTGGCTAAAACCTGTGCCAGCTATATGCATTCATTGTGATAGTCAATCTGCAATAGGCAGGGCACAAAATCATATGTATAATGGTAAGTCACGACATATTCGTTGTCGACATAATACCGTAAGGCAATTGCTCTCAAATGGAATAATCTCAATAGATTATATAAAATCTAAAGAGAATATTGCGGATCCGTTAACAAAAGGTTTGACAAAAGAGCAAGTGTATAGTTCATCAAAGGGGATGGGATTAAAGCATATTACATAAGAGTCATCATAATGGTAACCCTACTTATATGACTAGAGATCCCAAGAACTAAGTTCAAAGGGACAACTAAGTTATGTGTGGCTCACCAGAAATCACTAGGGATTTAAAACTCCCTACCCATTCCTATGGTGAGAGTGATATCTGCAACATGTGTTGTATGCAGGGGTCTGAGGATAAGCTTAGCTTTTAATGATTACTTATATCTTGATTTAGACATAAAATCAAGACGAGTATAAGAGATACTCACAATAAGAACCACCTATATGAGTGTCGAACTGGGGCCGGTTTTATGAGAATAAAAAGTCTAAATTCTCTAAAAGCACTCATGAACAACCAAGAGCGTTCAAGGCCAAAATGAACACAACCATAAGAACCACGATGTGTCAGAAGATATCTTGTGTGAAATCTATTGTCTTGGCTTACACAAACGGCTGAACAATTCAAGGCATCGCGTCCATGGGTTAGCTAGTAAGTCCGATAGGTTATCACTAGGGAAGGTTCAAGGCTGAAAGCTACCTATTCTGATGCAAAATATTTTCAATTTATACTTTTTCGACAAATTCTGCATATTATTGCATTTCCGTTGTCATCAAATTCCATTCATGTGGGGGATTGTTAGAAATGGTTATGAAGTTTTGGGAAAATATGATTTTTCCTTAACTTTGGTCTATTTTTTAGGTGGGACCCATACGCCAAAGTTGGCGGGTCTAAGTGCTAACGCGTTCTATGTCACGTTGTGATTCACGTAGTATATTTGGTTACTCAAAACCATTATCGGGTGAATGGAAAATTGAAGCCAAAGTGAGCTCCATGAAAATGATGTTTTTGGTGAAATTTCCTAAAGGTTTGGTTTAAGGCTTGTCCCACATTGATTTGGTGGGCAAACTTTGAATGGGTTCATAAGGCATGGATTTGTAACTTGGGGAGGGCCCCAAGGGACACCCCAAGTTTGTAGAAGGGAGAGATTATGGGCAAATTGGGCTAGACCCATTGGACCCAAAAATAAACATACTCGCGCGCCGCCGCCGTCTGTCCGTCCGGGAGGGCTGGACTGGGCCTGGGCCTGGGCGCTGGCGTAGGTCCGTGATGTGAGGTTGGGTTGGGTTTGTCCGGCCCAATACCTATCTTTTTGGGCCAAAAACATTTGAATTTAATTTTATTTTTTGGTAAAATATAATCTATCTTCCATTTTTGAATTCAAATCTGTTTCCACCTCTTCAAATTTTGTACAGATTAATTCAAATCTGTTTAGTTCAAATTATGTACAATTTAAATTCAAATCTGTCTAGTGTACAATTTCATATCTGTCTAACAGATCCAAATTTGTTTAAACCTAAAACAATTTTATCTATTTGAAAATTAAACTAGATCTGTCCGAACAGGTACCATACCTGTTCATTCAAATCTGTACAGCCACAAAATCATCTATAAATAAGACATGCCCTCATTTGGATTTTTCATTCTTAATTTTCGTACTTCTCATCTGCAATAAATCTCTGCATTTTGTTGCATTAAATTTCTGTGAGAAAAAGTGTAAACACTTAGTGTGTTCATTGTGCAAACAATTTGTAGTGCTGTTATTATTTGCTGTTGATCATTTTATCTTGGGAGATAGACGTCCACATTCTGAAAGTACCGTGGAAAGGACGAATCTGTCTTAAGGACACAGTGTTAAACACTAGACTTGATCAGAAAATTTGTTCAACATATTAATTTGGTAAGTAATTAATTTATTTTCTGTTTTATTATTTTTTCTGTTTCAGATTTTCATTTTGTTTTTGTAACAAAATAAAAATCTATTTTGTTGATTTTATTTTATTTTCTGGTTTGATTTTTGTAATCAAACAAATTCTCTCATTTCCTTTATTTCTTCTGTATTCCGTTTGTTGTTAAGTACACAGACAAAATTTATTTTAAAAAATACAGTGAAGATTGTCCAACATATATATATATATATATGTATGTATGTATATAGCAAATTTTCATTTTGATTTCTAACAAAGAACAAAAACCCAATTCAACTAAAATATTTGACTTAATAGAGCCATTTTTCTAAAAGTGACACCGAATATTGAAATTGCTTCATTAAATTTGAGTAATTGCTTAAGCCATGTAACATGTGTGGATTTGATGGAGGTGGATTGGTGAAAAGCTGCATTTTATGCTTTAACAAAACTATTTTTTGAATCTAGGTTTGAAGGTTTTGGATCCTGAACACTTCATGTTGTTGGTGATGAAATTTGGTGATGGTTTGTGGTTAAGAAGATGATGAATCTAGAGTGTGTGGTGGCAGTGGGAACTAATGATGGTAATGGTGTGGTGGTGATGGTTGTTTGGTTAAGAGATGAGAGCGGGTAGTTCGGGTGAGAGAGGAAATTATAAATGGTGAGTTTGGATCTATAATTTGAAATTAATGGCCAAATTGTAATTTTTTAACTTTTTCCATTTAAATATAACGACAAGGGGCAAAATTTATCATGATTTAAATAGGTGAGGTGGTAAATTGACAATATCAAAAGTTCGAGTATGAAATTGATTAGAGGGATATAGTTTAGGGGGGAAAACGAAATTTCCTCAACAAAAAAAAAAAAAAAAAAATGTAGCTACATTTTCTCATTATCACGTTTAGATAAGTAGGAAAGCAAAACATATAAGAGAGATATAAACAAGATTTATTTTTTTCTTTAAGGGATAATCTCAATATTATAAATATTTCATAATTAATGGACATGTTCCTTATTAAATCTTACCACTTTTGGTAAAAAATAAAGAGACTTATGTGTAAGTACTAATAGGTAGACTTATTGTCCAATAAGTCCTATGATAATTAATGGCGTTTTTCATCATACACTATTAAAAATTGTTACTAATTGTTAATTTTCAGCGACAATTTAAAAATTACCACAAAAAATGTCACTAATTATAAGTTTTAGTGACATTTTAAAAAAATCGTCACAAAAAAGGTCACTAATTTTCAACTTTCAATGACAATTTAAAATTGTCACAGACAAATGTCACTAATTATAAGTTTTTAGCGATAATTTATAAAAATTGTGACGAAAAGAAGTCACTAATTGTCAATTTTTAGTGACATGCAAAAAATAAAAAAAAATTATTTTTAGCAACGATTTTATTAGGACTTATTTTCAATAGTGCTTGATGGAAATTAAGTCTAACTATTATAACATATTAATAGTTTACCCAAAATAAAATAGACAAATAAGAAAATATTTTTTTCACCATTTATAAACTAAATATAAAAGAGAGTTCTCTTTTTTCATTATTGTTCACCAAATTACTCAGTCCAAACCAAGTGTAAGTTCACTGACAGTTGCTTTCACCTCTCTCACACGCGCCTCTATTGATTTCAAGGCATGTAAGTTCCAAATTCAATTGATTTGTCATCTTTTCATTGGATCTTGCTATTGATTTGTGATTTGCTATATATGAATGACAAATAAAGATGAATATGACTACCACATAGTCATTCTACAAATAAAGATGAATATGCAAAGCAGAGTCATTGAGTACCCATTTTGCTCTATCTCAATATTAAACTCTTGTCACTCTCTCTCTATCTCTTTTTGTTTTGTCTTGTTTTGTTTTTTTATTATTTTATAGATACAAACATATGTATACATATGCATATATTATTTGGCATGTGTTTGGTTGATTGGTTGTTGCAGATCCTGCTTGAGGAAAGGAAGAAGGGGTTTGGGGGTGGGGATGACAGAAATTCAGGTACTGAATTTATTAAATTTAACAGATTATTTTACATAATATTTTTCATATATATTACACTAATCAATTAATAGGTTGAAACCGCTCAAACCGCGGTATGATTACGGATAGCAAATTTATCAATTTGTTATCTACGATTTGATTATAATTTTATCGTCAAATCGCATCAAACCACACCGCACACACCCCTAGCATGGAGTATTACTCCGAGAACATTAGATAATTTCTCACAAAATAAACAAAAAAAAAAATAAGTAAAAGAATTCAGAAAATATTATCTATGTTAGGCAAAACCTTCCTTGTCAACCAACTATACAAAATAGGCTAATAACCAAAACAATAATAATATTACTACCTTAAGCCTATATAGTAGGGGTGGGCGTGGGTCGGTTGCGGCCACGGAACTTCCAATCCGTCATCCGTCCGCCAGATTGGCGGATTGGAGAAAATCAATTCGCATCCGTCCGCCAATCCGGTGGTTGTGGACTGAGCGGATTGGCGGTTTGGCGGATGGATGCGAATCGGTTTGGCGGTTTGAAATTTTATAAATTTTCAACATAGTTCAACTTATGCACTTCCTCAAAAAAAAAAAAAAAAAAAAGTATTACAGTCAATAACTTAAAAAAGTATTACAATTATTGCACGTCTCATCCAAAGAAAGAAAGTTTGAAACTTTAGAATATCACAATCACTGCATGCCTCATCCACATATTACAATCACAGAGTGCCTCATCCACATAAAGTATTACAATCTGTGGTTCTTAAAATATAAAAAAAATTCAAAGCACCAAAACCATGAACAGAGCAATAGTAGAGATTGTATGTCTCTGTATTGTTACATTTGTATATGTTTTTGAAAACAAAAACCAATCAGCATATATCATATTTTCTATTTATTACTTTTAGAGTTAGATTTAAAAATAAAAAAATATAGATAAATAATACGTTTATTTTTTCAATTCAAAAAATATATTCAAATTGAAAACTTTTTTTCAACAGAATATTTGAACTATTTTTCAATTGAAAATACAAACAAAATATTTAAATAAATTGAAAACACAAAATCTTATAAATTACTAAGAGTGCTCGCGGTTTGGCGGTTCGGTTGCGGCCAAATGAACCTCAAATCCGTCATCCGTCATCCGTCCGCCAAATTGGCGGATTGGAGAAAATCAATCCGCAACCGTCCGCTCGTCATCACGCATCCGTCCAAAATGTGGCGGATTGGTTCGGTTCGGTCGGTTTTGACGGATCGATATATCCGCTGCTCACCCCTACTATATAGAGGCATCTATAAAGTATGAACACCTCTCTAGAGGTCACATACAGATGTCGGACATGGGAGGAAGTGACCCTGGGGACACACAGTGTCCTATTTATTTATTATAATTATTTAAATCATTAGAGTAACATACCCAAAGTTAATAAATTTAATGAGAATAAATATATAACATATAATAAATTTGTAAAATTATATATTTGGCACATGTCCTTTGCATTTCGTATCTCACGTGTCCATAAGTCCGTATCTATGCTTCGTAGGTTCATTCTACTATTGTGAAGGTCCTCTTGTAAAATGCTCCTAAATAAGCCACATCAAGCACAATGGAGCTAAACACCACGAATTCTGCTTTGCTTACCCACCCTGCCTCCCCAATCCCCACCAACTACACAAAATACCTTCACATCTCTATGAAATACCCAATCCCTTTTTTGCAAATTCCTCCTCAACCCAACATCTCAAAAGCCATCTCTACACACACCCCTAACATAATCTACCATCAAGGCTTCTTTATCAAACCTAAGAAGCACAAACACTCCCAAGGTGGAGTGTCGACACTCAGTCAATTGCTACCCAACAGGTATTGTATTATTTGTTTATTTTTTAAAATTTGGACACACTTTGAACAGTTGAACAAGCGTATTAATCACTTACAAATAATGATTTATTTTTGTAAGATAAGTACCTAGTCACACAATGATAAATGAAAAACAAAGTAGATTTATACAAATTAATCCCTCCTTTTGACCTCAAGAGTTAGAGTTTTGTTGTTCTGTATTTATCAGTGAATAAGATATTCATATAAATGACATATAATAACTATCTAAACTATGCATTTTGTGTCTCCCTACATGTCACGTCTTGCATATTTTAAAAGCTATTGTGTCGCGTGCCCGTATCTATGACTCTTAGTTGTCAACAACAAGAAGAAAATAGCAAGAAAGGCCCTATCAAGAGCCCCTTCTCAACACCACTTGTGTTTCCAAAACTTCACTCCATCCCCTTTAGATGTTATTAAAAAAAGTTTTACAATGACCTATGGTAGACAAATTTCTCTTCTACAAATAAATTTCCAAGATGCATATTTTTCAGTTCTTCAAACTACAGCACTTTTTATTTATCTTCTGCTATCTGCATTTTCAAGCGTCAAATTTTAACTTTCCAAAACCTATCTTGCCCTCTTAATATTGCTAAAAGTCTTTGTTCCTCCTAATAAATTCTGAGATTGCACTCTTAAGCCATGACACCTAGCTAGAATGATAACAGTATACTCTTTATGTCATGACACGTAGCTAGAATCCTGTTGTGTGAATAATTAGAAAAAAGAAAAGTAACGTAGAACCAGTTTGGTTATAATAAAAATTCACAATTGATCAATGCATCTCCTAAAGTCGATTGAAACTAGATGAATTATTTGTGTGAACTACAGATAATGTTAAAAAAAAAAATACTTAGAATGATTGCAGAATAAAAGATCAGAAAAAGAAATAGAACATAGTGCAATGATGTTACAACAAAGGAGTGGATGATCTTATTATATTTGTCTAATCAAACATTACATAGTTATTAAAAATAACAAGGCATACTAAGAGAAATCCACACATGTTGTCTTGGTCAACAGCAACAATAATAATAAAACATAAGAAAGAGCCATGCTGATTTTGGAGGGAGAGAAGAAGATGCCATTTTTTCTCTTTTCCTTCAATTTCAATTTTGTATTTTCCAATCCCCTGCAATCGAATTTCCTTCAACCGTATGTGTTGGCGGAAAGACCAGAATCTATCAACTTCGACGCAAATCTATATTCCTATGACAAAAAATGCAACAAACATTAACAATGGAAAGAACTAAAATAAAAATAAAAAACATATCATATTAAAAATACTAAAAAAATTGTTTCAGATTTTAGAGTTTTTAGAGAAAATACTTTTAAATGTTTTAGAGAGAAACCTTGACAAAAGAAATTTGTTGTATTTAGCATCGTGGAATCTGAATTGGAGTTCATCCAAGTTTCAAATCCAAGAATGAATTATGTTCCCTAAATTGGATTTATAGTGGCTAAATCAAGTTCATCTATAATATCAAAACATGTCGAGAAAAATTATTCATGAACTGAGAAATTAATTGTATAGCATGAAAATTTAGGGAGCAAACCTTTGTCTTTCACGTGTGACTTGGAAATCTCGAAGACTATAGGTTTTGTAGTATAATCCTCTAGACTTGAATGAGAACTTGATATCGGGTATATGCTGAATAATCCAATAGTCTTCTCCTTCTTCCGGTTGCATTCTACCTAAGAACTTTATTGGCATATCAGTAAAGGAAAGAGTTGCGAGTCTTTTGAGGTGGTGGAAGCCATAGGGTACCTCCTTCAGTTGTGGGCTAGGCCCAATCCATAGTTCTTCAAGAAGAGGCAACGCTCCATCCTCTATTACCATGGAATTCAATCGCTTCAAGCCTTGTAGATATAACACCTTAAGTTTTTGAAACCCTCCAACCTCAAAATGCAAACTCTGTCCATCATAACCCTGATAGATATCAAGCTTTAGTAAATTAGGCAACACTTGAAGGGATTTTATTGCATTAGCGGTCAAACCTGACCAGTGTAGACGTATTACGAATAGATGTTGTAGTTTTGGGATCCAATCTGGCAACGTCACTAAATATCCCCCCACGTAGAGACGTTCAAGATATTCAGGTGGTGAAGAAAGAGAATGTAAATCCATAATCTCATCTTCACTTTTAGCCCGTATCGCCAAAACCCTGAGGTGTTTCATCTTCTCAACGGCAGCACAAAGAACCCTCCCATTTTCTCTTCTCACTTTGGAAACGCCAAACTTCCTCAACTGCCTCAAATTTTCCAGCTCTTTAAGAACAAGGTTGCCCCATTCTTCTTCTTCTTCATGTGCCTCCACACCAAACAACTTTTGCAACTGTTCTAAACGCCCTATCCCTCCTTTTATCTTCACTCCTCTTATAGTATCCAAACTTATATCAATATCATAGTTATAAAAAACGCTTAGAAGATGTCGCAACTTATGGAGCCTATTGATCTCGATTGGTAGCTCAAGCACGAGAGAGCATCTCAAATTCAAAGTTTGCAGGTTTTGTAGCTTACCAATAGACTTTGGAATTGTCTTCACACTTGTATTCTTCACACTTAGGTATCGCAAATGAAGCAGATTCCCCACTTCTTCATGTAGTTGATCTAGAGGAGCATCTTGAAGATCTAGCACTTTTAAAAGCTTGAAATTTGCAGAAAGTTCACCCAACAAGGACTTGCTTGGCAGCTCTCCCTCTTCAAAAAGGAAAAAAGAACGAATTCGGGAAATATGTGTGCTTTCCTGAACCTTATCCATTCTGTTCTTCATATGCATTGATAGTCGTCGACTTTGATTATTGAGACTTGAATCCTCGTCTGCTAAAACATGGCAGAAACTCAACTCCTCGGACTTTGAGAGGATGATCTCACGCACTACATCATGAACCCGGCAATTCTTAACTCTTCCGTTAATTTTTGTACTTGACACTTGAACCAAGTTTCTAAGGATGAGCTCAATCAAGTATTCTTCTGCAACTTCTTCCAATGTTTTGCCTTTTTGTTCTTCAATGAAACCCTCAGCCATCCAAAGTCGAACTAGTCTTCCACAAGTGATAGAATAATCCTCGGGTATTATACCGAAGTACAAGAAACACGGTTTGAGAAGTAAGGCAAATTGTGGTAACTAAGCAACACAATTTTTTTGATGCCTGTAAGATTAGGATTCCTTTCTAACTCAGAGCCAAGGCTATCATAGAATTTTTGCCATTCGGATACAACCCTATTTTTAGTGGACAGCAGACCGCCTATTGCCACAATTGCAAGCGGTAATCCTTCACATTTTCTAACAATCTCGCGAGATACTTTCTCCAATTCGGAGGGACAAACACCCTCAAAGTCCCATTGGAAGGCTTTCATACAAAAGAGTCTCCAAGCCTCGTTTTCAGGTAGGGATTGAATCTCATAGACATAATCAAGTGAAGATTCTTTGCAAAAACTAGCAACTTCTTTGTTGCGCGTGGTTATAATTACCCTACTTCCTTTGCTATTTTTAGGTAAAGCATGTTTTATGAATCTCCAAAAGTCTGTTCTCCAAACATCGTCAAAAACAATTTCATACCTCTTTTGAAGTAAATATCCTCTGACGTTGTTAGTGAGCGAGTTTTGGTCCATAGCATCGATTCCCGGAGGTGGAGACTCATTTCTTGATTGGTATAGCTGCTTTATCATCATTCTAAGAATCTCCTCTATCTTGTATGATTGAGAAACAGTGATCCAAGCACGACAATCAAAATGCTCAAGCACTTTTTGATTGTCGTGAACTTTCTTAGCAAGAGTGGTCTTTCCAATCCCGCCCATACCTACTAGCGAGATCACCATCCGATTTGTCTCTCCACTTACCAACATGTCAACCAATTCTTCTCTGGTGTATTCAATACCCACAACTTCATCTTCCTCCACGAAAAGCGAAGCGACACGAGGATCGTCTTGATCAGTTTCACTGTTTGATGATTCATACCCACTAGCCTTTTTCTTGATCTCAACAATGGTTTGTTTAATTTCTTGAATCTTAGAGGCTATGTCATGTTGTGGCTTTAGTTTAACGATCGAGCGAGTGACTTTGTTGAGAAAATTGATGAATCCGCGACGCTGACGACGTTCTGACAAGTGAATCGTGTATTGGTCGAAGACATCCTCAATCTGTTGAGCCAACTCTCGAACTTGTTTCACCCAAGTTTTCGCGTTTTCGTTTCCTGTTTCAGCCCTCCAATCTGCATCTTTTAGTATTGATTTTATGCTCTCCAATTCAGCTTTGATAATGAAAACTTCTCTGTGGACCTTCCTCAACAATTTTGGTTCATCATGGACTAACAATGCCTCCAAATTGTTGATAGTTGAGCATACTGCAACTTCTGCCATATATTTTACTATTTTTTTTCTTTTTCTTTTTCTGTTTTTGGCTTCACTCAATACATGTAACACATATGATTAGCTTGCTATGATCATATATGCACTCAGAGTTTGGTTACAATATTGTAGGTTTTTAGTTCAAGAATTGCTGATATAATAATGTATTTGACAAGTTGAAGGAAACTACCTTACCTTTCAGCTATTGGAGTAGTTGGCCTATTCACATCAATAACTTCTAGATAGTGAAAAAAATAAAAATACTTATCAATAAAATTACAAAAATAAAAATAATACGTGAATCAGATCTAATGGAGTTAAGATTTCAATGTTGAGGGGTGAACATTAATACTAACAAAAATTTACAAGGAAAAAATGTATGAACTGAAATATCATATGAAAAAAATAAATATATATATAAGCGTTGTTTTTTTTTTTTTTTTTTTTTATCCACATTGATTGATTTATAAAAGACAATAAATGTAAGACAATCTAAAATATGTTTAAAATATTTATAATAAAATCGATATTAAAATTTCAAATAATGTGATCAAATAATTGATATTATTCATCTTTTTTCTTTGTTGCAATCTAGTGATTATAATTCACACTAGTTATGAGAAATAATTTTTTTTTATTATATATATATATTTTATAATTTGACCCTCGTGTCTTCATAGATATAGAAGGACAATTACTTAATTTTATTTTTTTTAAAACAAGAGACAATTATGTATAATTTAAAAATAATTAATAATTAATAATAAAATAGTAGGGCCAAACACCCAATTTCTTTCTTTTTTATCTTATTATTTTTCTTTGTCCACAAAATAGTCAATAATACTTTTGTCTTCCTGGATTCTAGACTTCAAGGAAATGAGTGGACGGCAATTGCTAGCAGGTAGCAGGTCAGTATAGTCCTTTGCGTGTTGTTATTGTTATTGGTTAACCACGTGAAGTGGCCAACTTTGGGCTAATTCTATTTTCACACGTCAATTTCTTTTAGTTCATATATTTAATAAAAAAAATTTATCAATATAATTTTATTTTAAAATAAAAATACTATAATACCCTCATCTTCTTCTACCTAAATTCTAATTCTAAAACATCAAATTCATTTTCTATCTCCAGCGTCACCTCTCTTATAGGTCATCCCCTTCCATCGCCTCTTCCCCTCTTCGCCAGCGATCACTTTCCGCCATGAATCACACTTCCACAAGTTTTCCACCGCGAATCACTCAGAGTTGACTGTGGAGGTCTAGGATGGAGGGGGATGAGCTAGAAGTGGAGGTCGTGGTGGTGGTGGTGGTGGTGGTGGTGGTGATGGAGGGTTGAAAGTGGCGGCAATGGCAATAAAAGAGGAGTGGGTGAATGAAAAAAAAAAAGGTTATGTTTAATCTAGTTTTAGCATTTGTTTTCAAAATAAATAAATAAAAACTTCTCATTTCAATATGGTTTTATCTTTCTAGGGAAAAAAAATTTAAAAATTAAAAAATATTTTTTTGGTATTTATTTTTGTCAAATTAATTTATAATTTTCTCAAAAAAAATTCAAAAAATTGATTCAAACATTGAAACCAAACATTACCTTTGGGTTTTAAAATTGAAAATGAGGGTAATATTGGAATATAGAGATATGTACTAAGAATTTATATTTTTATAATGTGTGCATTGAGAAGGTGTTCAGTAAGTGTGTGTACTGAGATGAATTAGTGTGTAGAAATAGAATTACCCCAACTTTTGTGAAAATTATATTTGTGTGGGTTTTTAAGAAATAAAGGGACAAATGACACAATATAAATGGTATGAAAAATTATTTCAAAATCATCAAAATAATCTCTCTAACTTTTTTGACAATAGTTATTTATTAGCATCAGGGGTGTAAAATTGGCTCAGCGGAGATCCGATCAGGCTCCAGCCAAATTCAGGCCGAACTGGCCTAGGGGTCCTCGGGCTTTAGGCCGGGCCCAGGCCCAAGCTTGATTTATTTGTTTTTATTTTTTTCCAACTTAAGTACACAATGGAAACAAAAAAATGATAAAATGTAAATAATAATTTTGAAAAATGAAATGAAATATTACAAATTTATGATAGATGGTGGAGAAATTATATCATTATAGGTCAAGTACATCCCAATTAGGTTGGCACCTACAAGATTCCGAATCATTTGCATTATACTCTACCTCAAAGAATAAAAATATTACGAAATTACATACTAAAAAGAAAAATTATTCATCAATCATCGAAGTTGGACAATTTATCCAGATTGCCCATCGTGATAGCATCCAAATCGGCTTGAATCCTTATTTTCTCGTTGACATTTTGTTTTCTTTCAGTTGTATACAAATAATCTCTTGTTATCATCAGTGTATCAACCATTTTGGGTGTAAGCCTACAACAGTAATCGCTCAACAGTCGTTCACTTGTACTAAAAACTATTTTAGAAGCTTCTGTAGAAAAATAAACGGTTAATATATCACGGGTCATCTGTGCAAGCATATGCCATACATGTTCAAGTTGTTTCCATCAATCTAAAATATCAAAATCTTCTTCTTCACTTTCATCAACACAAGGTTGATCCAAATAACATTGTCACTTAGAACTATAAGTGGTTGCATTTTGAGATATTCTTCTATTTTTTATCTGTGATCAAATATCAAATCCTCCACCACAAGATGAGCTTGTTGTAGTGTGTGCAAGTGGTCTAATTACAACTACAACATTCTTATATTCCTCAAACAATAATTGTTTGAGTGTTTCAATAATAGAGGCAAATTGATCTTCGTTACCGAAAATAAGTTGTAAAAAAATTTGTAAACCAATATCTTTACACTTAGGATCCATTACGATATAGCTAAACCAAAAATGTGTGGTAATGGATCAAAATAATTATTAAATTTTTGCTGATTGATCAAAAAAATTTAAAAGATCTTTATATAAGGCTACGTGGGCCCGATCATCTAGTTCAGGTAATTCCTCTAATTGTCATCAATTGAAAAAATAAATCTACAATTCTTCTTTGTTTTAACGTTACATTTAACATATTGTATGTTAAATTTCACCTGATTTCTACGTCTAAAGGTAATTTTCTGCATTTCATTTGTTCTTGTTGACATAATTTTCTACACATCAAGCCGTTTAACAGAACTATTAATTGTAATAATCGTATTTCTTATTGCTATTATAGAATCATCATACTGACTCATAACTTCTTTAACATTCAAATTTAAAACATAAGCACAACAACAAATATGAAATAAAGTACCACTAAAAGGTAATGGTAGAGTTAATTTAAGATAAGATATAGTTTGATTATAATGCATTGCATTATCTAAATTAATTGTAAATATTTTATTTTGTAAAGCTCACTCAGATAATTCATTTTTATTGTTATCCCAAGTGAATGACCATTATATAGAAGTTTAACTAATTTAAATGAAATTATGCGTTCATTCAATTTTCAATCATTATCTATATAATGTGTAATAATGCATTGATATTCTAATCGTTGCTTTATCAGATGTTAAATAAAATTTTTCATTCAAAATTTTAAAAATATTAAATAATTCAATTTTGACCTCTTGACAATTCATTAATACTATGTTTCAAGTAGAATTTTTTTGAAAAAACTTAATATTGAAATGTATAAGCTTCTTGAACTAATTTAGAAAAATCACTACATTCACTCATACTAAAAGGGTGGCTGAAAATTTATTTAAAATTTCTAACATTTTTTTTTTATTTTTGATTGATTGAAATAGTAACATTTAAGACTTTTATGTTGGCCGATGAGAAATAAAAGAAACTATCAAAAAACCTCTCCAACTTTTGGCAATTGATATTTCCTTAGCACACTTTAATCCTGTGCCCAATAATTATTTGTTTGAATTATATTTATATTATAAAAACATTATGATTATTTTTAAAATTATATTAATCGTCTATTATTGAAAAACAAATGTAATTCAAATTTATAGGCTATATTTGGTTTCCTCTTTAGAAACTTATTTCAAATTTGTTTTCTAAAAAATTTAAAATTTGTTTTGTAAAAAAATGAAAAAAATTAAAAGCACTTATCATTTTTATATAGTTTTATCTTTTTAGAGAGCGGAAATAATTTTAAAAATTTAAAAATATATTTTTAATATTTATTTTTGTCAAACTAGTTTCTATTTTTTCAAAACAAATTTAAAAAATAGTTGCTAAAATTTAAAACAAACAAGGCGATGTCAACTCCAAAATAAACTCATCTTATCTAAACGATCTCTTAAATTAAATTGCCAACTTAAGAAAATTCAAACTTTTTTTTATATATATATTTGTGTGAGTGTTGATTTCCGACCACACAACCAAACTAGGAATTTAGTTGGAGAGCACCGGCAAAATAGATTAAGCCAACCACCTACCAACAAGAAGATGAGAATACTGCGGTGGTTTATCCACCCGGAGGCACTCCGACGATCAAGTCAATCAACCTATCTCTCAAAGATATCAAAACAGTGCTTAAACTCATGAGTCAAAACATACCTCTGACCCACGAGGGTGCCTCACTTTTATAATCAGCAATGACCTGATTCCCTAGAAGCCTCACTTCATTGGGCTCAAGCTCAATACTCATCTTGGACTCTCGGCTAGATAGGGATAAACTTCTCATGAGCCTTATCCTTATCCAGACTGAGAGCCTCTTATGTTCTAGGACTCTTGTCCCTTATCCGAATACCTCAGGATTCCGGCATTACCGTAGAACATCTCAGTAATGTCGTAGTCACCTTGGCAACATGACTCATCCACGTGGCACCCTAGCCGACATCTCAAGGCTATCTTGGCCACGTAGTGCCATTCACAAAATACTTCCCCATAATTGCCCCCTAAGTTCTATTACCTCAGTAACCTGAAGTGATGGAACCTACATAGCTTGTCCACATAACATGTCGGCTCAAAACACAGATACTACTCCGACCGATATCATGACTCGTCGACTTCAAGTAACCAAGACTCAATTGCCCACTTTATCAAGAATCAAGAACCAAGCTCTTTAAGCATTTCAACTGAGATCGCTCCTCCAGCCGAGGTTATTGCCTCATTATTTCAAGAATTTTAAGAGTTTCAACTGCACATGAGTTGTCACGCACAGTCATTTCAACCGTTTCTTCCACGTGTCCCATTCTTACTGGCTGGTACCAGGCAGAAGCTGTCAAGTCGCGTTGTTTCTGTCCACGTCGCATGACAGACACGTCTTCCAAGGCAACTTCATTACGTTTTGCCGCCTTTTTAGTTTTTGATAAGACTTTCCTCATCTCTCTTCATCTCTTCACTTCTGCAAAATACAATTTCTCTTTCTTCCCAAATTTTCTCTCTACAAAACCCCCATTTTCAAGCCCTTCCAAGCTCTACAACTGCTCCATTCGTCACCGCCGGTGAACTTTCCATCATCCGATTCTGATTATCCACGTCGTCTAACTCCGGAAGGCTTCATCCCGGCGTTCGTTTCTTCGGGTTCTCACTGTAAGTCCCTGATTTCTTCTTTTTTCATTTTCGTTCTTTACTATTCTTCAGTAAATTTCTCCTTTGAATTTTCCATATGCATTATACTGCATCTGTTTCTATACTTGCGTTGCTATTGAATTTGTATCTACGTATTCAATTTTCGTTATTCCGTATGCTTAGGCTTTGATTTCTTTCAATGTCCTTCTTGTTCTCGATTTCATGTTCTTATGCTCTGTTTTATTCACGTTTCATGCCCATTGCCTTGTACCTAATCGTTAGATGTCACGAATTGATGCTCACAAATTTTTCAATGCCTCTAATTGAACTTCTTGATTTTGAATCATATTTTTCTTCTGTTTTTTCCTGGTTTGTTTCCAGATTCTTGCCCTTGCACCTCGTTTATCTTCATAGTTTTAGGCTTGGGATTTGATTTAGAACATTATTGCTTTAGGAAAATTGAAACACATTCCTTCTTAGGAAACCAAAATCATCGCCCTTGTGCCATTATGGTCTTGTTACGCCCCGAAAAAATTGCTATAAACCATCCACGATATTAATTACATAACAACACGTGATGAAATAATTCTCTTTCATTTATCTCAATCACTTGTACAAGAGGTGACATATGCAAGTATAAATTCATAAGTCTAATCCTGAATCTATAGCATATGTGCAACAAGAGATAAGATTTAGAAAGTAAAACAGATAAATAAGTTCCCTAAAGGCTTACAACTTTCCAAAAGAGTTCTTGGTTACAACAGAAGTGGACTTAAGTCCAATACAGTTTAAGCCATTGGCTTGTACAAAAACAAATACAATAAATACACAAAAGAAGCTCTCGCTCCAGGTCCTCCCAAGCTATTGCCTTGGTAGAAGCATATCATCAGCTCCTTAAATGTTTTTCCCATGTAGGGTGAGCCAAAGCCCTGTAGAAATAATCCAACATAGTATATGAATCTTAACAAAGCTATAAGGTGAATGCATATGTCATGCTCGTGCCAAAACATTTTTTTATATCTCTTTCCAAACTATGCAATACCGAGTTAATATCTTGATTCATAAATCATTTTTTTTACAATAGAAAATAAGGCAGTGAATCACACTTTAGAAATTTCAAAACAATACAACCTTTCCCAGAAATTTCGTCTGGAAGAAACTGTAAACTGGGACCCATGTAAACGTAGGCTATACAAGCACTACTATTGCCATTTCACGGAAATTTCATCTGCGAGATCCGCACCCATGTATATGCATGATTTTCGAGACTTTCATCCTGGACACACAAGCCAACTTATTTGATATTACAATAACTCATTTCCCAGATTCACCCATTTTCTTAAAACGGTAACATTTCCAATATATAAGTGTAAGATAATGCTCAATACAAATGAAGAAGGAAATAGTTTCAATTCATAGTTATCCTCTACTGATAGCCCAAAACATAAATTTCTAAGCAGATAAACAATTATCAGTAAAGATAAACTTTCCAAATTTTTAAGAGGTGAGTGATAATACATATCTAACTCCACCATCCTCACCAACATCAATCCAATTTCACAATTCCAACATCCATTTCATTATTTAAACAAAATTAATATTAAAGGCATATTTAGGGTAAAATTTCTATTCTTTCCAAAATCAACCCCAAGTATGAAAATTAACAATTTATTCCCAACTCAACTTTATCTTCCATATCAAAATTATTTTCAAGGATCCATTTGAAAAACCCCTCTTTTGATTTTTATCCAAAACCCTAGATTGTTCCAAATCTTCCAAAAATCTCAACATAGTTTAGAAATAACAAATAACTAAGTTAAAACTCATAAAAAGTGTGGGAAGTATCCCTACCTCAAGCTAGAACACGGGAGAGAGAGAGAGAGAAGAGAGAGAGAGAGAGGAGGGAAACCCAAAGATGCCAAAAACCAACTTTGCTCCAGTTAAAACAAAGCCTACGTCGAGATCTATCTTTTTAACAAAGGCACGCGGGTGGAAAGATCGATGGATCTAGGTGTATTTGAGGGAAATAGGTGAGCTTTAGAGAGAGAGTGAGAGAAAATAGGGTTTTGAAATGTTTAGAGAGAGAGAAAAGTGAAAAAGTGACTTAGAAAAGTGATTTTATGAACTGATACACGCACAGTTCGCTCAAGCGCAAGATGTGTCGCTTGAGCAACCAAACACAAGAAGTTTTACCACTAGAGCACAAGAATCTTCGCTTGAGCGCAAATTACAAACTCCCAGTAGTTTTATAGATAAAGATCGTCGCTCGAGCACAAGAAGCCTTACTCGAGCGAAGAATACAAACTTCCAGTATTTTTGCAGACCTACAAAAGTACTGGAGGTTCACAAAGACCGCTCGAGCGCAAGAAGTGGTGCTCGAGCGAAGGAACAAAAATCTAGGCAACAAAAGTTTGAAAAACAAGCTACCAACCTATTCCAAACGCAATCAACACATCCCAAAAGCCAAACTCAAAGAGATATAAGGGAAAACAAGACATGGATAACTATATGCAACAATGAAACCCGGATCCAAAACATCAAATGAGTCGAGTCCAAATCAGGATCGCTATAGATCTAGCCAAGGTCTTCAAACCTATACCAGTCACCTTTCCCCGAAGTCTGGTACCAAATACTCCAAGCCAAAGTAATGGGGATGTTCAAATGGAGGGTAGACTCCCCAACCAAACTAGAATATTTTTGTCAGGAGTTCTCTATCCCAGCTGACGTTCAATTAAGGTTGGTTGGGAATGAGAACTCCATTGTGACTGGGAAAGATTACATGTTGTTCCCCGTGGTTTCCATCATTGAGGATGGAATTAGGTTTCCATTAGACATCCTCTTCAGAGAAGTCTTACACTAATATAAGCTTAACCCCATGCAACTAGCCATCAATACATTTAGGGTTATCAATGATATTATTGAGTTGGCACACCGAGATAAAGCTAGGATCACCCTTGCCGACATCCAGTTCTACTATACCATGTGTGGCCTAAAGTCCACCAGTGGTTATACCTACTACCTCAAGCCCAGATCTACCACATACAAACTAGTAACGGACCTTTCAAACTCCAACAAGGGCGCTGGAGATGACTACCAGATTGTCTCGGGCAATTGGGGATTTGCGTTGGACGACGATCTTCATCTCTTCCAACTGCGCCGGGGAGTTTTTAGGGAAGATGAGGGTAAGGACCTAGTCACTTCAAGGTGCTATTATTGTTCAACACTTAGTAATTCATTTCTTTTATCTGTACTAATGTTTTCTAATTGTTCCTGCAGCTCTTCCTCAGCGGAGCAAATCATTTCGGCAATCTTGCGTCCCAAGCCCAGATCTAAAAAGGCTCCTAGACCTGCCCATCACAAAATGCAAGGCCCCCATCCTACTAAATTATATTCCAACACACCGATCTCCTCTCCCCGACATGCCAAGGAGGGACAGCACATTAGCATCTACTCATCCTGTCACTTCCTTGCCAAGGACAGATCAAGCCTCATCGTCTAACCCAGTGGACCAGTCATCCACTTCAGCTCCAACTCAACTCATTCCTCCATCACTACGCCAATGTCGTCGCTAATCTCCCAGCACGCCTGCCAGCAGAATGCGTAGTAGAAGGCGCCGAGATTCAGAGGCATCGGCTTACGACCTAGCCAATCCTCTCATTGCTCTTCCTGCCATCAATTTTGGCACCAAAGTTACCGTTGCTGCAACCACCGAGGAAATGGATCAGAAGCCAGTCGTTGTAGAGGATTTCCTTGCCGACATTCTTGGCATTGTGATAGTCTAGTCTTCTCTATCCCAATCCCAGCAAAAGCCCAAACAAAAAAAGGTAAAAAAGGTTAATGCAAAAGCCAAGGTCACCTCCATTGCCTCTGATTTAGAGGATGCCTTCCCAATCTCAAAACTGGATGACACCAAGAAGACGCATTCAGAAGCCAAGAAGAGGCCCGCTGAGGCCAAGTCATCTGATACGCTGCAGCCCAAGAAGCTGAGGTTCGAGGGCCCAAAAGATGGGAGCAGTTTATGTCCTAAAGATATTTGGGCACCCGAGATCTTGGTTGGAGACTAGCCTCTCAAAGCCAGTGATAGTGTCATTGAGAGTTTAGAAGTTGGTGCTGCTTTGTCTACAACCATGCTTCTGCCGGCCGATATGAATCATATGGCCGACTTCAATCAATATGAAATTTTTACTATGATGATGCAGCACTCGGTCTTGGTAAGTCTCTGAAGTCTTCTGTCTTTCTATTCAATTTTCATTTCCATTATTTGTACTTAGTCAAATTTTCTTAACTTGCTTCTTCTCTTGTAGGCCATTCAGTACACTCACTCTCACGCAGACAAGGCCAAGATGGTGAAAAAAGACCTCATCAAGAAGACGCAGGAATCTGCACGTCTCCTTGCTTCACTCAATGAAGCTGAGACCCGCATTCATAGTCTTCTAAACAAAGCAACAGTTGCTAAAAATGCTCAGAACAAAGTCAAGGCCAAAACCAAAGCTGCTGAGGTTACTACAAAAGTGACCAAGGCCGAAGCCAAGGCCGCTGAAGTCAAAGCGGCCAAAGGTAAGGCCAAACTTTTTGAGGCCCTGGAATCGAAGGATGCCGAGATAAAGGTAGCTGATGAGAAGGCTTTTGAAGAGGGGCAAGCCACGGTCTGTGATCAATATAAACAGCAAGTTAATCTAGCTTGTAGCAAGGGCTATTATCACGGCTGGATGGCAGCCCTAAAAGAGTTGTTCGTCCCCAAGGACTCACCCCTCGTGACATAAGCCGACTCAACGTGCCCTTTCCTCCATCTCCTGCCGAGTTCGAGGAGGAACAGAAAGATGAAGAGGCTGACGCCAAGGACGCCGATAAGGGAGCTAGCACTAAGGTTGCTACTAGGGCCAAGTCCCCAACTTTGAATAATCAGATCGTGGATCTGATTGAGGAGGACGAGGACAAGTTCTCTAAGAGCACCTCGCCAAAGAGAACCGCGACGCCAAAGGCCGAGGTTCTCGCTGCAAAAAAGAGCCTGGATCAGACTCTTCAAGAAATAGATGCCAAAATTATTGCCGAGGCCAAAACACCGCCAATAGCCGAGGCTGCACAGTCTGAGATCAGTGCACAAGACCCCAATACTTAGGAATTTTTCTTTCTTTGTACTTTTTCTTTGAATTTTTGTAACTTTGTTGTTTTGGAATTATTTTTGTTTGAACAATTTTCTCTTTTGTCGGGCCGATGTGCCTTCTGCTATAATCAAATTTCCTTTATGATTGCAAGTCTTTCTTTTTTCAATGCAAGTCTTCTCTTTTCTTCTAAGTGTTGAATGCTTCTTTCATGTATGCTCACTGCCTTTCCTTTATGCCTTACATATTTTTTCATACTTAGAATCTTTCTTGTCTTTCCAAGTCTGACAACTTGGCTCCTCACCTTGAACCCTATGACCTTGGATACATCCACATCTCGGATAATAACACTTTAGGGATAGTATAGTTCAATCATCTCGAATTGACTTATCTTCAGATAGCAACTCTTGTTAATTGTCTCGGCCGAATTGCATTTATAACAATTTCTCATCAGATTTTTATAAGTGTTATTTCCTCACTTGTACTAACTGTCTCCTGGCAAGCCCTCACCTTTCCAAGTCTGCCAACCTGGTCTGTTATCTCATGTATAAATACCTCGGGTGGTATCACTTGTCAATGATCTCGGATAACTTCAACTTGAAATTTTTTTTAAAAATTCCACAAGCGCTATGCTCATTCCTACTTCCTGCACCCTAATGTGAACCTAAGTACCACTTATGTTCACATTAAGGACGCATCACCTGCCTAAGTCTTACTTAGACATTCTTGACCGAGGTTATCGTGTTTGGCTCACCCAAACGAAGCACTTAAGGCGTAACCTTAGTGCACCAAGAGTACTTACTTACACCGGCTTTTCTTACACCCTGACCAAATCATAGCCAGTCTTGCTTTGTTTCATGTCAAAACATTACTGACTTAGTTCACCTCTGCCATCATGGCAAGTCTAAGTTACTTGTCATGTTTCATGCTGAAATATCGCAAACTTAGTTTCACTCTACCATTATGGCAAGTCTAAGTTACTCGTCATGTTTCATGCTGAAACATCGCAGACTTAGTTCAACTCTACCATCATGGAAATTCTAAGTTAATCGTCATGTTTCATGCTAAAACATCGCAAACTTAGTTTAACTCTACCATCATGGCAAGTCTAAGTTAATTGTCATGTTCACCATGGGAATATCGCTTTAAAACAACATTTTCGTAAAACAAAATCAAGCTATTATTTCATTAATACTTTGGCTAATAACTTTTACATAGAGAAAAACTTGAAAAATAGGAATTAATGGTAAAAAAACTTCAAATTGTTGGTGTTCCAGGGTCTTGACAACTCCTTGCCATCAGCGTCTTCAGGCCGATAAGCGCCATTGCCTGCGACCGAGATGATTCGATATGGTCCTTCCTAGTTTGGGCCAAGCTTGCCCTCCCTGTGATCTTTCTTATTATCGAAAACCTTCCTTAGGACGAGGTCCCCAATCTGAAACTCCCTGGGATTGACCTTTGTGTTGTATGCCCTAGCAAAGTTGCTGCTGGTATGCCCCTAGCCGAATTGCTGCTCGCTCACTTCTTTCTTCTATTAGATCAAGATCTCGAGCAAGGAATGCATCATTTGTTTCATTCTCCACTCCCTGGGTTCTGATTCCAGGGATGCCAATCTCCAGTGGAATGACTGCTTCGGTGCCATATGTCATGGCAAAAAGAGATTCTCTAGTAGATCTTCTCGGCGTAGTCCGATATGCCCATAGGACATTGGGCAGTTCATCCACCCACTTGCCCTTGGCAGTTTCCAGCCTTTTCTTTATTCCATCCAAGATGGTCTCGTTGGATGCCTCTGGTTGTCTATTGGTCTGGGGAAGCTAGGAGTAGAATAATAGTTCTTGATCTTGTATTTCACATAAAAGCTTCTGTTCAACTTGCTGTCGAATTGAGTGTCATTATCTACTACTATGGCTTTTGGGATTCCAAATCTGGTAATTATGTTTCTCCAGATGAAATTCTTCACGTCCACATCTCGGATTTTGGCTAAGGGTTCAGCCTCTACCCACTTCGTGAAGTAATTAGTTACTATCAGTAAGAACTTCCTTTGTCCAGTTGCCTGGGGCAATTGCCCAACAAGATCCATACCCCACTGGACAAATGGCCAAGGACTGGACACTGGATTCAAATCTGCAACTGGCTAGTATATCGAAAGTGAAAACCTTTAACACTTCTCGCATTTCCTTACATAGGCTTCAGCATCCTTCTGCATGTAGGGCCGCTAGTATCCCTAAGATATGACCTTGTGAGCAAGTGACCTGCCCCCAGCATGGCTTCCACATACTCCCTCATGGATCTCGTACAAAAAGTCCTCTACCTGGGATGGGTGCACACATCACAGAAGTGGTCCAGTGAAGAATCTTCAGTACATATGGCCCTCTACTGACAGGCAAAACCTGGCCGACTTCAATCTGATCTTATGCACTTCCTTTCTATCTGCTAGCAACCTACCATCTCTGAGGAACACAACTATGGCGTTCATTCATCTTGGACCCATCTCCACGCACATCGCTTCGTACTCTGTTATTAGGGGCTCTATACTTGGGCCTGATAGATAATCCACTATTATTGCCCTTGTCTTACCCGACTTCATTACGCTGGCGAGATTAGCCAGGGCATCGGCATGGTTGTTATCATCTCAACTAACCTACTACAACTGGCAATTTTGAAAACATGTTAACAACTTGACAATCTCTTTGACATAGTCTATCATCTCATCCTCTCATCCCGGGTTGCATATTCGCCTGTCACCTGATTCACAATGAGTTGAGAGTCACAAAAGACTACCACCTCGTCAACTTCCACAGTTGTTGCCAATTTCAATCCAGCAATCAGTGCCTCGTACTCTGCTTCGTTATTTGAGGCCTTGAACCCCAAATGGATGGACTGTTCTATCATATGCCCATCTGGTGATACCAAAACCACTCTTGCCCTCACTCCTTGCCGCTTTGAACTGTCATCGACAAAGAGGAGAAAGCAGTCGCTGATGTAAATATCGTAGGGTTTTAGCCTTTCTTCTGTCTTCTTTTGTTCTGTCAACGTGGGGTTTTATGGCCTCAGTTGGTTTTCCTCTTCCTTTCTTGGACATCTTAAGCCGCGGCTCACCGGTGCCTACCTTGGGATTGCACTAGGAGAGAATTCTGCCACAAAGTCGGCCAAAACTTGGCCTTTGATTATTGTTCTCGGCCTGAATTCTAAGTCATACTGACCTAGAACTACAGCCCATCGAGCTATTATGCTTGTCAGGTCTCCATGCTGGAACAGGGACTTTAGTGGATGCTTAATTAGCACCATAATCTTATAGGCTTGAAAGTAGTGATTCAACTTTTTCGAGGCCATTACCAGAGCTAATGTTAACTTCTCCAGAGGCAGTTACCGAGTTTCTAAACTTGCCAAGGTCTTGCTCGCATAGTAAACTGCCTTCTGCTCACCTTCCTCTTCTCGGATTACCACGGCACTTACGGTGTGGTCTGAAACTACCAGATACAAGAACAATTCTTCTCATGGTACCGGGTTTGACAACATTGGTGCAGTTGTCAGGTATTCCTTCAAGTCAGCCAGGGCGACTTCGCATTCTTCCATCCACAGAAAGTCTATGGCCTTCTTCAATAAGCCAAAAAATTGTTTGCATTTATCCAAACTTCGGCTGATGAACCTATTCAAGGCTGCTGCTGCCCTTCCAGTCAAAATCTAGATTTGTTTGGTTGTTGTCGGGCTCTTCAAGTCAAGGATGGCCCTGATTTGATGTGGGCTCGCTTCAATACCCCTCCTGGCAACCAAGTACCCCAAAAACCTACCGGATCCAACTCCAAATGTTCACTTCAAGGCATTGAGTCAAAACCGGTATGTTCTCAATATGTCAAAGACCTCCTTTAGGTCGGTCAGATGGTTTCTAGGTTCTTTGGTTTTAACAACCATATCATCTATGTAGACCTCCAATGTCCTCCTAATCAGATGTTTAAACATCGTGGTAACCAATCTTTGGTATGTCGCTCCTACATTCTTCAACCCAAAAGGCATTACTCTGTAGCAATAAAATCCTTTAGAGGTGATGAATGATGTCTTTTCTTCGTCTGGGGCATACATTACTATCTGGTGATAACCTGTATATGCATCCAGAAAACTCATCCTCTCATGCCCTGATGTAGCATTTACCAGTTGATCAATCTTGGGCAATGGGAAACTGTCCTTGGGGCAAGCCTTGTTCAAGCTCGTGAAGTCCACGCAGATCCTCCACTTGCCATTCTTCTTCTTCACCACCCCTATGTTGGACAACCAAGTGGGATAATTCACTTGTCTGATGGCTTGTGCCTCTAGTAGCTTGTCTACTTCTTCCTCAACTGCCTGCACATGTATCAATGTCGGCCTCCTTGCTCTCTGGACGACTGGTTTAGCCAACCTATCCACATTAAGTCTGTGACAAGTGACCTCGGGACTGATCCCCGATATCTCACAAAGGTGTCCAAGCAAACACCGATATGTTCTTCCTCAAGAAAGCCTCCAGTTCTCTTTCTTCTTCCTCGGCTAAGTCAGAGCCGATGAGGAAGAATCGTTCATCATCACCTTCTTGCATAAGAACCTTTTTCAAGGGTTCTTCACTCTTGTCAGCGGGCTCTTTGCCAACATCATCCAAGACCTCGTGGTCTTTGTTGACACCCCATTTTTGACTGCCCGTAAGACTCGGGTGCTTTTGTAGCTTGCTTTTCGTGCTCCTTTCAGATATGATTAGCCTTACAGTTTGGACTCCCCTGATTCTGAATCTGATTTCATAAGTGCAATGTTGAGTCCAAATCTGGCAAATCTTTTGAAAAATCGAGTTCGAATCAAAATGTCAAAAATGGACTGCATTGCCCGATTTCAGAGTCGTCACCTAAATATTTTTATTTGGAAATTTAGGAAACCCGTGACTCGTGCCAAAAGGCCACTTGTCCATTATCACCAAAGTGTCTCGGCTCGGGAACTTAAGTAAGAGAGGGAAAGATCATGAATTGAGTACCCCACTCACCCAATCAAAGATCAATCTCTACTAATCATGATGTGATTTTTATGTACATTATATGCTCTTGTTCTAATTATTAATGCTAACTTACTACGTGAGGCACACAAATATAGACTATTTCGCAAAATTTAGAACGTTTTGATTTCATGTTTGTTGGAAAAAAAGCGTTTTGAATATGTGTTACTTGATAAGGCGAACTCATATATACATTGATCAAATCATTCCAATTTAAGAAAAATAACCTTCATCTGCTGGCATTCAAGGAGTTATATCAAATAAGCACCTAGCCTCATGGTAAATATGTTTGATATGGCAACACTAACATACATGCAACATGCCAGGGCGAAAATGCTCACCTAATACTCAACCGAGGCGAGCCAAAAGAATTAAAATAGTTAGAAAAAATGTATGATCCTAAACAATGCAACATGACTAATGCAAACAAAATGAAGAGAAATGAAGAGAAATGTAGGTGGTAGAGATGATTAGCTCCTTTATATGCTCCTTTCCATTAAGCATGGAAAGTCTCTTTCTCATGCCTTGAACAACAATCAATTATTTGAAACAACTCTTAAACAAAGAAAATCAAGAAAGGAGGGAGGTGGCAGAGATGATTATGCGAAGTTGATTATTATACAAGTGGAACTATTTGCATGCAAACTAGGTAAAGAAAGCTATCAACTCAAATGAATTGGTGTCGAAAGCCTAAACAACCAAATTCATGAGGACTTACAACACTATGAACATAACACACAAAGCATAAACTATTTAAACGAATTAAACAACCCCTAAAATGCAAAAAAACAGTGCCTAAAATCATGTCTAAGAGAGCACAAAAGGTAACCAAAGAAACAAGAAGATACAAAGCTAGTAAGTAAGACTAAGGAGGGGTGGCTAACCCCTCTACTTTTGGGACTTCCAAATCACATTTTTCAGCGGTTTGAAATTCTGAAAATTAGTATTTAAACCAAAGAAAAGAGTGGGAAAGCAAAAGGTATGAGCTATGGGATAAGGTTCAAGAAAGGGTGATAAGCCCCTCCACCTTTGGTAGCTCTTTAACCCCACGTTTCAGCACTTGGAATTGATCCAAAATAGTATGAAAACACAAGAAAAAGATAGAAAAATATTGAAAGGAAAGCAAGGAAAAAGGTTGCAAGCTTATACCTCTTGAAGAGAAAAGGCTTTTGTTCAAACCAAACTTGATCCTAAGGCACTCTCAAGTTTGAATTATGGAACCAAAATCTCAACCAAAGCTCCAAGTCTAAGCTCTAATGGTGTATATGGTGTATGGATATAGTTCAAGGAAGATAGGATAGCACAAAGATAGCTTGCAAGAGAAGAAGGAGCTCTCAAAGATCTTTCACACTCTTTGAAATTTTTTTAACCCTCAAAACAGAAGTCCGAGCTCGTATTTATAGAATTTGAGATAAATAGGTCATAAATATCTTCAAAAATAGACAGCTGGCGGATTCATGCCCAGAACAGTGTTTATCACCCAAAAGGCACTGTAGCTCGACTTTTTCGTGCCCCTTTTCAGAAGGTTCAAAAGAAAGCCTTACAGTTCGGACTCCCGCGGTTCTGAATTTAATCTCACAAGTGCAATGTGAAATTGATAATCACCAAAGAGTCCAAATTCGGCAAATCATTTTGGAAAATCGATATTGAATCAATTAATGCCAAAATTGGACTGCTTTACTAGATTACAGAGTCGCCACCTAAATATTTTATTTTGGAAAAATTTAGGAAATCCTGACTCGTGTCAAAGGCCACGTGTCCGTCATCACCAAAGTTGCCTCAGCTCAGGAACTGAGGTACGAGAGAGGAAGGTCCTAAATTGAGCACCCCCGTTCGCCCGATCAAAGATCGGCCTCTACTAATCATCATATGCTTTTTATGTACATTGTGTGTTCTTATTCCGGTTATTAGACTAACATTACTAAGTGATGTGCACAAGCAAGTATAGACCAAAATTGCAAGAATTGGAACAATTCAACTCATGTTTGTTTGCGAAAATGGTTTGAATTTGCCACCTCAAGTGGGCTTAAAGATGCGGATTTGCCACCAAACATAGTGGGCTTAAAACATGATTTGCCACTTAACAAAGTGGGCTTTAAAACGCACATTTGTTGAATCGTTCCAATTCAAACAACAAGCTTTCATCTACAGGCATTCAAGTAGTTTACCAAGTAAGCATATAGCCTCATGGCAAGCATGCTAGTCATGGCAACATTCACACTCATGCAAATGCTAAAGCATTAAAAACTCACCTTGTACTCCAAGCTAGGAAAGAAATAAGTTAGAAAATAATGCATGATTCCTGACTATACAAGATGTCTAATGCAACACATGTAATATGCAATTAATAGGCTCGGCTACTAATATGGTATATGATTCAATTTGATAACATGTGGTTAAACACGTATTCAAAGAGATATTGAAATGACAATGCAGTTTGAATGATGCCCCGAGCCTCGGTGCTTTCAATACGGATGAATGGATGCAAGCATGCGATATGCTAATTGAAATATGTCCCTAATCTAACCATCAAAAGCGATTAAATAAAAGGGAGAGACGTGGGATTGGAAGATATACATACACACACGCACTTATTACAACATTACGCCCTCACGAAGGAGGGTCCGAATAAATAAGCTAACCAACTAGCTATGTTAATTAAGCTAATTATTACAACAAAACATTTAACTAACTATTCTAAGCTAATTAAATACAAAGTAAACTAATTAGCTACATAATTAACTAATTAATTACAAAGCAACTAAGCTAATTAATTACGACATGAATTAATCAACTACCTACTATAGTTACAACATTTTGCAAGCATTAGCTACAACTAATTAACTACAACATGTATTTGATCTATTGCTAATTAATCTAATTAGCTAATCCCGAGAAGCGAGGGAGGCCCATGCATGCTCGATTTCCACCTGAAAAAGCCACCGTCTTGCCACTAAACGCCTCTGTTTGTACATTGGAACACTGACGATGCCGCCAACTTCCAGAACACCTCTGCTCCTCCTTACCAACACACTGTGCAAATTTCATTGGTGGCCGGTCAACTACCATTGGTGGTCAGTCGGCTACTGTTGGTGGCGGTCGGCCACTGTTGATGGCCGGTCGGCCACTGCTGTCCAGAACTTCCTCTTGCTGCAACAGAAAACAAACAGAGGCAAATCAGTGTATTCTCAAGGATTGTTTGTACTGTTACCCTCTGTATCATCAAACAAGCTCAAAGGAGTGTAACTCTTGACCCTCAAACCATCAATCAAGCAATTTCCATGCATGATGGCTAAGGAACCAAGTTCGTACAAGTTTAATAAATGCGAAACAAGACTCAAAATGACCATCACCCTATCATGCATGATCAAGGGCAATGGAGACCAAGGAAAATGGCACATTTCATCACTTTTGAGTATGAAATGTCTCATTTTCCTTATGTTCAAACTAACGTCCAATTTGAACACATGCAATGCAACACAAAGAATGCTTTTCTTGCTTTTTTTACTTGTCCATTTTGTTTACTCATTTTAATTACCAAATCATCCTTAATCCATTAAGTCCATTAGTGAGTGTCCTCTAAAGGAAAGATAACTCAAACCACAAGTTACTTTGGGCATGAAAGAGGCATTACACTATTGGTAATGAACCCCCTAAGGGATTAAACCATTAGGTGTAGCACCTCCATTTCACACTTAGGCAAACAAGTCGTTTGAAACCACTTTCAAAGTAAACCAAAGAGTGAAGAATTGAGGGGGGGTTGCAGAGAATATAGTGCTGAAATGAAATGCAAAACAACACTAAAACATGCTATTAACTCAAACCAATGATGATTAAAGCATTAAAACATCAAGCTAGTGCAAGGACTTACACTACAACTATGCAATACAAGACTTAAATGAATTAACCAGCCCAAAACAGAGCCAAAACAAGTCAAAACAAAGCGTAAAACATGTTGGACTTAAGCTAAGTTAAGCTAGAAAAACATGCTAGCATGTGAAGTTAACTAGGCATGCAAGCAAGACACAAGGAGGGGAGGCTAACCCCTCCAAATTTGGACTTCAAAACAAGGTTTTTGCCATTGAAAAACCTTTGAAATTCAGTAGTTAAAAGGGCCAAAAAAAGTTGGTTTGAAAGTGATGGATAATGGCACAAAAGCTTAGCAAACAAAGGAGCAAGAAGGGTGGACAACCCCCTAACTCAAAATAGCCTCAAACCAACACTTTTAAACCATAAAAATAGAGTTTTGACAATTCAAAACTAGCCCAAAAACAGTTGAAATAGATGGCAAAACAAAGATACAAAACAAGTATAAACAAGGTAAGTTCTATACATTTGAAACAAAGCACAAAATAGCCAATAATCCAAGCTCAAACCACCTTCTAGAGCTCAAAGAAGATCCCAAGTAATCTCAGCTCAAAGGTGAGAGTATTTGGTTAAGGGTTGGTATGCAAAAGCTAAGGATTTGTGAACAAATGTGTTCAAAATATCAAGAGAGAGAAAATTCTAGAGAGAGATATTTTTTTGGTCCAAAATTGCTAACCCTCAAAAATGGGGAAGGAACCCCCCTATTTATAGAAAAACAACCCTTTGAGCTTAGAAACATCCCACCCTACACATGTATGGAGATGCAGCTATGTGTGCAACAGCTAGCACAGCTGTCAATAAATATCTGGAAAAAGAGACTGGTGGCCGTCGGCCACCACTAATGGCCGACCGGCCACCACTGGTACCCGATAAGAACAGGCCATGGCTGACAGCCCAAGGGGCTAGCCGATAGGCCACCCACTCTTTCAGACTTGAAACAACAAGCTCTTGGTCCAAAACCAAGCAAAAAACATATAAGGTTTCAAGGCACAAAGGCAAGGTGTTCCGCCGAGGACTTTGGGCGCTCAAAACGAACTCAAACAAACACAATCATCGAGAACTCAAGCGATGACATCCAAGTCTTGAGAACGGTCAAAAATGGGGTGTCTACAGGCACGACCGGGCCCTAATGGCCACAGCCGGCCCCAAATGAGGCCTGGCCGAGCCCCAATGTGGCTCCCTTGTCTCTCAATTTCAGGTTCAATGCAGGCTGGCTTAATGCTCAAAAATGGATTTCTGAGGTAAAAACACCTTAGATATGGAAGGTTGGGATTGTTTAGAGCTCAAATTCGGATTCCTTCATTGAGAATTCAAACCACTTACATAATGTAACTTTCATCATTGAGTACTCAGAATAAAGCGCCCAAGTCTTGTGGGCAATCAAAAATGGGGTGTCTACAGCTTCATTCTGAGCACTCGATGATGAGGGTTACATTGTGTAAGTGGTTTGAATTCTCATCGAAGGAATCCGAATTCGAGCTCTAAACAATCCCAACCTTCCATACCCAAGATGTTTTTACCTCAGAAACCCATTTTTGAGCACTGTGCCAACTGTATTGAACCTAGAACAGAGAGACAAGGGATCCATATTAGGGCCCGGTCGTGCCTCATTTGGGGCCGGCCGTGGCCATTGGGACCCGGCCGTGCCTTTTGGGCGATAAACACTATTCTAGGCGGGAATCTGCCAACTGTCTATTTTTGAAGATATTTATGACCTATTTACCTCAAATTCTATAAATACGAGCTCAGACCTTTGTATTGAGGGTTAGAAAAATTTCAAAGAGTTAAAAAGACCTTTGGGAGCTCCATCTTCCTTTGCAAGTCACCTTTGTGCTATCCTATCATCCTTGAACTATATATATACACCATTAGAGCTTGGACTTGGAGCCTTGGTTGAAACTTTGGTACCATAATTCAAACTTGAGAGTGCTTTGGGATCAAGTTTGGTTTACAACAAAAGCATCCTCTCTTCAAGAGGTATAAGCTTGCCACCTTCTTCCTTGCTTTCATTTCAATCTTCGTCTATCTTTTTCTTGTGTTTTCATACTATTTTGGATCAATTCCAAGAGCTGAAACTTGGGGTTAAAGAGCTACCAAAGGTGGAGGGGCTAATTACCCTTTCTTAAACCTTATCCCATAGTTCATACCCTTTGTTTTGTCACTCTTTTCTTTGGTTTAAATACTGGTTTTTAGAGTTTTTAAAAAGCTGAAAAATGTGATTTGGAAGTCCCAAAAGTGAAAGGGTTAGCCACCCCTCCTAACGCTTGCTTACTAGCTTTGTATCCTCTCATTTTGGGCTATCTTTTGTACTCTTTTTAACATTATTTTAGGTATTTCTTTTTTGAGTTATAGGGGCTATTTAATTCATTTAAATAGTTTATGCTTTGAATATGTTTGTAGTGTTATAAGTCCTCATGGATTTGGTTGTTTAGGCCTTAGACACCAATTCATTTGAGTTGATAGCTTTATTTACCTAGTTTTCATGCAAATAATCCCACTTTTGTAATAATCAACTTTGCATAATCATCTCTGCAATCTCCCTCCATTCTTTGCTTTTTTTTATTAAAGATTTGCTTTTAACAAACGGTTGTTGTTCAAGCATAAGAAAGAGACCTTCCATGCTTAATGGTTTAATCTCATTGGAGGCTCATTACCAAGCCATCACATCTCTTATGCTAAACATAACCTCTTGCTTGTCATTCCTCTTTATCACCGGTGTATTTACATCTAAGGGACTAACTTTCTAGTTAGACCCTTGGAAATCATTAAGGAAGGTTTCATTATTGCTTATTATCGGGTTTGGACTTAGAGTCATTATCGCCCTCTCTCAGGTTTGACTCCAAATCCCTTATCGCTCGTAAATGAGTTTGACTCCTCCTTTGTATTTTTTCCCTGAAAAAAAGGGCTTGAAAAGCTCATTTCTCAGGTTAAGTCGATGCTTGTGCATCTTTATTGCTTTTAGACTTAGTGGACGTAAATATCACTTTTGTACAAAATGGTATAAAATATAAGAAATTGAGAGGTAAGATAATAAAAAAAATGCTAATAAAATTGGCTTAAAATTGGGTTAAAACCGACATAAAGGAAACTAATAAAATTGGTTGGATTCGATCGGATGTTATACTGAATCCATCGCTTCTAGAGTCATCACATACTAATTTGTGAGTTTGATGATTCTTAAGGCGTGTCTACCTTCCTTCTTGAATTAACTTCATGATAGAAAGGAGGTGTTGCTTGTCTTTCATTGCATTCATTAAACCTTTGTCCTATCGTGTCCAAAATCATCACGCAATCAACTTTCAACCATTGATGGTTTGGGAACCGAATCCGCTCTTCTCTTGAGTATCTCCATGATAGAGAAGGGCAGAAAGTTCAAACATTGCTTCACTGTTTTCACCTCAGTGCACAAAATAATTTTTCTGCCAAAAATTAGGGCAAGGACGAATCTGTTTGGGCCCGGCCTTGCTTCATTTAGGCCCAGCTGGCCTCCAATGGTGGTACACAAGGAATTTTTTTTAAGAAGTATAGAGCAGTGGCTAAGGATGAACGCATGGCAGTTTCCCAGCAAGGCAGACAGAGCAGTTTCTAAGGAACATTGTCATTGGCACGTGCGCGATCATTGGTTTATTTTTAAATGGATTGTTATAATATCATTGTTGTAATAAATTAGATAGTTATTCATTTATTATTCATTCGGATTTGTAATAAGTAGTTAATTCAGACACTTGGACATTCAGACTCTCCTGCGCGAGGTCAAATATGTAATAATTTGTGTATGTCTTCCAACTCCCATTTCTTTCTCCCTTTTATTTATCCACTTACCGTGGTTGTATAGCATCATATTTTCATTAGCATTTCCCATGACTCGCATCCATTCATTTTGCATGCATAAGGGTTTGGCTTATCATACTAATCAATGTCAATTTCAAATTCCTTACTCGAATACATGCTTTATCGCATGCCTTGAATTGACTCACATGCCTTGCTAGTAGTCAAGCCTATTAATTGCATATTGTATGCGTTGCATTAGTCGTGTTGCATTGTTTAGGATCATGCATTTTTTCTAACAATTTTCTTTCTTTTGGCTCACCTCAGATACTTAGGGTAAGCATTTTTGCTTTAGCATATTGCATGCGTGCGATTGTTGATATGTCGAGCGTAACTATCATGAGGCTACGTGTTTATTTGAAATAACTCTTTGAATGCCTGTGGATGAAGGTTATTTTGCCTACGTTAGGACGACTTTGATTATTGCATATACAAACTCCTTTTCTTTGAGTTGCTTATGTCAAAAACTCTTTCAAAAATTGCACTGAAATCAAAGCGTTCTAAATTAAGCAAAGTGGTCTATATTTGTTTGACTTCACGTAATAATGATAGCATAATAATCGGAACAAGAGCATATAATGTACATAAAAATCACATCATGATTAGTATAGGCAGATCTTTGATCGAGTGAATGGGGTGCTCAATTCATGACCTTCCCCTCTCATACCTAAGTTCCCGAACCGAGACACTTTGGTTATGATGGACAAGTGGCCTTTGGCACGAGTCATGGGTTTCTTAAATTTTTCAAAAATATTTAGGTGGCGACTCTGTAATCTGGCAATGCAGTCCATTTTTGGCATCTTCGACAATAAATGGGTTTTCTAAAGATTTACCGAAGTTGGACTCATTTGTGTTTATCTGTTTCATATTGCATTCGTGAAACCAAATTCCGAACCACAGGAGTCCGAACTATAGGGCTATCATATCCAAGGATATTAAAACCCTCTGAGGAGCACGAAAAGCAAGCTACAGTCTTCGCTTTCAATCTCTGCATTCTCTGCTTCTTTTACATTATAGGTGCACTTCATTGCTACCATGGAGCAATTTTTTGCCCGTACTTGGTCTCCCTTTACTTCTTCAATTCCCTGTTCAGTTGGGAATCGCAACAGTTGGTGCAGCGTTAAGGGATCAGGCCTCATTGCATGCAACGAAAGTCGTCCCAAAATGATATTGTATGGGGGAGGCAGTATCTATCACAGTAAACTCCGTTACTACATTCTTGCTCTCTGTCTGCACCTCCAGACTCGTGGCTCCAAGAGGCCATGTCAGCGTCCCGTTGAATCTAACCATAGGGCTGTCAGATTGCTCTAAATCATCCCGGTTGAGGAGAAACTCCTTGTAACATCTAACATACATGATGTCACAAAAGCTGCCCCAATCAATCAGTATTCATCTCACCTGGTAATCTCTAATCTTCAAAGTTACCACCAGGGCATCATTGTGCGGATGCTACACCATATCCAAGTCTACCTCAGTAAAAGAAATCATCGGTCCTTGATATCTGCTTGTCCTGGGCTTCTTCTGCTAGACCTGATATACATGTTGTAGGTGCCTCACTCTCTGGGTCTCCCCTCGAACTTCATTATCATTGACCTTCGAGTGAATCACTTGATCCCTCGAGGTCCATCTGCCTACTGCGGTGGTGGTGGTGGGGGTGGTGCTACTGGTGCCTGGGCAGCCTTGCGTGCTCCTCCCTTGTCTTTGCCTCATCTACTAGGTCTCTCAAGTGACCCTGTCTGACCAAATCCTCCAAGTGTGACTTCAGAGCCCGGCACCTCTGAGTCATGTGCCCATCCTCATTGTGGTAGGCACAATGCTTCCCAGTGCTCCTACCCATGAATTCGCTAGGGACCCTCTCCGGTGCTCTGTAGTATGTCTGGTTTCTGATCCTCTCCAAAACCTTATAGATTGGAATCTTGAATACCGTGCTAACTATCTGCATAGCCCTCGTTCCTGTTTCTGGCCTGTCAATGCCGGTATTCCCTCGGTCTCGCTTCTGCGAGCTATTTTTCTTTTCTTGCTTTGGTGTCTCCATTCCTTATGTGTTTTTCTCTGCTCTGGCATACTTCTCAATCCATGCCATGAGCTCTTCCATGCTCTTTGGTAGGGTTTTTGTAAATGATTTTTGAAAAGAACAATTATCATCTAGGTCGTTCTTGAAAGACACAACCGCCAGCTCCTGGTTACAAGCCAGAATCTAGTTGCACACCTCATAGTATCTCTTGGCATAAGCCCTGAGGCCTTCGTCATCGCTAATCTTCAAATCTAATAGGGAGTCTACCCTCAGTGGCTGCGACTTGTTCATAACAAACCTGGCCACAAATATCTCGGCCAAGCCTTCCCAACTCTTTACACTCCCTTTCGGCAGTTTGTGGAACTAATCTGATGCTATCTCCCCAAAGGATGATGGGAATAATTTGCATAGCAGCTGCTCATTCCCGCTCCACAAAGCTACTTAATTCAAATACAAACCAATATGAAAGTTAGGATCAAACTTACCATCGTAGATCTGAAACCTCGGCATGTTGAATCTCTTCGGCGCCTCAAACATATCCAACCCCACTGAAAATGGCGTCTTCAGCTGGACGTTGGATGTGATCTCAGCGTTAAGTATTTTCTCTGGAGGTAATCTCTTAGGTCCTCCTTCGTTCTGCCGGGAGCTCGACTATCAATAGACTTCAGTCTCTTTGGTGTACTGCTCCTGGTGTAATTGTGCGTCCTCTTGGACTTCCCTTGTCCACTGCATCACAACAGAGGCCTTGCCCTTAAACTGCCAAGATCCCTTGACATAGGTCCCCTTGGTCCGCGTTATTCTCTGTGACTCGCCTCATACTGGCTCTGTACGCTCGACATCCTTTGATGGCTGATGTGAATTTCCTTGTCCCCTGCCATGCTGTGGGACAACTGGGACTACCTTCTGTCCTTCTTTCAGGGCATCAATCTTAGTTGCTGGTGCCGGTGTCTCTTGCAATGAGAACGATGGTTGCATCACGTTGTTTTGCATCATGAAGTTGACTACTGTCTATAGGTCTGTCAACTTGTTTGCCATGTCCTTCATCTCCTCATCCTGTCTTGGGCATCTATCCTTCCATACCTGGAGATCGCTTTCATTGTAGTATTCATCTCGGCCTCTCTTCTTCGGGCCATTGCACCCCTTGCCGGGATCATTTGCCCCAGGATTCAGTTTCTGTACTCCTTCATTACGGTTCTCTCCTTCGGCATTAGGATCCATATGTTCCTCCACCTTACTGTGGATGTCATTCCCAATTCTCTCTTCCTATCTGTTGTTGGCCATCTATTCTCCTTAAGTTCCCATAGACGGCGCCAAATTGTGGGTGTTAATTTCCAAACACACAACCAAACAGAGAACTTAGCTGCAGAGCACCAATAGAATAGTTTAAGCCAACTACCTACCAACAAGAAGATAAGAATACTACTATGGTTCGTCCATCCGGGGGCACTCTGACCATCAAGTCAGTCAACCTATCTCTGAAAGATCTCAAAACAGTGCTTAAACTCACAAGTCAAAACGTACCTCAAACTCACGAGGGTGCTGTAGTCACCCCATTTTTGACCGCCCTTAAGACTTGGGCGCCACTGATTGATCACTCGATGATGAAAGTTATGCTGTGCAAATATTCAATTTATTCAGCAAGAACAGCTTCTAAATCCCAACCTTACACCCTATTTTCGCATCAATCCGTTAGGACAAAAATGAGCAGCCTTCACTAAAAAAGGCATATCTCTTTGCACACTTAGAATTTAGATGTGAAGCCGCCACAATTGGAAAATAGACTTCCGAGGCTTCAATTTAGTCTCAAGAATGACCTAAAACCGTGTCCGGATGAAGGAAATATGCCCATTTGAAATCGAGCCTGGAAGTAGATTTTTGTGGCTGGCCACTTTAGTGGCCTGCCGGCCAGTTGTGCAAAATTTGGCCATTTTGAGTGTTTTGACCAGCCAAGTGTCCCCCACTAGTGGCCTGCCGGCCACTTGTGTCAAAAGCCAGATTTTTGCATATATTTGTTGCCAGCTATTCCCATACTGCACCAGCTGTTTGTATATAGATATTTTTGACTGAGGCTCATGTTTTCTATATATAGAGGACCTCCCCTCTTGCTTTCAAGGTTGAAAAATTTAGGAGTGAGAAAATATTTTTGGAAGAGCAAAATTCTCTCTCTACAATTCTCTCTCTCTCTTGTAACTTGCATAGCCTTTGCCTAAACACTCTAAACCAAACCTAGAGAGCTTCTTGCTGAGGTGATTTGAGCTTGAATTTGGGCTCTTAAGGCACTTGAGAGTGTGAAATTGGTGGGTTGTAACTCAAAGAAGCATTCCTCTTCAAGGGGTATACCTTCTAGTCCTTTTGTACCATCTTTACACTACTTGTTTGCTATCATTTCTTGCTGTTTTTCAGGTATTTATTACCTGTATTTTTTGCCTGAAACTTGTAGTTTAAGGCCATTAAAGGTAGAGGGGTTGATAGCCCTTCTTTGAACCTTAATTCTAAGGCCTTTGCCCTTGTGTTTCCCATCTTCTCATCATCTTTTTTTTGAGCTTTTTACCACTGATTTTAGAGTTATTTCAGAGGCGAAAACAATGTTTTGAAGTCTCAAATATAGAGGGTAGCCTCCCCTCCTTGTACTTGTTTACTACCTTAACATGCTCCATGTTTTAGCTTATTGTTCTACCTTTTTTTGTCTTAATTCTAGCATGTTTTAGGACTGATTTAGCACTATTTTAGGACTATTTTTGGTTGTTCATTGCATTTGAGCTTTGTATTGCATGCTTGTAGTGTAATTGTCCTCATAGGCTTGGTGGTTTTGGCCTTAGCCACCAACCTATTTGAGTTGATAGTGTTTATTTCAAGCTTTCCATACTTGTGATCACCCTTAATCACTTCTGCAACCTCCTTCCTTTCTTGGCTTTTTCTTTGCTTTGAAAGTTGTTTCAAACTAGTTGTTTGTTTAAAGCTTGAGATTGAGGTATTGTGCTTAATGGTTTAATCTCTTTGGGGGTTCATTACCAACAGCATGACACTTCTTTCATGCCTAAAACAACTCTTGGTTTGGTACTCCTTTCCGTTAGAGGACTTTAAGCTCACTCTTGGGCTTAATTGACTAAGGAATGGTTGGTAAGTAAAATGGAGTAATAAAATTAAGACTAAAAGTGATGCAAGATAATAAAATCAACTTGGGTTCAATCGGACGTTAATTGAACCCATTGAGTCTTGAGTCGTTTCATACTCGTTAGTGTGTAAACGGTTCAAGAGTCAATGTTAACCACTTCCCTTGACCAATCCATGATAGGAAGGAGGTTTGAGAGTCTTTTATATTGTATTTATTAAAATTGTACACCTTAATTCATAAGCCATCATGCAATGAAATTACATCGATTGATGGCTTGTGAATTAAAGATTGCCACTACTTTGAGCTGTTTGATGATAAGGAGGGGTAAGGGGTATAAACATACCTTGAGAATACCCTGTTCTTGCTTTGTGTGCTTTATGTTACAGTAGGAGGAACCAGACTTTGTAGTCGGCAGGCCACTAATTCTTGATGGCGGGCTACCATTTGTGGCCGACAGGCCATTACTTTTGGCCTGCCGGCCACTTTTGTCAAATTGAGCAGTAACTTTCTGGAGCCGAGCAAAGCAGAATCTGAGGTGAAAAGGTGTTCTACTGTGCAATAGAAGCATTCTGGCAGCAAAGCAGTGGGCTTTTAAGGTGGAAATCCGTGCATGCATAAGCATTTCCATTACTTATCGAGGCTCGTTCGCTTGTGGGCTTGTAATAGCTAGCTAGTTAGTTAATTAGTGTTGTAATTAATTAGTTAAAAATGCTAGTGTCACGACCCCAAACCTGGCCCTATGGGTTTAGCACCGTAACCGGCCAGTAACCCGTGATTACCGAAGGCCTGCTTAACAGTAATGCAGTATAACAGAGTTCAGGGCCTGGCGGAAGCCAATACAGTAAATAACTAGTGTCCATTGAGCTGTGAAAATCTGTATGCCAAAAACATTTTTCATGCATTCATACGGTTCAAACAGTACAGTCTATACAATCATACACAACATTCAGTACGGGGACTTAACCCCTCAATACCGTACAGTAGAACAGTAAGCGGTCTATACAGTGATACAAAACAGTGAGGAGACCGATGGGAAAAAAACCTAAAACAAAATCCCAAAGCCATAACATGGCAACACGGAACCTCACGGTGAGGCACATAGGCTGGCTTGACAAAACTGGGGACCAACCCACGCTCCTAGCTCTGGTCTGGCTGCTGAGAACCTACATATATATATATAAACAGTGAGCTAAAGCCCAGTGAATAACATAAAGCGTAAAGAGGTTATGAATGAATGTCCTTACAGTAATGAAATCAGTTCATTAAACAGTATTTCAGTCTTTCAGTATTTCAGTCAATCAGTCATATGTGGTACATCCATTAGCCTATAAACAGTAGGTCCAAAAGGACCGGGTCTTAACAGACCCAACAGTAATGATGGCCAATCATTCAGTAAACAGTATGGTTCCACAAGGGAACCGACAGAGCTCTGTAACAGTAACAATAATTGCTAAGGATGCCACAATACAGTTCAGAATACAGGACATACATTCATTCAGTAAACAATAACATTTCAATAAACAGTTCAGTTCAGTATTCAAAAGATAACCATTTTGAACATATCTTTACACAACTGTTACTCACAGAGATTGGGCTAATAGCAGCTAGAGCGCGTCCCCGTGAGCCAACCCTAAACAGTTAACAAATAGAACACACACTAAGTTTCACAGTCGGGAAGGGTGATAATTAAATCCCTAAATTTCTTCGATGTGGTTCTATGTCTAAATCCTCATTAAGATGTCTTAAACTAGGCCTAAGAATGCCTAGAATGAGATGAGGATGCAAAAATACAGTTGGAAGGCATTTTTCAAAAGTTGCTGAAAATAGGCGCTTCGCTCGAGCGAGCCTTCCTTCGCTCGAGCGAGCTTCCAAAATCAAAGGCTTCGCTCGAGCGAACAATCCTTCGCTCGAGCGGTCTGATGAACAGTAAAAGTACTGGTTGCTCGATTTTTACACGCGATACCACGCTCGATGCTCGCTCGAGCGGAGGCCTGAATAAAGGTGCTCGCTCGAGCGAGAAATCCTTCGCTCGAGCGAAGAAGCCAAATCTGGAAATTTCCAGATTTGCCTTCCAAGCTCAAACCAAGCATTCACAACTCAAATCTCGACCTCTTGGGCCCAAATTCTGGAAAATACATCCTCATTCAATTTACAACAAGTTTCAAAAGCCAATTTACACATGCAAGGGCCAAGAGTTGGTCAATTTAAGCCATTTATCAAACCCATTTCAAGAATAAATTTCAAACATGCAATGTATGAGTTTTAACCCAAATTCAAGCTTCAAATCTTGCTCTAATGAGCTCAATAGTTGGTAAACATTATGAAAACATGGACTTATACAAAAATGTGAACATGCATGCACCATTTTGCCATGAAATCAATTCAAACTCATCAATTCTTACATGCATGCAACAATGGAGTTCTAATTCAACATATTTGTACTAAATCATGGCCTAGCTCTCTAATTGGGCATGAACCATGCAAAATGAGGCTCAAAGACAACAATATGGAGATGATTTCCTACCTTAGTCTTGTAATCAAGGTTTTAAGAGTCCAATTATGCCAATTCTCTAGCAATTCCTTCAATTCTTCAAGCTAAATCCACAAGACTAAGTCTCTCTCTCTCTAACCTCTTCTTGGTCGGCTATAACAAGAATGAGGGGCTGATAGAATGTTTTGATCAAGTGAAATCAAGGTTCTACAATAATAATAACAAAGACTCCACCCAATGGCATGATCGTAATTTCAACAAACTCTATAATTGGCTTTATTTAATCTAGTTTAATCATTCCTAATCAATTTTCAGATAAATACACCATTAAATCAGAAATATTCTACTGATCATGGAACACTAAACGGTTTCTAATTCGGCCGCCGATAAGGCCTTCAATTAGCAATTAAACACACGAATTCAAACAGATAATCAATCAATCAAACAGATGCAATATGCAATTCAATAAATAAGCTTATTCACTTTCAGTTTCGATTTCAATCAGTTTATTCAGTAACTCAATTCATTCAATTATCAGTCATTATCAGTTCAGTTTAGCAGTAATCAGTATATAATTCAGTGGTTTATCGGTAATCAGTACGAGGGTTGTTACAGCTAGTTAATTTGTTGTAATTAATTAATTAGTTAAATTAATTAATTTTGTGTTGTAAATCCTTTAATTAGCTAGAATAGTTAGTTAATTCGTTTTGTAATAGCTAGTAAATTAGCTTACATAGTTAGTTTATTCGGACCCTCCTGCGCGAGGGCAAAATGTAATAATGTGTATATTTTCCAACCCCACGTCTTTCTCCATTTTATTTACCTGCTTATGATAGTTAGTTTAGGGCATCATGTTTCGTTTAGTATCTCTTATGCCTTGCATCCATTGTCTTGCATGCATTAAGCTCGGTACATCATTCTAACTTGCATTGTTAGTTAATACTTCTTTAAATACGTGCTTAGACCGCATGCTATCAAATTGATTCATATGTCATATTAGTAGCCAAGCCTAGTAATTGCATATCGTATATGTTGCATTAGTCATATTGCATAGTTAGGATCATGCATTTTTCTAACTCTGTCATCTTTTTTGGCTTGGAGTACTAGGTGAGCTTTTATTTGCTTTAGCATATCGCATGAGTGTGGTTGTTACCATGTCAAAGAATGATTACCATAAGGCTAAGTGCTTAAGTGATAAACTATTTGTATGCCTGTGGATGAAGGCTAGTTGCTTGAATTGGGATAGTTTGATTAATGTACATTTGAACCCACTTTTTCAAGTGGCACATTCACAAACTCTTTTCAAAAACAAACATGAATCAAATGTTCCAATTTTTGCAAATTAGTCTATACTTGTGTGCGCATCACATAGTAAGTTAGCCTAATAACCGAAACAAGAGCATATAATGTAAAATAAGAATCACATCATGATTAGTAGAGGCCGATCTTTGATCAGGCGAGCGGGGGTGCTCAATTCATGACCTTCCTCTCTCGTACCTAAGTTCCCGAGCCGAGACAATCTTGGTGAAGACGGGCACGTAGCCTTTGGCATGAATCATGGGTTTCCTAAATTTTCCAAAAATATTTAGGTGGCGACTTTGTATCTGGCAAAGCAGTCCATTTTTGGCATTTTGATTCAAAATCAATTTTCCAAAAGATTTGTCAGATTTGAACTCTTTTGTGTTTTCTATTTCACATTGCATTTATGGAATCAGATTCAGAACTACGAGAGTCTGAACTGTAGGGCTTATTGTCTTCCGAAAGGAGCGTGAAAAGTCGAGCTACAGGTGCCTCACTTTTATAACTAGCAGTGACCTGATCTCCTAGAAGCCTCACTTCATTGGACTCAAGCTCAAAGCTCATCTTGGACTCTCGGCTAGATAGGGATAAACTCCTCATGAGCCTTATCCTTATCCAAACTGAGAGCCTCTTCTGTTCTAGGACTCTTGTCCCTTATCCGAACACCTCGGGATTCTGGAATTACCGCAGAACATCTTGGCAATGTCTTGGTCACCTCAGAAACATGACTCATCCACGTGGCACCCTATATCTCAAGGCTATCTTGGCCACGTGGCCCCATTCGCAAAATACTTCCCCACAATTTATACTATTACTGATATTAAAACACCCACTTATACATTATTCTATTTTATAAGTGTGTGTGATGGTAACATAGTTGTCCAGATTGTTTGACCTTAAGGTATGTGGCAATCTTTTCAATGCCCGCCCCAGATATAGGCCGGCAAGGCTGCCTCTTAGGGTCTTGAATTTTGTTAAAATTTAGGGCTCCAAAAAAGTTGACCCTTGCATTATGTTTACATTTTTTTTTTTACTTATTATTTCTCAAGTAAAAAATAAAATAAAAAAACTATTAACTCAAAAACAATTATTTAAAAACTTATAAAGAAAAGTGATGTGTGGTCGAGATTCAATTTTTGTATAATGAGAACCACACTTGAAATAAATCTTAATCACATAATGTTTTTTATAGGTGTTTTTTGTGTGTAAATTTTCTAAGTACATTTCAAGAATTTAAAAAAAAAAAAAACAAAAAAAAGATCCAACCCAAAGGAAAGGGTTCAAAAATATGTCAAATATACACACTAGTTATAATTGCTTATGGGGACAAAAGTTTTTCGAAATTAAAGTTGATCAAATATTATCTTTGATCAATCATGTCAAAAGTTAAGTGTTTACTAGTGGTTGTGCTTAACCAGATCCAGAAAATGAGAAGAATGCTTTAGGAGAAAGGGCACAATATGGGAGCTTCTATTTCCACGTGCCATTTCCTCTTTCTTCAAACACTTAATCATATTTTATTTTATTATAATTTTGTCCTAAAATAAAATTATCAAAATGTCCTTATCTTCTCCACCAAAATCTTAACTTCCTAAACCTAACCCTAGCCACCAACACCACGAACCACCATTGCTGCAACTTTTCTGCCGTGAAATCCCTATTGCCACGAGCTTCCCACCATTGCAAACTTAGTCCGCAACCCTTGTTTGGTACCCTCGCAACCACCACGCTTCATTCTATCAAAATCAAAGTCGTAGCCCCTCTCGCTCTCTACTAAACCCTAGCCACCATGATTTCTCTCTTTAAAACCCTAGTCACCAACGATCTCTCTTTATTTCAAAACCCTAGTTGTGCGATCTCTTTCTCTGTGAATGTCTCTATATCATGGTCGTCGGAGTGTGGAAAGGGTTGGTGTGTCACAGGTAAGGGAGTTGCGAGCAGCAAGGGTCGCGAGGAGTGTATCGAAAAGGATTGAGTAAGGGCAGAGGTGTGAATGGAATGTGGGTGAGGGTGTGAGAGGGCTGAGAAGGGCCACCGGAGATGGTAGTAGCAGCGGAGGTGAGATGGAAAGCTCGTAGTGGTGGCCAAAGTTTGCAATGGTTCATGGCGATAGTGGAGGTAGCGAGTGGTGTGACACTTTGTACTCCTTGGACTAGTAGGATTTCTTTTGACTCTCTTATTATTGTACTTTAAACCTCTTTGATTGATTTTAGAGTATTGATTGGGTTGATATCATAATGGTAAAGTAGGATTGAACCAAAAACATTGATTCGAATAATTGTCTTATAAGCAGTCTTCACTCTTTTTCCTTTTCCTCTTTCCACACTTTTAATCGGATATGAGGCTAGAACCATTGGAAATGTAATGACCCCAAAATGCGTATAGGAAGTCATCCTTATTTAATTCGGGGTTAATGTGTTTTAATTTAACTATATCTATTGGAATTGAAGAACTATCTGTTGAGTTATGATTTTAAAACTGGAATTGACGACCTTTATTGTAACGATCGGCAATTTTTTTTCCCTCTGCTTGAGCGGGGGAGTTGACGCTCGAGCGGACCTTTGGGGTTTCCAGTAATTTTGCAGGCGGACTGAAATTCTGGGAGTGGTGATTTATTGCTCGAGCGTAGAAGTGGGCGCTCGAGCGGGTCGCCTGGTTAAGTTTGAACTTCTGAGGCACGTGGGCTCATTTTTGACATTCTTATTAGTGTATTTGGAATGTTCTTATCTTATTCTGGGGTATTGATTGAGGTGGTGGTATGATGGTAAAGTAAGATTGGACCAAAGAATATAATTCGGATAGTTATTCTACGATCAGCCGTCACTCATTTGCCCTTTTCTTTTTCCACACTTTGAATTTAGATGTGAGGCTAGAACCATTGGAAAGCTTATTTTCGGGGCTTCAATTTGGACACAAGAACGACTTAGAACGGAGTCCCGATGAGAGAGTTATACCCGTTTGAAGTTTTCATATCTGTGCTGGAAGTAGGTCCGCATGTGCGGGGATAGCGGTGCACGTGCGGGACTGTGCGGGACAGCAGCTCAAAAACGTGATTTTTGGATCATTTCTTACATTTTCTTTTCCTCTCTTCATCTCCCCTTCTCCATGTCCGAAAACCTAGCCCTAAAAACCTTGATTTCCTCCACTTTTATCAACAAATCTACCATGGATCTTGCATCAAGGATGGAGAACAAGAGAAGATCAACATTTCTACCGATTGGAATTTCAAAATTTTGGAGGAATCTCATCAAAGCTTGCTCCTTTGTTTGATTCTTGAGGTAGGGGTCCTAGTTCTCCTTCAATGCTTACATTAATAGATAGATTTGTGGTATTTTGGAGTATACAAATACAAAATCTATAGTTTTGAGCATATTATGTCCAACTTGAGATTTGGGGGTTTAGGGTTTAAAATGTTGGGGATGCAATTGCTGGGTTAAGGTGATGGATTATGAACTATAGACTTGTAATCAATGAGAAAATTGGAACAAGAAGGAATGGTTTGGGAAGTTTGGATTTTTCTTGAAACCCTAGGTTAATTAATGATGATAACCAATGATTTGGCCCAAATTGAAAGTAGAATAGTGAAATTGAGGTATTGAATTATATGTGTTCAAATTTAATTGGAATTTGGAAATGTTTGAAAATTATGTTTAAAATTTGCGAAAAAACTTTGTTATGAACATTGAAATTCATGCTCTAATGTGAAGGGAAAATTGGGGAAATAATCTATTAATGATATGAATGATATGAACTCGGTTTTGGAATGTTGAAATGGGATTCAAGGATTTATTTTGAATTATGTTAAATTACAAATGGTGTTGATGAACTAAATGTTGATTTTTGTTAAAATTATGTTGTGTTGAATAATATTGAATTGAATGGTGTTGTACTATGATGAATTGTGTTTGAATTATTATGGATTGTGTAGGGTCAGCTACAGGGGTGGACCAAGCATCTGAACACTGTGAGCAATAGTACGGAAATGTACATTTTATTTACCATTGATAATTATTGTCACTAATGCTCTGTTCCTCGTAAGTGATACATGAACATTTATGACGATTGGAAGTCAATGTAAACGTTGAAAGATTGGCATACATCGGTATGACTTTAAAATCATTATGTCCTGTCAATAGTTAATAAATGGAACTATGGTATTCCGGTATCTCTGGAATCATTCAATCGGTAAAATGTGTTTACCTTTCGTTAATATTTATTAAGAACGTTCTGTTAAACTTAAGTTAACTGCATTAACTCAGGTGAATGATGCAATGGTTACCAGTAATACTCTGTTAGTTGCAGGTCAACCATATTAACATTTATGAATGATTAAATAAAGGTGTATGTTACTGATTAATAGCTCAAGTGAACCATGCCATTTCTTAATGAATAAAGAGACTTTGTGTTCATCTTCGAAGAATCAGAATAATTGGAAGTTATGTAAATCCATATGAACTCAAAGTTATTCAGAATCTATGACATGAATGCAAAAGTTTAACATCATTATGTGACCCACATGAGAATGTGAATTATTTTATTTTGTTAAGTGCACGATAATGACATGATATAACAAGAAATGCTCTATTACGTTATGAATTAATGAATGATTATCCATATATGTAAAAGTATTCATGGCATCCTTAGCACAAGGCCCTTACCCGGGGGTAATAATACCGTGGTCTTATGGCCCTTGCCCGGGGGTAATAATACCGTGGTTCAAGTATGTTACGAGATATCTCTTGCCATCGACGGTCTTGTACGGATGGTACCACCGACGGTCTTGTACGGGTGGGTTATGTCTTGCCATCAACGGTCTTGTACGGATGGTACCACCGACGGTCTTGTACGGGTGGGTTATGTTTTGCCATCGACGGTCTTGTACGGATGGTACCACCGACGGTCTTGTACGGGTGGGTTGTGATCAAGCATGAACTTTGATTTCGATTTCTGTTTCTGATTCAAGCATAATTAAGAATATGTATGAATATGTTTCTATTTATCCGTTTCGTTTATGCTATGTTATAACATGATATGAATTGATCGGTCTTTAAGACCTAATGATTTCTGGTATGGAACAAAGTGCTACACGGAACTAAGTGCTACGACGTGAGTCACCTCTAGAATCCGTGTGAGACACCTCTTGGGTTCATACAAGTATGTTCAAGGGCTATATGCCAACATGCGTAAAGCTTAATGTTAATACGGTCAAGGGCTTAATGCCATTTTGATAAGGGCTGTAATGCCATTCTGATAAGGGCTTAATGCCGTTCTGTTAAAGGGCTCAATGCCACTCTGTTCAAGGGCTTAAAGCCATTTTAGTTAAAAAAGGGCCTAAGGCCGTTATGAAATTAGTACAAAATCAATTAACCTTATGTCCTCTTATTTATGTATGCATTGAAATGTTTTATCATTCAAGTTGAGTATTGAATTGTTATGTACTATTATTCACTGAGCTTCGCTCACTTTGTGTTATGTCTGTTCTGTAGGTAATCACTTTGGGAGTCCGTCTTAACCTTAATGCTCACCCTTCAGTTGTCAACCTCAGTATGCCCAAGCTCCCAAACCAAGCTCATGCATTTATGTGAAGTTTTGTTAAAAAATTTAGTTTGCACTTTAATTATTTATCTAAGGTGAAGATGTATGTATGTAACCCCTTTCTTTACCAATGTTCAGTTATACGCTCAATTATGTATATGGGTATGTATTTAGATAAATAGCTCTCATGTATGTGATCCTAGCATGTTAGTTTTAGCTCAATGGATGTTATTCTATGTTACTTTGTAATATTAAATGCTTCCGTTCAGGCCCCATATAGTATGTATATCAGGTTAAGTGTCCATTTCTTCATAGGTCATGCCCGAACTTTTAGGGGCGAGTTTGGGGTGTGACAGGAAATCTTGTTTCTGGGGCTTGAATTTGGACACAAGAACAGCCTAAAATGGAGTCCAGACAAAGGAGTTATGCTCATTTGAAATTTGAGTACCTATATTGGAAACAAGTCCTCGTCGAGCGAACTTTTGACCACTTGAGCAGTATATTCAAAGTCAGGCACTTTAAAGTCACTTTTTGGCCCAATCTTTTCATTCTTTCTTCCCGTCTTCTCTTCCTCTCCTCCATACCCGAAACCTTAGACCTCCAAACCTTGATTTCATCTATTTTTCACGAAGAATCCCCATAGATCTTACATTAAAGATGAAGAACAAGTGAAGATCAACATTTCGACCGATTGGATTTTGGATTTTTTGAAAGAATCTTCTTGATCTAGCTTCTCTACTTTTATCTTTGAGGTAGGATTACTTTTAATCTTGTATCTCTTTATTTTAAGGATGTTTATGTGGAGCTATTATGACATTAATGCTAAAATTTAATATTTGAGTTTACAAAATTGGGTTTTGTTTCAAAAATGAAATTTTCTCTACATTTTCTTAAAATTTCTATTAATGGCTATGGATTATGAAGATTTTAGTTGGGAAATAACATTTAACATGATTTAGGGGTAAAAGCCCCAAATTTATGAAAACACTAGTTGTAAAATTGGGAGAAAAGATGAAATTGATTTTTAATTCTTTAAAATTGATGAATGGATCATGATATTTTGAATATGTATTGACTAAGACTTATGAAATTGAAACCTCTTGAGATTTTTCTTGAATTATGAATATTATTCCTTATTACTCCACTAAATTACCCTTTACCTAAAGAATGTATGCATACTTGGAAATCTTGGAAATTCTGTTTAAGGGGGTGGTAAATAGCATATGAATCTAGGTAGGGAGTCAGTTTTTGGAAAGAGTTGTGTGTTGTTGGTACCCGCACAGGGGAAAGTTTAGGTGCCCAATTGCCCTATTTTGAGCTTATCGCCGGACGAATGTGGGAAAGTGTTTTTGAGTGTCAATGGTCCTGCCATATTGTAGTAGGTAAAAGTGACAAAACGGACGATTTTGGGTGCCCATTCCCTACCGTATTAATAGCCGGCAAATGTGGGGATATTTTGGATATAAATCTATGTATATGTATGTATCAGGACTCTCTTTAGGGATTTCATGGCATATTTACCCCCCGGTGTTGAATTGTGAAATTGTGAAAGTTATGAATTCATGTATTCTTTCTTAAATTAATACTATGAATTGAATTAAATATGTTTGGTTGTGATAATGCCATATGAATTTTCGAATAACTAGATTGTAGACCGCCTGAACTTCTCCATGCACCCCCCTTTCGGAGAGGGCGCGAATTGGGTTCATAGCTACTACAGTTCGGACTCCTATCACGATTCTGTATCTAGTCTCACAAAGTGCAATGTAAGACTAATAAATCACCAAAGAGTCCAAATCCGGCAAATCGTTTTGGAAAATCGATTTTAATCAAGAAGTGCCAAACATGGACTGCTTTGCCAGATTACAGAGTCGCCACCTAAATATTTTATTTTTGGGAAATTTAGGAAACCCTGACTCGTGCCAAAGGCCACGTGTCCGTTATCACCAAAGTTGCCTCGGCTCGGGAACTTGGGTACAAGAGGGGAAGGTCATGAAATAAGCACCCCCGCTCGCCCGATCAAAGGATCAGCCTCTACTACCATGATATGTTGTTTTATAGACACATGTATTCTTATTCCGGTTATTAATCTAACTTACTATGTGATACACACAGCATACAAGTATAGACTCAATCACGAGAATTGGAACAAAACAACTCATGTTTGTTTTTGAAAATGGTTTGAAAGTGCTACTCGCAAGTAGGCTAAAGCGCGGATTTGCCACCTTCAAGTGGGCTTAAAACATAATGATTTGCCACTCCAAGTGGGCTTAAAACTCACATTTGATGAATTGTTCCAATTCAGGCAATGAAGCCTTCATCCACAAGCATTCATGCAGTTAATCACTTAAGCAAATAGCCTCATGGCAAGCATGCTATCATGGCAACACTCACACTCATGCAAGGATGCTAAAGCATAAACACTTACAGTGTACTCCGAGCCAAAACAGAAGCTAGTTAGAAATCATGCATGACCCTAACTATACAAGAATGCCTAATGTAACACATGCAAAATGCAGCTAAATAGGCTCGGCTATGTAAAATGGCATTTGAATGCAACACTTGATAACATGCTGTGAAACACGTACTCAAATATGTATTGAAATACAATACAGTTTGTATGATGCGCCAAGCCCGGTGCATGCAAGACAAATGAATTATGCACGCATGCAAGCATAAGGTATGCTAATCGAAATATGCCCTAATCTAACCACTGAAAGCGGATAAATAAAAGGGAAAAAGACGTGAAGTTGGAAGACATGCACACACACACGCACACTTATTACAACTTTTGCCCTCCCGATAGAGGGTCCGAATGAATTTGCTAAGCTAAGCTAACTAACTAATCTAATTAAACTAATTAGACTAATTATTACACAACAAAACGAATAACTAATAAACTACTTACTAATTATTACAACACTTAATTAATTAACAAACTAATTAATTAAATTACCAATTTAAGCTAACTAACAAGTAAAGCTAATTACAAATCATACTGCCTCAGCTCTATTCCAAGAGGTTGAAGATGCATGCTCGGTTGGCGTTCGCTCGAAAATCCATTACCATGTTGTCAATTGCCTCTGTTTGCACTTGCCTTGATCTCTGAAAATTGTGCCAACCTCTAGACTGCCTTTACTCTAAAACAGGGATCTGTCGGTGGGCTGCCAGCCAGAAAAAGTGGCTGCCAACCACTAAAAATGGCCGGTCGGCTAGTGCTACTGGTCGGTCGGCTAGTTGCTTCTGCAGGCTTCTGGTTTTGCTGCAACAGAGAACAATAGAGGCACGGCAATGTATTTGCAAGACAATGTAGGTACTGCCACTCTCCTAATCATGTCTCAAGCTCAAAGGAGCGTGGCACTCGGCTCTCAAGCCACCAACCAAGCATTTTCAATGCATGGTGGCCAAGAACCAAGCTTATACCATGTTTATGAATGCACAAACAACATACAAAGAGCCTCCACCCTATCATGCTTGATCAAGGGTGTTAGCGACCAAGAAACGTGGCACGTTTCATCACCTCGAGTATGAAACGTCCCATATTTCTTGTGTTTGGATTAACGTCCGATCTAAACACATGTAATGCAACGCACATATGTTATCTTGGCATGTTTTGGTTGACTCAATTCTTGTTTACAATTTTACATTACCGATCCATTCTTTAATTGGTTAAGTCCAATGTGCAAGTCCTCTAAGGAGAGGTGGTCAACCAAAAGAATGGTTTAGGACATGAGAGGGATTATGCCCTTTGACTAGGAGGAACCCTCGAAAGAGAGTTAAAGCCATTTGGCACAAACCCTTCTTCATACTTAAACACAAGCTTAAGGCCAAACAACCCTCAAATCAAATTGAAAAAAGAGGAAATGGGGGAGGTTGCAGCTACTTTAGTGCTGAGATAGCATGCTAAAAGACCTTAAAGCATGCAAGCGATACAAGCATAACTTGTTGAGGGCCAAAAACAACAAAGCTAGTAAAGAGCATCACACAAGAGGCATGCACAAATGACCAAACCAACTGTGGACAGAGCTCAATCATGCCAAAATAATGGTCTAAACATGCTGAAATAGGAGCTCAAAATGCTAGAAGAACATGCACACATGTTGGCCTATAAGCAAGGCATAATACACAACCCTCAAAAGTTATGAAGAAGTGAAGTATATAAGAGTGTGACTACACTACATGCACTGAAATTATATGCTAAATGGTGCTATACCATGCAAACATCACATGCATAACATGTTAAAGGCCTCAAAACTCAAAGCTAGTCAAAGCCCTTTACACTACAACCATACTAAGCAATGCTCAAATGACCTTGACCATTCAAAATAGACCTAAGGCAGGTCAAAACAGTAGCAAAAACATGCTAGACTTGCAGCATAGATGGCAAGAAAGATATGCTCATGTATTGGCTCACAAACAAGGCATGAGGCTCAACTTCTCAAAGCATTGAAAGAGTGATACATATGAGAGTATGACAGTGATATGTGCTCTGAAATCACATATTAAATGATGCCAAATCATGCAAACCTAAGCAAAGCATGGTAGAGGGCTCAAAACACAAAGCTATTAAAGCCTATCATGCTATAGCCATACAAAGCAAGCCTCATATGACCTAAACCACTCAAAATAGAGTTAAAGCATGCTAGAGTATAGCCAAAATAAGCTAGAATGATGGGCTAAAGTAGTAAGCATGCAAAACTAGTGAGCAAGGTTGCACTACAAGTGCAAAGAGCAAGCAACCAATGATCAAACAAGCCAAAAACAGAGTTATGGCAGGTCTAAAAAGTCACAAAAATATGCTTGAACAAAGCCACAAAGAAGTAGAAACACATGCTCATTTGGTGGGCCATCAACACATACAAGCAAGACAAGAGGAGAGGGGACCACCCCCTTCCATTTGGGACCTCAAAACCACATTTCCACCACTAAAATTCCTCTGGATTTCGGTGTTTAAAAGGCCAAGAAAATCTTGTTTTAAAAGCTTTAAAAGATGGCACAAAGTTTAGCAAATAAGCAACCAAAGAGGGTAGACCACCCCTAACCCCAACAAGGGCTCAAACCAACATTCTTAACACTTAAAAATAGAGCTTTTTGTAGTTAATAACCAAGCCTAAAACAGCATGCAAAGGTGGCTAATACAATGTACAAAAACAAAGCTTAAAGAGATAGATTCTCACCCTTGAAGCACAACTTTAAAACAACAAGCAAACGGCCAACTTCTGAGCCAAAATCACTCCAACGAGCTCCCAAAAGGCCTCCAAGAACCTCAAGTTTAAGGCTAAGGTGTTTGACTAGGTGTTCTAGTGCAAATATGTGAAGAAAATACACTTTCAAGCACAATATAGAGAGAGAGAGAGAGGGAGGATTCTAGAGAGAGTGAGAGAGATTTTGCCTCTTCAAAAATCAGAACCCCTCTAAAAGGGGAGGGACCTCCCCTTATATAGGCAATGCAAGCAAAAGCTTGCTTGACAAGCTTAAAGCTTGTTTCCATCCCTCCATACACGTGTATGGAGGATAGATCAGTGAGCCACAACTGGCTCAAAAGATCTAAAAATATCTAAAAATGAGAAAAATTGGCCGCTGGCCAGTTAAGGTGGCCGGCCAGCCAGTTCAACTAGCTGACAGACCACTCTAACTAGCTGGCAAGGAGAAAAAGTGGCTGGCAAATGCCAAAAGTGGCTGGCAGGGCCCCACTCTCCTTCAGCCAAGGGGGATCAAGGTTTGGCCCAAAAACAAGGCTAAAACACAAAGTGTTAAGAGGCTTAAAGACAAGGCACTCAGCCGAGACCTTCGGGGGCTTAAAACAAGCACAAACATGCGCAATCATCGAGTGCACAACCGATGACGTCAAAGTCTTGAGGTCGGTCAAAAATGGGGTGTCTACATAGATACTTTGTAAAAAGTTCTTTTACTGGGCATCTAGCTCACTCCTATCTAACAATTTCAAAAATCAGTGATGTGCAACCACCCCTACGAGAAGGAGGGGGACTTTTGTATTGTTGGGGCACGAAGGCTCATGGATGTGTTATGCGGAAGCTCCAAGCATATATGTTTTGGGACCGCATGTCCATTTTGTTATAACAAGGTCTTGCCTTGATGTTTGTATGCCATTAAGGCATTATTACTTTTGTCCTTTAGCTTCTTGAACTATGTTAATGTTGTTGTAACTAAGACAAGAATCTAGAAATTTATAGTATTTGATATGTAGTTCAATCGAGGGCTTTTGGGATTGATGTTATTGTTTGGCATGGTAAGATTTCAGATTAATCATGTTATGAGTAATGTTTTAATTTAATTGAATGAATGACCAAAAACCATTAAGAATTGAATGAGAAATTGTCTCAAAAAGTTGGCCTCATGAATGAGGTATTGGGAATAGTGTATAATCACCTATCTCACATTGATTGTAGAGGAAAGCACTGATAGGTATTTAAATCCCAAGTTTTAAATAAGGGCATAAGTGTCACGACCCAAACCAGCCCCTATAGGTTTAGCATCGTAACCGGCCAGTAATCCTGAGATTACCTACGGCCTCTGAGACATATTAACATAATATTAGGGGCTAGCGGAAGCAATTAAGAATATACAACGTCCATTGAGCTGTGCAGACTTATATGAGACAGAAAAATTTTAAACTTTTTATATACATAAATACACATCATCTTTAAGTCATATTATATATACAGATTAGGCGGAAAGGGACTTAGTCCCCTTTTTCAAAATACACTTGTCTTGAAGAACCAAACAGGAAAACATAACTTAAACTTTAATTTACATAACGATAACACTTAACATATCCGGAACCTCCACGGGAGGCACATAGGTTGGCTGACAAAACAGATTCTAGATAGAAGCCTCTAGCCTGGTCACGCGCCTGATCACCTACATACATAAATAATACAGTAAGCTAAAGCCCAGTGAATAATAACAGAGTAAAGGGTTTTAATGAATGAGTCCATACAGATTTCAGAAATCAATTCATATTGTATCAAAATCATGCTTGATCAGATCGAAATCATAATTCAGCTTTATCAAACTCATGCTTGATCAGATCGAAATCATAGTTCAGTTTTAACAAACTCATGCTTGATCAGATCATATATCGACAGAAATCATAAGTCATCGTTACATTTACGTGATACATCCATTAGCATAACTAAACTGGACGCGCAATGCGTAAGGTTATGAATAACCTCCTTAGCTCCTGTGAAGGAGCCTCCGAATCCGGGTAACTGGACAGCTAAGCCCCCATGGCGGGCCTCCGGTACGGGCTATAGTGCACAAACTGGACGCATAAGCGTAGGTTACAACTAACTTTGTTCCACAAAGGAACCTTGTTCCACAAAGGAACCTTCCGCTACCGGGTCACGGCTGTAAATCTCACTTGGTACTAAGGATGTCACAAATACATGTTAGAAATTGGACAATCATTCATTGTACATAACATATCATTTCAGAAAACAGATCTCATTTGTCACACAGAAAATAAGTATTGTTGAACATATCTTTACTAAGTTATTACTCACAGATGGTTGCAGAAGCAAATCAGACAGACTGGGCATATCAGGAAAATCAGGCAGGCAATGGCGCGTGACCTACACAAGCACATAACATATACACATTGAAATACAACATCACTCCCTTGATTAAACTTATCCTTTCTAGTCTCTAGTCTTTATAGTCCGAAGTTCTACTACGTTTATTCTTTCTCAATTAAATAAACTGGGTTCTTATTTCACATATTCTTTCGTCGCTAAGTTCTTCTTTCCCAAATAGATTGATCCTATACTTGGCTTCTTAAATAATTACACCAAGATCAAAGATTCATTCTTTAACTAACTAATCTATGTTGGTTAGTAGCTTATTATTCTTTATTGAGTCACAAACCATGACTAGAATGCTCTGAAAAGAGATGAGAATAAAAATATGAACCAAATGTAATTTTTCAAAACATGTTGAAAATGGGTCTCCGCTCGAGCGCCACTTTGGCCGCTCGAGCGGACTGTAAAGTTTGAAAACTACTGGGAGGTCGATTTTCACGCTCGAGCGGGACTTCCCCCCCCCCCCCCCCGCTCGAGCGGACCACGAAAATTCAGAAATTCTAAAATTGAAATTAAAGTTCAAATTTAGTATTTAAAGTCTCAAAACATGTATTTTTAGTACACAAAATGGAGAACCATTGAATAATTTGGTAAACACTTTCAGTTAGAAAACATTCATTCAAAATCATGCCCCAATTGCCAATTTTAGTTTTAATTCATTTTCTCCCCATCAAACCCACAATTTTAAAACATGAATTAGACTCCCAAAACTCTTAAAATTAATGATGCATGTGTGATTGAAACTCAATTTCGTATAGGACAAATAAATTCAAACCCAACATGGTTATTCTCAAATTAACTTCCATGATTTGAATCTAATTTAATTTCTACACCATTTTACTAATTCCCTTTTAATGTACATGAAATTGAAGTTATATGATTCTTAGGAAAGCATTTGCATGTATGACATTAAGATTAAAACTAATTAATTTTCTATATTCAAAATTAAATCAATGCTTAATTTTCCATAAACTCATACTCTTTAATTTTGAATAAAACTTTTAAATTAAAGTTAAATCAATTCCTATCTTTCATAGTAAAGTCAAGAACTTGTCTAACTTTAGGATTAACCCCCAAATTTCCATAAACTTAATTTTAGTTCCAAATCATCATTTCCTTACCAATTTTCTTCTATCCCATAAAATTGATTTCTAACTATTTTCTATCTCCTTAAATTATGAAATTGAAATTATAAAACTCCTAGAAAATATTTGCATGTGTGAAATCATAATCAAAATCAAACCATCTACATCAAAATCCCTTTTATTCAAAATTAAGCTCAAATGTTCATGAATTAATTCTTTAATTTCTCTAAATTACATGCATGCAACCATAAGATTCAAATTCATGTAAAAATAATTAATTTCTAAATTAATTTCCATGATCATGAATTTAATTTAATTCTTTGCTCCAAACCCAATTTCTTACAAACCCATGGAATTAGTTCCATAACTTACTAAATTTTAGCTTTTAACTAAACTATCTACAAAAATTAAGACAAATATTTACCTAAAATATTGTTGAATTCTTGAGCCTTCTCTCTTAACCCTTTATTTTCCTTCAGCTTTCTTTTCTTCTTTCCTTCCCCACGGTTTGCTTTCACCAGATTGACCACAATGCATAGATAAAGAAGCTCTCCCTCTTTCTCGGCTCTTTCCTCACCCCTTTCTTAGCCAAGGCAAAACAAGTGGTTGTCCACTTAAACCTTTGTTGCCTGAAGGAGTACCAACACATTACAACACATGTTCACTCCATGGTCTTGCACAAACACACGTGCACAGCCCTTAAGTCTCCAGCACATAACTCACACACACACTTAGACTTCTTTGCACACCCACACCCATTTACACCCTCCAAATATTAATTTGATCCAATTTAACTTATGTCTAGGAATAGTTTAATTAAGTATCACTTAATCTTAATAAATCTTAACCAACACATAATTAAGTTAATTATAACAAATTATAAATCTCTCATAATTTAATTAATCTAATTAACTCCTATTAGAGCCTAATTAATTATATTTAATTTTATTAATCCGAATCAGATTTTTAATCAGACTCCCAAAATGCTCCAAATAATAAATCGAACTTATTGCCCTCATCAATTTTGATTTCTTAAATCATTTAGGTCTTCAATTTCTGATCAGACTCCAAGTTTCATCAATAAATTACATATTCAAATTGGGCATATCATAATTGAATTTAATTTATAATAACCGCAATCATCAATCCTCATGACTTAATCAATTCCAATTATGACCTAATTAATCAAATCTCAATTTTACTAAACTGAATCGAATATTTAATTAAACTCCCAAATGGGTCCATAATTAAGATTAAATTGATTTGACTTCTTAACTTCACTTACTTAAGCCATTTGGACCCTTAATTTCTAATTCCAAAATAAACCTTCAATAAAATCATATACGAGTCAGATTTCACAATTCTCATAAATCCTAAATAAATTATAATACTCGGCAATTAAATCTCAAATCCTCTTAATTAATCAAGTATTAATCAGTATACGTGATGGGGTTGTTACAATAAGTCCTTTGGGGCATCTAAATTTTTCGAAAGAAGAGAGTTATGGATGTTTTAAGGATGGGCTTGAGTCAAAACTATGGTCCAAGTTGGTTATGCAAAAATTGTCACACGTGGTCCGTGGGTTGTGGATCTTGGATCTTAGGACTTGAGCTTGGGCTTGAGGCTTGAGGCTTAAGGAATGGGCTAGGTTTGGGCTAGGCCAGATTAGTGGCCCATCAATCTAATCTTTTTTGGACTAAGTCTATATGGTGGCTGCAAATATACACACATGTCTATATTGTACGTAACCTCTACACTTAAGATGGTGATTTACACCATCAGTTTTCCTTGTATTAGTGTTTCAGTTTTGCAAAATTGAATTATGCATTTGTTGCAATAAGGCTCCCCTCTCACTCTTTGTGTATAAAAGGAGACCAACTTCTTTGGGTGTCAACACAGAATTTATTTGCTCTCATATTATAGTCAGTCTACTCCTATAATATTATTCTTCCTGTGTAAGAGAGTGTTGTCATTGTCAGTTCATCGAAGCTAAACAAAAGGTGCTTCTGCGTTAATAGGTTCTAACCGTCATATCCTGAGAGGCAAACGCCGACATATCTCCAGCACCCACAGTAAGGCAGCGAATCTGTTTTAAGGAGACTGTGGTATCACACAGGTTTCGATTTGCATTCTTTTCTTGTTTTATCTTGTTATGTATTTATGTTCATCTACTTATAATTTCCAGCATGATTGCTTGTTCTGTGTTTTTCAATTTAATTAAGTATGAATCTATTTATTTTATTTAAATATACAATTTGTACAACATTTCTAGTAGTGAAAATGGTGACTTGTGAGTAGACATTTTGGGATGTGTAGCCAAGTTTTGAATGTTTTCGAGTTTGGTGGAGTCAATTCTCTCAGAGTTAGTTATTGATGTACTCAAGTGCAATATATGAATGTTTACGGATATGATGTGATTGGTGTATCAGGAATTGTGTTAGCAAACAAATGTCTTTAGAGAAAAATTTTGAAATGATCTTGTGAGAATGTTGTGATTTTATGGAGATTATGGTTAAGTTCCTTAAGATAGTTGATAAGACTGTTATTCGAGTATTTTTATAGAAATTATGCTTGATCCACCGTGAGAAATTAATGTTAATTTTTATAGTTACACTTAGCTATATGTCAGAAATTATGTAAACCCTGGGTACACATGATTGTGTTGGGTTAAGTTTGGTGTGTGTTGTGATGGTGTAGTTCAGAGAACTAAAATGGAGATTCCTTATCCTTTAACCATAAGTTATCTTGTATCCTTGATGTGAAAGTTGTGAGTTCCTTGTATTAGTCCTTCGTTTCCCTACGAGGGTGGTGAGAATTTTGTTGCTAGTGCGTTAGTCTAGTTTTTTCAATGAGTTTAAGTTGGGTGTACTTGAGCTTAAGTGAAATTAAGAGGTGTTTAGTTTTACTTGATAGAGGTTGATTTCTTATTTAAATTTTATTCCATTGTGTTTTGTGATAAAATTATTTTAGAAGAAGTTATTCGGCTGACCCCTCATCGGGAAATAAATTGGTACGAAATTCTTTTCTTATTTGGTCAGTCATGGAGATTGTTTTGGAATGACCGTTGTTGACAGAAAAAATTTCTTAGAGTGAATGAGTGGTATTATAGCTTGTGGTTGTATCTTTGAAGTTTGAGTAGGAGTGAGCTGACTAGAGACTTCGGAGGAAATTTCAAAGTAACTACAACTATGAGTATTTGTTAGTGCAATCTTTTGTCTTGAGTTGCATAGGCTTTTGTGGCGGATTTGATATAGTAGTTAGTGTCATTGTTTTGTAACCTGAGCAGTTGTGAGAATTAGATTTTATTTTCATTTTGGTAAGCTATGGTGAATGACTTCCTGAGTTAAATTATTTTTCAAGAGTAAAGCAGCTTTAGTAGTAATTGGATTGAAGTACTGAAAATATGATTTTGTTTGAATTTTGTAATAGAGGCATAGTATTTTTTTAGTGAGGCATGTACATTGACTTTCGTTTGGAGAGATTTTATTGTAATATGAGATTAATTTATTTATTAACGATGTGAATATTTGTCATCGAGTAAGTTAGTGTTACAGAAGGTATTGAATTCAGGTTTGAACACGTAGGACATCATAATATTAGTGTGGTGTGGAATCGTATTTCAGTTTTGGAGTTATATCATGGCATTGACTTCAGGAAATGTAGTGTGTTGTGCAAGTATAGGTAGATGATTTTTCCTTACGTGGTGTGTCAGTTAGATGATTTTTCCTTATGCGGTGTGTTAGTTATTGTTGTGGCATTAGGAGAGGTAGACTAGAAGTCGCCTCAGAACTTGTCTTAAGTCTAGAAATGAGGCTTGCGGATGAGAATTGCTTGCTTGATGTGTGTGTGTGTGTGTGTCACTCACGGGAGTGACAACTCATAATAATTGTTTGATAATTGTTTTAGTTGGTTGCGTGTGATACCCAAGATAGGGTAGTTGCAAAAATTATTTTTGCAAGTTGGAAAATTTTAATCAGTGGTCGATGAATTGTAATGATAGTTGTGAGGGAAAAGGATTTCCCAAATTTATAAGTAAAGCTTATTTGTTGTGTTATTTAACCTTATCCTTATTGTTTTGAATTGTTGTTTCTAGTATAATTGTAAATGGATTGTGGCATCACCATGGTGATGGGATCATTGGTTGGGTGACGTTTGGGAGTCACCGATTGAAATATGTTTGAGAAAAGAGTTTAAAACAGAGTTTTCCTATTGAGTATGACCTTATTTTTGCCCAAATTGGGAATTTATCGTTATGGATAAACCAGTGAGTAAAGGAGAAATAGTCATGAAAAGGGCGTATCGAGTCTTATGATGTGTATAACCCTTAACTATTTCAAAAATAAATAAATAAATAAATTTTCAAACTCTTCACTTTTACAAATCACTTGTACACGTCTAAAATATTATATATCTATATATATAAGGTTTTTTACCAAGAATAATCTCTTTTAATTTCAAAAGTCGGGAAATATTATTTTTAGGTGTTTTGGTTCTTAAGTATTTCAAAAATGCAACTAAGTAAATATGTGGGTACGGAATACAAGTTGTGTTGTAAGAACATAGTTTGTGGTGCTTGGGTTTTGTTGGGTTGTGTTTTGTCAAAGATCATAATTGGCGGATGTAACTCTTATTAGAATCTTTTCTTCTCATAAGAGCGGGGTTGAGGACTTATGAAGTGGTGTGAGGTAATCATTTGAAAATTTGGTTGCCGATTGACTGATAGTTGTTTCTCGAGGTGTGAATGTGATGTGAGAGATTATCTTTCTAAGATTTTAGGTCGTTAGATAACCGAGAGTTATTCCCTTGAGTTTGAGTCTGTTTGAGATATGAGTATTGTAGGATATGTTAGTGACACCTTTTGCTTGATTTTTGTTTCATAGGATCGATGGGCTCTTGTGGCTTATAGAGGTAATTCTTGCGAATGAATTGAAAGAGAAACATACCACTTTCGAATTGTTGTTCACATCATTTGAAGTGTTGTCACATCATTGTATTGCCTTATCTCCTTTTGTGGGAATTGTTTCTTGTTGTTCATCACGCGAAATCCTTTGCATTAGGAGACTCTTCTAGAAACTTGTTATTGATTAGAGGTCATTTGTGATTAGTTGGTGGGAGTGTTAGTTCAAATATCTGTTCCATTTAGGTTCATCCAAACTTTAAATCTTAAAGTGACTAATTTCAGGGATGAAATTTCCTAAGGTGAGGAGATTGTAACACTTCGTACTCCTTGGACTAGTAGGATTTCTTTTGACTCTCTTATTATTGTACTTGAAGCCTCTTTGATTGATTTTAGAGTATTGATTGGGGTCATATCATAATGGTAAAGTAGGATTGAACCAAAAACATTGATTCGGATAATTGTCCTATGAGCAGTCTTCACTCTTTTTTCTTTTTCTCTTTCCACACTTTTAATCTGGATATAAGGTAGAACCATTGGAAAGCTTGTTTTTGGGGCTTGGATTTGGATACAAGAACGACATAAAACGGAGTCCGGACGAGAGAGTTATGCCCGTATGAAATTTGAGTACATGTGCTGGAAACAAGTCCGCTCGAGCGAACTTTTGACCGCTCAAGCAGTCTATGTAGGATTTTGAGATTCTGGGAGTTTAATTTGACCACTCGAGCGGTCTGTTCGAAGTCAAGCACTTTAAAGTCACTTTTTGACCCAAACTTTTTATTCTTTCTTCCTCTCTTCTCTTCCTCTCCTCCATACCCGAAACCTTAGACCTCCAAACCTTGATTTCATCTATTTTTCACCAAGAATCCACCATAGATCTTAGATTAAAGATGTCACACCCCAAGCTCCGTGACAACACCGCACACTCATTTAAGTGAGCATGCAAGGCTAAGAGTCCAACACATAACCAACAATGTAAAATACTCCAATTAAATCCTTAATTATCATAATGCTTAAATTCACAAAAATTGATTATTCTTATCATATGAAATTATCCACCAAGTCCACTAATAAAATCCATTAACAAAACAATAATCCAAGTACTTAAATCATAGTCCTACACTCGGCACTCCCACATGTAAGAATCCCGCGCAGCTCTACTCTTTAGAATCTGAAAAAAAAAAAAAAAAAAAAAGGGTAAGCTAGATAGCCCAGTAAATAACTAACCATCACTGCTAGCTGGATCAAGTATAAAATAAATAAATAAATAAATCGATAACCAATAAATATAATTTTTTTTTCTACAGTTCAATAAATGAACAATTATTTGTAAGATGGTTTCATAGCTAAAAATAAACAATGTACAATACATTTTAAATGAAAAGCCAACAAGATAATTCAAAGTAATTCGTTGTTCAAATCGATGGTTCGATATTCAGATGGTTCAATGATTTGATTCACAAAACCCAAGTTTAATGACTACGGTCACTTAGCCCGTGACAAGGCCCAGAACCACATATAGGCCGATGGTAAAGCCCCAAAAGAAACTAGTTTCTATGTCAATAAATAACCCCCATTGGCTAGGGTCCAAATCATAGTCAGACTAGAGTGATGTTCAGAATTCAAACAATACACAATTTTTAAATAAAAATATTCGATATTTTTAGAATAAACATTTAGTACAATTTTCAAAATAGTTCCACAAAATATTCAAATAATTTTCATAATAATATTCGATACTATTCTATGCTTGACCCATATTTTATTTTGAGAGAACATGAAGGCTATAAATAAATACTTATAATTTTAAACGATTCAATAGGAATAAAAATGTACCAACAGTGATAGAGGGTTACTTACCTCAAACAGCTAAAATAATATTTCCCAAGCTAATCTCAAATTACCAAGATCCACCTCAATCTCACAAATCTAATAAAATATTACACCGCATAAACAATTATTATGTGCACCCATCTTTCTCTTCTTGTAACAACAATAGAATAAATTAACCCAATTGCCTACTAGAAACTCCCACAATTTGGCATCAAAACAAAGCCATCACGGCTTCGGAAATTCTCAACCCATATTATTCTATTGTTGTTTATATACATGTAAAAATTTGTAATTGCTTGAAGTCAATCTTGTATCCCACAAACACACCACCATTAAACCTAACCTATCACATATCAATCTCAAAATATGAGCCACCCAAACGGAATGCAAAATACACTCAAAAATTGAGTGAAACCGAGACCCCCTATATAGACTACATCAATATTTTTATTTAATCATATATGCCCATAAAATCATCTATTAATATATTAACACTAAAATCATAGATAGGAATACAATAAAATAAATCTTACCTAAGTGATGAATAAAGCAAAACCACCACTCTTATGAATCCTCCCTCTTCCTTTTGGTTTTGGTTTCTTTTCTTTAATTTTTCTTTTTCAAACCCTTGTTGCCTTGCCTTTCCGCAACATCCACGCCTCCCCTTGTTTGTTTGTGTTTTTTTTTTTTTTTGTTTTCTTCTCCAAGACAAAGCCACGGCATGATGGCTTACTTAACCTAATATTCTTTTCTTTTTCCAAAATTGCAAAATTACCCACCTATGTTATAGAAATAATAATGTCATCTCATAATTAATTCCTTGATATTACTAAGTGACCCATATAAATTAATTTAATTACCAATCTATCCAAAAATAATAATATACAAAATTTGGGTTTTACAAAAGATGAAGAACAAGTGAAGATCAACATTTTGACTGATTGGATTTTGGATTTTGGATTTTTCGAAGGAATCTTCTTGATCTAGCTTCTCTACTTTCATCTTTGAGGTAGGATTATTTTTAATCTTGTATCTCTTTATTTTGAGGGTGTTTATGTGGTGCTATTATGATATTGATGTTATAATTTAATGTTTGAGTTTACAAAATTGGGTTTTGTTTCGAAAATAAATTTTTCTCCACATTTTCTTATGATTTATATTAATGGCTATGGATTATAAAGATTTTAGTTGGGAAATAACATTTAACATGAGTTAGGGGTAAAAGTCCCAAATTTATGAAAACCCTAGTTGTAAAATTTGGAAAAAAGATGAAATTGATTTTTAATTCTTTAAAACTGATGAATGGATTGTGATATTTTAAATGTGTATTGATTGAGACTTGTGAAATTGGAACCTCTTGAGATTTTTCTTGAATTATGAATATTGTTCCTCATTACTCCATTAAATTACTTGAGCGATGTACATTACCCTTTACCTGAAGAATGTATGAAATCTTGGAAAGATTGTTTAAGGAGATGGTAAATAGCATGTGGGTCTAGGTAGGGAGTCGGTTTTTGGAAAGAGTTGTGTGTTGTTGGTACCTTTGCAGGGAAAAGTTTAGGTGTCCAATTGCCCTGTCTTGAGCTTATCGCCGGACGAATGTAGGAAAGTGTTTTTGGGTGTCCACTCGCCCTACCGTATTGTAGTTGGTAAAAGTGAAAAAAACAGATGATTTTGGATATCTATTCCCAGTCGTATTAATAGCCGGCAAATGTGAGAATATTTTGGATATAAACCTATGTATATGTATGTATTGGTACTCTCTTTAGGGACTTCATGGCGTATTTACCCCCCGGTGTTTAATTATGAAATTGTGGAAGTTATGAATTCATGTATTCTTTCTTAAATTAATACTATGAGTTGAATTAAATATTTTTGGTTGTGATAATGTCATATAGATTTTTGAATAACTACATACTTTGTTAAAAACACTTCTACTAGGCATCTAGCTCACTCCTATCTAACAATTTCAAGAATTGGTGATGTACAACCACCCCTACAAAAAGGAGGGAGACTCTTTTGTTTTGTTGGGGCACGAAGGTTCATGGATGTGTTATGTGGAAGCTCCGAGCACAAGTATTTTGGAACCGCGTGTCCATTTTGTTATAACAAGGTCTTGCCTTGATGTTTATACGCTATTAAGGCATTATTATTTTTATCATTTAGCTTCTTAAACTTTGTTAATGTTGTTGTAACTAAGACAAGAATCTGGAATTTTGTAATATTTGATATGTAGTTCAATGGAAAAGAGGGTTTCTGGGATTAATGTTATTGTTTGGCATGGTAAGATTTCAGATTAATCATGTTATGAGTAATATTTTAATTTAATTAATTTGGGGGCGTTACAAGTGGTGGCTAGGGTTATGTTAGGTTAGGTTTGGTTTGAAGGAGTTAGGGGTATTTTTGACAAGGAATGATGTGTACTGAACAAAATTTGATGTTTAAAAATGTACCTTGAGAAAAGATGTACACTGAGAATATTTAGTGGGTGAAAATAGAATTACCCACACAACATAGATGGAGTAGAATTTTCATAATTACTTTCTAAAACTTGATATGATAAATAAGTTCAATTATACAAATTTAATTAGTACTTTTGTTGTTGAAAGTGCCTGGAGAGTAATGTTAACATTTCACTCGTTTTGTTTAACTTTTTGTTTGATATCATAGTTTTAGATTTTTTTTAATTTTTTTTTATACTGTAAATTGAATTTTGATATCTATATATGTAAAGAGCAATGATATATCTCCTAATTTTGGAACTCTAATTGAGTTCTAATGATGTGATAGGGAATAACAAAAATAATAAAATAATAAAAAAAATAAGACCAAAATATCACATCACAGTGAGAGCTCTCAATCATATTTGATATGTAAATTTTAGTCAAATATATATGTAAGTAATTTTTTTTTCCCCTGTAAATATGGTCTCATGTTAAGATTTCGCTGAGGTTACTTAAAAATTTAGGGTGGATCCTGAATTTTTGCACTTTTGAAGCGGTGGCATAAGTTTATATTATGTTTGATATGAGGAAAAATATTGGTGGAGAAGTTTAGTAAATGAGAAAAAAATTTCCTCTCCAAAAAATAGTTATATACCAGAAATGTTGAGGGGAAAAAAAATTAATTACGGTTCTTATCTTAAAATATGATTTAAATTTTACTTTAGTCTATTGTTTAAATTTGAATAATTTAGTCTATATACTACAGTGTAGGCCTAATTTTAATTTGATTTTTCTCTCTAAATTTTTATTAATTTTATCTATGCGTACATTTTAGAAAATTAATAAGTGTCTCAAAATTATTAATTTGGACTGAAGGGGTTGTTTGGGGTGTCCTAAATAAGTGCACTTTTTGTCTTTTTGGACTAAAAAATTGAGGAAAAAAATATGAATGTTTGGATTAACTTTTTGACTTTTTATAGAAAAATGTGTATTAAAAAATTGTATAAATTAGTGTGTATGGAAAAATTATGATTGGGAATTGTGCAGTCGTAATTTTTGACTTTTGGTGAATAGTGATAACTTTTTAACTTTTTGAGTAACTTTTTGACTTTTTGACTTTTTTTCAACTTACCAAACTTAGCCTAAATTGAATCTACACGTGAGATGTTTGGACTAAATTATTCAATTTAAAACTATAAGAGTTAAAGTAAAATTTAAATAAAATTACATAGGTGAAAAATATAATCAAACCCCCCAAAAAAAAAGAGAGACACAAAATAAAGTATAGCTCAACAATGTAGGTAAAAAAAAACAATTATTTAAATAATTATATTTTTCATTCATAGCATAAATGAATTTAAAGCCAAACTTTTCTTCCCACGCATACATTCCATGCCTCTACCCTGTTTTTCAATGTATGAGTAATGATGCAACGAACTATGTAATCAAAGCAATAAAATGATTTGGTATATTTGGGAATCATGTGCTATGTTACTTATCAAAACATTATATTTATCTGTTATTTTTCTATATCTCAATTCAAAATTATGAATCACATCTCTCTGTTCACTAATCATAACACGTCTCACTATATTTCATAACCACCAAATAACTTCTCTTTCAAGATGGCCCACTCATTCAATTTCTTCGGGTCTCTGTCCATCACCTACCTCTATGTATCAAAATTCAATTCAAAATTATGAATCACACCTCTCTCTTCACTAATAATAACACGTCTCACTATATTCCATAACCACCAAATAACTTCTCCTTGAAGATGGCACACTCATTCAATTTCTTCGGGCTATATTCCATAACAACCAAATAACTTCTCTTTCAAGATGGCCCACTAATTCAATTTATTCAGGTCCATCACCTACCTCTACGTACCAAAATTCATGAGGGGTTAATTAGACAAAGGCACCGCAATAATTAGTACATATTATTTTATTTTTTTATTTATGAATTTGTATATATTAAACTTTTAATTATAAAAAGTCAAAATATCATTTTATCTCTCAAACTTTCACATGTTTTTCAATTTGACACTTAGACTTTAATTAATATCAATTTTACACTCAAATTTTCAAAATTTTAATCAATTTTGATCCTACCGTCACATTCTGTTTACAATTAGACAGAATGTGCTGACGTGGCACCAAAATTCATTTGAAATTTCATTTTATCCCCAAACTATACCTTAAAAATCAATTTGCCCCTCAAATATAAAAAAATTAAATTTAAATATTTAATAAATAATTTTTTATCTCAATAATGAAAAAATTAAATTTTAAAAAATATATACTTTGTAAAAAAATAATTAAAAAAATATAAAAATTTGTCATTTAAAATTATCTTGAGACTATGAAGCATGGGTATTTCGATAAACATGCCGTACCAGTACTGGGTACTTACCAAATTTTTAAAATGTTTCCCACTCAGTTTTGAAATGACTATTAATCGATCAAATTCTATTGAAATTAATTTATGTAATAAACTAGTTACAATTGGGCGCGCACACACACACACAAAGTAATTAAGAAATTTTCGACTCAATAAGGTTCTCCAAGATCGCCTCGAGATAAAATCCAAAAAAAAAATCCAACACCAATACATTGACACGGTAAAATCCAAAAAAAAAAGAGTGGGTTACAGGTACGGCTTAATACGTTTGCAAAAAAAAAATATTTGCTTTTAATTTTGAATAATACAAAATTTGATTAAATGATTTAATTTGTTAAATCCAACATACAATTGACATTTAATGCCAAAAGTATTGGTATAAGATAAATCAAAATTAAATATCATTATATTAAATAACTTACAAACCATAACTTAATTTTAAAACCATACAAAGCACAAAACTAAAAATGAAAAAGAAGTCTAGTAAAAGGAATTTTATCTTTGTAATAGAAGAAAATAATATTTCGACTAAGGTACGACACAGCTTGGGTATATACTAGATATGTTTGGGTACACCAAAAATTAAGAAGGAAAAATTTAAGTACGTGTTTTGTGTACCTGGTACGTATGTAGAAATATCATACATCGGTAAGTACCTGGTACGGGTACAACATGTTTGTCGAATTGTCCATGCTTCATAGTCTCAAGATAGTTTTAAATAAGAATTTTTTTTTTTTTTTTTTTGCAAATTATATATTATTTAAAATTTAAATTTTTTTCATTATTTAGATAAAAAAAATATTTATTAAATATTTAAATTTAATTTTTTTATATTTGGGAGGCAAATTGATTTTTAAGGTGTAGTTTGGGGGATAAAATGAAATTCGTAATGAATTTTAGTGTCACGTCAGCACATTCTGTCTAATTGTAACAGAATGTGACGGCACGAGCCAAATTGATTAAAATTTCGAAAGCTTAGATGTAAAATTGATATTAATCAAAGTCTGTGAATCAAATTAAAAAACGCATAAAAATTTAGAGAGCAAAATGATATTTCCTCAAAATTTGATGATGCTATTCTAATTGAAAGGCGAAGTATGATAGCATATTACAGTACAAATGTAAAAATTGAAGTAGAGTTAGGTGACAAAATTGTGTGAAGTTTCATGATAATCTAGCCTGTTCCATCAGTTTTTAAGAAAGCTTTTTTCTCAAATAGCTTCCAGCTTTCTTCTTGGCTTAAACGCTTACGCTGTGTTTGATTGAGGATTTGGGAAAGGATTTAGAAAATAAAAAAGAAAAGGTGTATGAAATTAGATAAAATGTCAGTATATTTTATTCACATTTCACCTTCCTTTTTCATTTTCCTTTTCAAATTTCTTCCCAAATCTCCAACCAAACACAACGTTAGAGTTTATAAAAGTAACCACTTGCCACATTTTTGTTGCGAGTCGTAAGGATTATTTTGCTACTTGCATTTACACTAGGGAAAGCTGGAGCAAAGATGTGCCAAGCATCTGTTGACCAAATATCATCAAGAACAATCGAGCATTTTTTCTCTTGTTGAACTTCGAATAGTTGCTTGACTAGCTGATCATCATCTATTATATTCACAATCTGCTGACTTTTCTTAGGAATGAGTTTAGTTAAGAGTCTTTGCAAAACATCTTTTAGTTGCCATTGTTGAGATATGGAAACCCAAGCGAAGGCATCAAAATGGCACCTAACATCTTGGTGATAGTAAAGCTTCCTAGCAAGGGTAGTCTTTCCTTGACCACCCATTCTGCAGATTGAAACAACTCTACAGTTTTTGGCTTCAGTTGTACAACTAATATTGTTATATCTTGTTCAAAACCAACAAAATCCTCATCCACAATGTGGGAATAAGTCTGCCTTAATTGAGACCGCCTTTGTAGTGCAGAACTTGAACCTTCACTTTCTTGTGTCAAAGCAATTGAGCCGTAAATTTGTAAATTTGCAGTAAGCCGAGTAATCTTGCTTTTAATAGCAATAAGCTCAGATCCAATCTTGTGTCGAGCTATGAGGTCATTGAAGAAGCAAGTTGATCTCAAGAGGATGCTTGGGACGCCTCATCTTCCCCTAGGCTCAACTTTAAATATAAAAAATGCGACCACATCCTCCGCATCATAAGCAACTTCTCTGATTTCCACAACCAAATTATAGAAAGTCTTGTGCTCATCTTGTCTTGCTTCTCCATCTTTTGAAAAACCACTGCATCTGCTTTAAGTCTGTTAACATATCCTCAACTTGGCCGCGCACTCCATATAAGAATTTCACTTCCTGAATCAACAAATTGCCAATCCATTCCGCTGCAAAAGAGACAACAGCCTCAACCATATTTTTTCTCAATTAGGTTGAGCTTAATTATGAGATATTTGAATCAGTACAAATATCATTAGCACCACATATTTTTATAAATGGCTCAGTGGAATTCTTTTCTTCATTCTTATGCCAAGTATTTTGGGTGGTGCATCATAGAGTCAAAACAAGAAGTTTCTTCTAATTGCCCCTTTGCTTTACCTTTTTCTTTTGCATGTAATCTCCTTTGCCCCTATTGCTTTATCTTTCTCTTTGCAGCAATCCAGCTCTTTTCCTTGATAAGGTTTGTTTTTATTCAAAATTAGTTAAGTAGTATACAAATCAACTTAATTTTCAACAAATAATGTTTCTTAGAAAGTATGACAACGTAAAACTTCTCTCACGTTGTTCTTACAACAACAAATGGAATATTCTCTAACTAGGATAATCCCTCGAGAGTCTCTCTGATGTTTAAGTAAATGATGACAATTGTATATCTCTTAGAAATTAAGCTTGAATGCTAGTAATTGTGTACTTGGCCTCTCGACTAGTTGCTTTACTTATAAATGGTGTTAACTGTCAATGAGAGATTTCTACCATCGTGCCCCTTATTGTTTCTCTTCTGGTGGGATCATGTCCCATGTTTGCGATATATCAAGAATGGATAAGCACAATCCCATATAGTGTGGACTCACCCTGGACATGGTCCACCCACTGCTCGAACTTGGTCGTCTGACCTATTATAAGGAATGGCCATTTTTTCCCGTCCTGTCCACGTAGGTTTTTCCCGCCCCAATGAGGAAGTGGAGCAATGACGGGTTTTACTCCTCCGCCATTGTCCAGATTTTATTTATTAAATATATTTATATATATATAATATATGTATAATTTATTTTTATTTTTTTCTATATAGCAAGTCATACTATTACACTTAATATTCGATTTCACTCATTTATCATTTTATATCTTTTAACTCTTTTTAATTATAAATCATTATCCCTAATATATTATATTAGTTCTTATTTTTATTAGTTTCTCTATTTTTCAAGTAACAAAATTAATCTGCTTCCGCCCCACCCCAAACCCGTCTCGTTGCCATCCCTAAGCCTCGCCACCCGGTTGGCAACTCTGCTCAACCTCCGTGCTAGCTCGGTCATGCAACGCAGTAACTTAAATTTTACCTCGAACATGTATAATTAGATTGTATTCCCCAAACAGCACTACTTTGAACTTACTCTTGCAATGAAAATATAAAGAATCCACCTTAAAAAGAGAAATTATGAGTTGCTGTAGCCTTTCCTAACCTCGTCTTCCTGTGTTTTAGATCGGAACCTAATGTGATGTAAATATCAAAATTCTATCAAGAATGGCCAAACTAATAAGTTTGTAACTTGATAAGAGATTAGTTGTGACAATTGAAAATAAAGAACCAGACTAAATTTATTTCTTTTTAGATGGTGAACCAGAGTAAATTTAACTGACTTAACAAGTTAAGTGTAATTAACCCGTATTAGAGAGTAATGAGAACCTTGCCAAGTTGCATTCACAGTCAAACATAATATGGTGTATCATATACAGGTTATAACATTTTGTAATATTGATATTATAAAATGTCATAATCAAATCACTTACCAATATAATTAAAAAAATCATAATCAAATACCACTTGAAAGATAATTAAAGATATCTTTAATCATGACCAAAATGACAACTATAAATATCACAATAAGTTAAAACTAAGTCATTAGTAAATACCACTTGAGACATAATCAAAAACCTCTTCAATCATAACCAAAATGTCATAACCAACACCACAATAAATTATAACCAAATATCACAAAAATCTCCCCGACATTGATACTAGGGGTGAGCAGCGGACATATCGATCCGCCAAAACCGACAGAACCAAACTGAACCGCCGCATTTTGAACGAATGCGTGATGACGAGAGGACGGTTGCGGATTGATTTTTTCCAATCCGCCAATCTGGCGGACGAATAGCGGATTTGAGGTTCCTTTGGCCGCAACCGAACCACCAAACCGCTAGCACCCCTAATAATTTATAAGACTTTGTGTTTTCAATTTGTTTAAATATTCTGTTGTGTTTTCAATTGAAAAAGAGTTTAAATATTCTGTTGAAAAAAAAATTTCAACTTGAATATATTTTTTGAATTGAAAAAAATAAACGTATTATTTATCTATATTTTTTATTTTTAAATCTAACTATAAAAATAATAAATAAAAAATATGATATACACTGGTTGATTTTTGTTTTCAAAAACAGATATAGATGTAACAATACAACATACAATCCCTACTATTGCTCTGTTCATGATTTTGGTGGTTTGAATTATTTTTATATTTTAAGAACCACAGATTGTAATACTTTATGTGACTGAGGCATGCTATGATTGTAATATGTGAGTGATGCATGCAGTGATTGTGATATTCTAAAATTTTAAACTTTTTTTTTTTGATGAGACATGCAGTGATTGTAATACTTTTTTAAGTCATTAACTGTAATACTTTCTTTTCTTTTCTTTTTCTTTTTTTTTTTTTTTTGAAGTACACAAATTGAATTATATTAAAATTTATAAAATTTTAAACCGCCAAACCGATTCGCATCCATCTGCCAAACTGTCAATCCGCTCAATCCACATTCGCTAGATTAGCGGACGAATGCGGATTGATTTTCTCCAATCCGCCAATCTGACAGACGAATGACGGATTGGAGGTTCCGTGGTCACAACCAACCCGCACCACCCCTGATGGCTACTATTGCAGAACTTCAAGGAAACTGTTAGTTCATCACTACTTAACCACAAGGTGGTCTAAATAAATGTAAGGTATTCAAAAGGCAACACGATGAAATCATGAACAATACATAAACACGTTTTTCAATACACAATGACACTAAACTCTACTTGAATCATGAATTTAAAAAAAGAAAAATAAAAAGGTAAAAATTTCTAAAAATCTACTTAAATTCATAATCCAAACCCAACCTAAATAAATTATAGTCAATATAAATAAGATAATATTAAAGGAATACCATCAGAAGTTATATATAAGAATTCAGATTTCAAAAATGCATTTATGTCCATGTCGGATACCTGTGGGTTATCGATACTCATCAAACACTTTCCAACAGTTGTTCGATATACTTCCAAATATATCTTATTATTTTTATAAAAAAATAAAATAAAAGTAGACCCATACATATGTGCCTCATAGCACCCAGCATTCGTAATAAAATCAAGACAACCCAACCAACACAAACAATAGACCATTAGAGCAAATAATGGAAGTACAAAGAGAACCAAGAACAAAGCAACCATAACCATTAGAAGAGAAGAAAATGAGAGAGACAAACATCAACACCTAAAGGTGAATCAAGCTTCCACCTGTTATACATGGATTCCAATCCATTTTATGGTTCATCTGCTTGTGTTTGGAGCTATTTTAAACAGAACCAACAACAAAGAAGGAACTAATAAGACATACAAATCCAAATTGACAAAATGTTTGGAAACATCATACACAATTCTTGAGAGAATCTCCAGCTCCCTGAAAGAAGCAACAAGAAAGGGCAAAATCAGCAATAAAAATACCAACAAGAGAGAGCACCACAGCTGAAGTTGTCGACTCTCCAACACCTTTGGCACCTCCCAACGTGGTGACTCCCCACGCACAGCTCACGACAGATATGATCGCACCAAAAACCTGCGACTTGATCATTGCACTAATTAGATCCCATGATCTGAGAGCTCTCTGAGCAGAATCCAAAATAATGTTAATGCCAACCCCATAAACACTATCAGCCAGGAGGGCACTCGACGCCATCCCTACCGTGAAACACATCAGGGTCAAAATCGGTAAAGCAACACATGAAGCAATGACCCTTGGTGTCACCAGATAATCTACTGGGTCCGACCCAAGAACTCTTAGGGTATCGGTTTGCTCAGAAACCTGCATTGTTCCCAACTCAGCAGCAAATGCACTCCCAATACGACCCGCAACTACTACTGATGTGACCACAGGACTCAGCTCCCTTGAGAAAGCTAGGGCCAATACCCCACCAACTGATCTGTTTAACCCTAACCTCGTGAACTCTCTAACAAACTGAATCGTGAATGCCATGCCAACAAAGGCTGAGGTTAACAGACAGACCCCAATTGATCTCGGACCGACTCTCTCTAGCTGTTGAAGAGTGTTCCTCCAATGGACTTTACCCTTTAAAGTCCTAATAATCACCTGCCCTGCGAGAATAAGAACTGATAATCCCCTCCATAGGTACCTGGGAGGAGACCAATTGCTCAAAAATGTGTTTGTTTCATGATTCAAGGCATTGATTGTGTGTGTAGTTTCTTCAGAGACAGACACATGCGGATGACCGTCATCTGTATTAGGAATCACAAACAATCTGGTTTTTTGGACACTTGAGGGGAACTTGCGACCCTCATCTCTTCCAGTGAACTTGAGTCTTCGGGGAAGTTGACTAGAATATCGGATTTTTGTTTTCATCCAACCACTGGGTTTAATAGTGCTTCTCCTGAAATTTGGTTAGAAAATGTAAACATGTTAAAGTCAATAAACAGAGGAGATGAATGTGTATATACATATAGAAAGACAGAGAGAGACAAAAGGAGACCTTTCAAACAAGTAAAAGATTGGAGAAAGATGTGAAGCTGTTTGCATGATGGATCTTGTGCATGGAACACTCTGCCTTCTGTCTTTGTATGGAAGAGGGACTGCCTACGAGAGACAGGATTTCATGGTGAAGGTAAATGGAAAAAGTTACCCATAAAAACTGCTGACATATACTGTCCAAGCAAAGAAACAGTTGTCTTCCAATGAAGGTGAAGTCTGCACTCAAACAACAAAATCTATATTACTAATATAATTACATATAGGATGAGGCATCAATCTTTTTCATTGTTGAAAGGAAAATTATTATAAATAAATAAATAAAAAATTAAAGAAAGTGTCCATCAATATCAAAACTAAAAGAGTTTTAAGGATTAACTCTAGAGCGGCTAATTACGCTAGGTGTTCAAGCAAGGTAAATGGACTTGATACCTATATCAGAACTCCTCTCTTTTCTTTTTTTTTCCTTTTTCTTTTTTAAAAAATCGGTAGGAGGGGGAATACGAGAAGGGGAAGGTACTTAACACAGCAGTAAGACTCAAACCCAAGCATCTCGCCTGGTAAGGGAGCACCTCATTCTATTTACAGAATATGTCCATGCAACAACAGATCCTCGGGTACTTCTATCATTCTAAGACACCCATTCTAAGTAGTCAAGGGCCTTTGTTGGTCCCATAAAAATTAAATGACTTCATTATATTTTTCATAGTATTTGAAGAACATATGAATCATCTGGATAGCACCACCAACAAAAATCCAAGCCACTGCTAAAACCAATTGTTCTAAGTTTTGTTTAAATCAAATGTTAATTTTTCAAAAGCCACTTCTACTTCCATTGATGGTTGCTATTTCCTGTAAAACATAATTACCCAGCTTACAATAACAGTTATGTAATTGAATCACAAACATAATATATTTAAGGCTAATCAAGTTTCAGCATCACGTTCAAAAACACCTTCAGTACACAAAACAATGGTAAATCCACCATAAGTTGTTCAAATATACCATCTCTTAAAAAGAAAATGCCTCACCTTCTTCCCATCCAAACCCCACACGCACGCTAATTTTCTAACTTTGAAGAGGTCAGTCAATTGTAGCAATTTAGAAAAATAATAATAACAATAATAAGATGGTATTGAAGAAGAACGAAAGGGAGACAAAAAAACTCATTTTTTTATTATTTCCCTACCAAAAAATCTCAGATATTTTCTAATTAACACCATCGAACAATTCGATCAAGATAAAATGGTTGAAGTCACCAAATTGTGTACAAATGATCCAGCGAATCAGACCAAGTATTTTGGGTTTTTAGTTTTCACCTTCACTGAAGTGGTTCTTAGCACATCAAGTGGGCTTTTCAAATGGTGTACACTTTAGAATAAATATTTTGATCATTCTCATAGGCTTCAAATACTGGTCATGTCAAAGAACATAACTATTGATTATGCTAATATTGTCTTATCTCCTTTGAAACTTTAGGTACAGTCAACCAAGTGTTTGTGTGTGTAACTTAAGCACCTGTTATACCAGTATTATGTTATTTCATGTGCATGTGAGTCTGTGTATCAAATCCAATCCAAAAAGATAAATTTTAAGGAATTAAGCTTCAGACTGAATAGTAAATAAGAGAGGGTGGAGGAGCTTTCAATGTAAAGTACAAACTAGTAAACATAAGTTGTTTCACAAGTAAATCAACAATATCGAGTGAAAGAGAGGCAACTTCATTTCTTTAGGTTACATTTGGTGACATCGTAATTTTTCCTTTTTGATAAAATAAACAAAATCAAGAAACATGTTCAGTGAACATATCTGTTGCATAGAAAAATCAAGTAAAACTATTGAAGTAAATAAGGTCATGAAGCATGCTTATGTTTTGCAGCTCTTTTTTTTCTTTTTTATTCATTAAAAACCTGTTCTTATATATTAGGGAACAAAGAGCACAGCTTGAGAAGCAACATATCCCACTATCATGTCCCTTTAAATTTTAAAAGACATAAAAATTGAATTCAAGCAAGAATGGCCGAGTATCCTAAACAAGGGTATGAATATCCGACCAGGCTGTCAGAGAGGAGCATAGATTGCTGTTGAAACTCGAAACAGCATAATGGTAGCTCCTTGTGCATCTGAATCAAATGGCATTAACAGTTCCCTTATATTCTGTAGCCCAGCAAGCATCTCAAGTCCACTGTATGTACTTGCTTTCATGCATCAACAAATTCAAATTCAAAATATATGAAGCTGAGCTGAGAGTTTCCATACCCACAAGTTTAAAACCCTTCCCTCCAAATATACTCTGTTTTCAGTAATTAGGCAGTTCACATAAGCATCCAAATTGACGACAATATAGATCAATAACCTACAGGAAGTATACTAACGCCTCACCTTATTGGTAACACAGGCCTTTTTGAGGGTAGTGTGTGGGCTCGGAGTTTGGACTTCTTTCCCTTAGGCATGTGGTAGTGTGTATTTAAAAAATTAAAATGACTAAAATGTCCATTTAAATTTTCATTCTTAACATCGTTAGAACGCTATGATGCTCGTATTAGATTTTCAAACTGATTCAAGAATGTTAGGATTTCTTAAATTTCAGTATACTAGACTCCATTAAAAAAAAGGACAAAAATCTAAGTGGATATGTAATGGTTGTATGGAAGATTTAGGCACACAAACTCTATTTTTGCGTGTAATCACCCAAATTTAATAATGCAAGAAATAACTTCTACCAAGTACAAAGTTTTAAAATGCTTTATTGAGGCTCGCCTCAATGCTCGCCTCAAGGCGAAAACACATCAAGGCTTTGATATTTGAGATATACTCCCCAAAGCCATGCGCATAATATAGTCTGAGGCATGCGCCTTAGGTACACCTTGTACACTTTCGCGCATAAGCATATGAGGAATATTCATATAACGAGCTTGTCTTAGGTTCTTGTTAGACATCTAGCAAATGGTATATATATAGAAAAGCAAAAAATAAAAAGAACCTCTTTTGCAATTATATTTTATAGGAAAAATTAAGTAAATGATCAATCAAGAAAAAACACAAAGTTAATGCTCAAGTGAGAAACTTAATCACTAAAGCTAAGAATGTCAATTTCAATTTCAATGAGGGTAAGTTTCCTTATTTGCCGTGAGGTGTTTGCCACCTTGAGGAGAAAAGTACTTGCACATTTATATTCAATTTTTAATTATTTTTACTATTTTAAAATATTTAATTTATTTACAAGTATAAAATTTTAAAATTCAAAATGATTACACCTTGATGCCTTAAGATTTACGCCTCACTTCATGAGAGGTGAAACGCCTTGCATTATGCATTCGCCTTTACAAACTTTGCCAAGTACTAACCAACACTAACAACTGATCATTAATGGATACAAACTTACCTATCTTCTTGACAATTATGTCTCAAAAGCAACGATTTTGCGACTGTAAGAAATTGAATCTAGCCGAAGAATACACAAATGAAAGGAAGCCATCAAATAATTAATAGAAAATGAAATATGTGGGCAAAGAGTCCATGTTAAAGTCATCAATGAGTCCAAATCATACAAATGATGAGAAAGTGGAATGAAGGAATAAGAAAATATTTTTTTCCCTAACAAAAATAACTTTTTTTAAAAGTCAAACATACAACCTATTAACAATCTGTTTATTTCGAAGAAATCCATGGAGTCCAAATCATACAAATGATGAGAAAGTGGAATGAAAAAATAAGAAAATATTTTTTTCCCTAAAAAAAATAACATTTTTCATATAAAAGTCAAACATACAGTCTACTAACAATTTGTTTATTTCAAAGAAAAATACATTATCACAAAAATTTTGTGTAAAATAAATTCACTATTATTATTTTCTGACGTTTGGTTGAAAACTTGCAATGCCAAAAATATTTTCTGAAAATTAATTTGTAACCTATCAGCATCAAAATAACACAAAGATTTCATTTAAATGGCCAAAACTTATGAACCCAAATAGAGATGGCAAAAGAGGGCAACAGAGCGGTTTTTGAACTCCCCATCCCCTAACTGGTTCGGTTTTCCCCAACCCAGGCCCTTTTTTATTTAACTGGTAAATGTTCTCAGCAATTCTAATATAAACTATTTTTTTTTTTTTTGTTATTTTGGCAAAAGCCAATGATGAATAAGCTAAAGATGCAATTTGATGTATAAACCCATGATTTACAATAAGGCCAATCAAGCAAGAAGCTTAATTACTCTGTTGAACTAATCATGCTTTTAAAGAAATCAATGACAAACCAAACTATAATGAATTTAACTATTGATTGAATGCTACAAGGAGTTCATCTGTGAGCCCGCCAACCCAAAATCAACAAAACCATGTGGAGAACAGCCCACTAGGAACAAAGTTGTGCTGAGAAACAAATATAAACTCATTCAGACATTTAGCCAAACACCTCTGTGCATTGTGAAAGTTATTCTTTCAATTATTTTTTCTTCTTTTGCAAAGTATGGAAAGTGGTTTTGATTTTATAATTGTATAAACATAAATATACAAATATTGAAAAAAAATATATACAGACACAAATATAGACATTGTATATCTATATATACACATGCAGATACATACGTATTTAGAGAGAGAAAACACGAAGTAGAAACTTACCTGGCCGGTGAACCACTGTGGTCTTTAAGCGTCACCGCTGGGAGGGCCGCCGCCCCAAGTGAGATAGTGAGGCCACTCTAGCTGTGAGAGAATGAAACAAAAATGAGGTAACCCTAATCTTCTTTACATATATATGGAAACACAGAGTTGGTGTTGACACTTTTCTTTGTTTCAAAATTTCTATCCCCAAAATAATATAATTTCCACCCTTTTACAAATTAATTCATTTTAACTATAAGTAATTGCAAGGGTGATGCTAGAGTTACCAAACATTTTACTAAATAAATTACCAAACACATTTGGTAATTTATTTAGTAAAATGTTTGGGGTTCATAGCATTTTTCTTTACCAATTACTAATAGTCAAGTATAGTGTATGTAAATATGTTTATTTTCTTTCTTTTATTATTCTATCCATTTTTAGTGTGAATGTGTAAATCTTGTAGGATGGCAAGTGGCCACTGTTCGATCATGGTTTAAAAAGTCTAGGTGGTTTGCGTGGCTAGGGACTGCCGTTAGTGGTGTGTGCGGTGGTGGCCATGTAGTGGGTTAATCTTTGGTAACTTGAAAAGTGGGTCTTGGGTAGTTTTTGTTCGTATGTAGGAAAATTTTATTTATTCAGAATTTGTCAATTAAAATATTTTTAAAATTAAGAAGTGTGATTGAGATTTAATTGACCTATTGTAGGGTTCATGTACATAACAAATCTCAACCACACATTCCTGTTTCTAAGTAAAATTATGAGTAAAAATTATAAATTTGATGAATTGCTCTACTTTTAGTGAAGGAGTGTGTGTTATAGTGGTTGTGTTGTGAAGGCTAACTTTTTATTCATGTACAGGCCCTTGATAAAGAGCTTCCCGCAAGTACACTACAGTTAATTCAAGGGTTTTCTCCCAATCCGATGACCCCAAGGAATTGTTAGCACTTAAGATGTTTCAATCCTGAACCCTAGAGGGAGCACACCCCAAAAACCCAAGGCATTGCTACCGGTCCAACCCCTTGGGGGTTTGTTAATTTTAGTATTTTGAGATAATATGTTAAAAAATCTTTGGATTTGGATGTAAATTTGCTTTTGCATGTTCATAATTTTTATTTTTAAGATAATATATATATATATATCATAAAGGCACTAAAATGTGGAATTAAAAAAAAAAATTATGTATTATCTTCACACAAAATATTGTATTACACCACCAAACTCCATCACTTTAACACCAATAATTTATAATTTAATATTGTTTGTTTGTGAAACATGACAGAATTGCACAAGCATTGCATGAGCATCGGTTGCTAGCATATAACCATCTCCGATCGGGGATTCTAAAGTTGGTACCTAACCGATCCTATAGGCAAACAGGGAAAATTCATAAGTACGGGTTGGTCCCCATTGCCATCCCTAAACCCAAACAATAAAATCTTCTATATAACAAAACCAAAACCTATCATAAATCTGACCAAATAAAATAAAATAAAAACCCAAAACAAACAATGTTCCATTTCAGCCCCACCAAATTTGCAATGATATTAGGCACACAGCTCTTCAATGCATTTCATGAAACAACCAAACACTGGAAAACCCTATCATTCCCAGCCACTCAAGAAGTGTCGATTTTTGTTCGAACAATGGCGACCGTAAACTAGATTAATGAGTCAGTTATTGGCTTTTGGGGCTAAAATAGTTCACTCAAAAACGTTTCCTTGGTTTAATTATACAACCAAATACTGGAAAATGAATTCCACCAGGTTCCAATCAATTAATTTTGAAGCATATTCAAATAATCAATTGTGAACGACAATCAAAATGAGTTCAAATTAAAAATATAATCTATTTCGAACCATGAAAGAAATAGCTAGAACATGCATAGTGATGACTTCGGAGAATTCGACAGATGTAGAGAGAGAGAGAGAGAGAGAGAGAGCTGACCTCAGAGCTACGGCTCCGGCAGGCTACAGTTATGGAAGAAGATGCTAGAGCTCCGGCGAATGCCTTTGGTGCACGTGTGAGTGAGTGTGTGCGTAAAAGAGAGACAAGCGCGACATGTACAGAGAGAGAGAGAGAGAGAGAGAGACGCACAGCTCGCGGATTAAGTAGGAGGGTAGCAGTGTTTGGGGATTAGGGTTAGATTGAAAATCGAGACAGGGTTTGAAAATTTTGAGAAGTTGAGGATATGTATCAATTTTTAGTTTTGAGGGATAATGTTAAAAAAAGAGTAATAGTTGATGGGAGTAAAATAACCATTAACCCCTTAAATTTTAGGGAATTATAAATGCTTCTATCTTTCTTCTTAGGATTCTCACTTCTTTGAATTTTTATCAGTAAAATTGCTTTCTTTTTTACCTCTTTCATAATTTTAAATATACCTTTTAAACTCTCATCTCAACATTTTTCAATTAACAATCTCCCTCACTTCTGACAATCCTTCCATAGTCATTTTCCTCTGCTAGACACCTTCCTTCAGTCTCCTTTCTTTACTGACGACTTTTCTTTTCCAACGGCCCACCTTTCTAACTTTATCTTCATTTCCCTTCTTCTACCAGCAATCTCCCACCTCATTTCTTTCATCCAAATCTCTCATTCCACTAATCTCAATCATTTGTCATCGCTGCCATCCACACTACTACCTTAGAGCCCTTTCACAGCATACTTGTGTTCGATTTTTTTCTTCATTTGAAATCGTCTTACTTGGTTCGGAAATCCAGCACCGAACAAACGATGGTAGTTCGATTGTAGACCACCAAACAAATGGCAGTGGTTTAGGTTTAAACTACCAAACTAAATCTGGAGAGATCACAAATAGCACTACAATTGTAACAATCGTATAAGGAAGATAGATATAAGGAAGGTAGATTGCCACCATCATTGATCTTTTGTGATCGTAATTGCAATCAAGCGAAAGATAGATAGATTAAGATAGAGAAAGAGAGTCTAAAGTGGTATGGGTGGTGGCATTACTGGTGGTTTGTGAGTAAGACTAAAGGTGTTAGTAGTTAGAGGTGATGTTGGTAATGACAATGGAGGTTGCAGACCAGAATGTGGAGAGGCAATTGGTGTTGGAGTAATGGGATAGTTGGCGGAATTAGGGTTAAAGGTTGGGAAATTAAGATTAGAAAGTTTAGGATGGAGGTAAAAATGAAATTTTATGTTTGGACAAAACTGGAATTAAAAAAAATGTGGGGGATCCTAAAAAAAAGGTAGGGTAAATAGCATTGCTCAAATTTTAAGATAAATTGTACATTGTCTCTTTTATGTTTGGTCATTTTCCCTCTTTGATCCTTAAAGTTTATTTTTTCTCATTTTGGCTCTTCATGTTTCAAATGTTTTTCAATTTACTCCTAAAGTTAACTTTTGTTCAAAATAAAATAGAAAATGCCACGATAACTATCACATATCATAATAATATATTATTATATTAGGGTTTGAGTTTGTGTCAGAAGTGTGAATTATATATAATAAAATATTTTTATATCACGTGACTGTTAATGTGTAATTTTTTATCTAATTTTTAACATAAGTTAGTTTTAAGAATAAATTAGGAAAAACTTAAAACATAAAAGGCTATAGTGAGAAAAAATAAATTTTAAGGGCCAAAGTAGGAAAGTGACCAAATATGAAGAGGGCAAAGTGTAATTTAGCCTAAATTTTAAAGTCAGCTTGCAGTTTCACCCTTCTGTTTATTTGTCATAAACAAGGTTAACAAAATTTGTCATTATGAATTATTTTGCCAAAATCTTTCATTTCAAATTTCTTCTTTAAATATTATACAGCTTTTAAAGGTTCCTCTAAAGTTCATACAAGATTCAAATTATTAACATATATCACAATAAGTGTAAATTTGGATTTCAATTTCTTAGTAAAAATGCATAGACAAATTGGATCATTCTCATATCCCTCTTTCGATAAATATTCATTGAAGCAATTGTACTACATACATTTGAATTGTTTCAACCCATATAAGATCTTTGTAACTTGATTTACACTTCTAGAATTTGAATTATATGCTCCAGACACCTTATATCCTTTCAATATGGGTGGACAAACACCAACCAGAGCCAAGTTTGGATCGGGTTTACACCATATGGTAAGAGCATGTGTTATCCCAAGCTTGACTTGGCCTGACATCGGGCCTAATCTAGCCATCCTAGGGTTGGCCCTAAAACAACTGTGGCCTAAAATGACAACTAAAAAATAAGCATTTTACTTTTAAAATTTTTTTTTGGTAAAATTTTTATTGAAAATTTATTTGTCTAACTTTTTAAGGTCTTAGGGGTTGTTTGGGATGTCATAAATAAGCGCATTTTTTGTCTTTTTTGACTAAAAAGTTGAGAAAAAAAATATGGATGTTTGGGTTAACTTTTTATCTTTTTACGAAAAAATGTATAATAAAAAATTATATAAATAAAGTGTATAGGGGAAGAAAGTTGAGTAGGTTGTACGGCTGCCTTGCTGGGGCAGCGTGTCTTACGCAGTAAATTATTGCCTCCTTTAGGGCAAAGTGTTTGGACAATGATGGTCGGTCCGTGGGGGCCACCACGGGTCCTATTTTAATAATCTGAACCGTTCAATATGTACAACTCGTCGAGTATTATATTCCTGTAAAAAATCACGTTGATTGAATATCGATAGCTATATGATCAGATTAGTTTTTTTTCAACAGTTAACTATCACACCATCCGTTTTGTTTATACAAAACTAATTTGATCATATAATTAACGATATTCGATCAACGTGATGTTTTTCAAGCATATAGTACTCGACGAATTCTACATATTGAACGGTTCGGATTATGAAAACGGAACCCTTGGTGGGCCCCCAAGGGCCCAACATTACTATCAAACTTTGTGGCTTTACATATGTAATTATTTTTTTTGCCCAAAAAGTGTGTGATTTGCCTTCCTGCTGGGGCAGTACGGCTAACAGTGTAATGAAAACTTTTGTATTACAAAAATGTATAAAATATTTTTTTAATATTTTTTATTTGTGAATAGTAATGACTTTTTTACTTTTTGTGTAACTTTTGACTTTTTGAATTTTTTGGGACTTGCCAAACCTGGCCTTAGTCTCTCTTATGACATGGTTGATTTAAGGTAAAATTTTGCCAATTTCAATTTTGAATCATTTTTTTTATGGAAAACAACAATTACAAGTATTCTTAATAATATTTTGTAAGAAATACGTGCATTTCGAAAAATAAAATAGTCATTTTATATAATTGAGTACATTGATTAGAGTGTTGTTTTCATTAGTTTGATGAAATTGCATGTTTGAGTTGAGTCATGCATGAACCCAAGTTTTGAAATTGTGTTTTGGAAAGCCATTTCTGCAGAATTTTAGAAGCTATATATTTGTAGACCACTCAAGCGATCTGCATGAACCAATATTTTGTTTTGCAAATTGAAATTCTAATAAGCCAAGTTCACCGCTCGAGCGGACGCTTGTTTCAGGAAAATTTTGAAAACTACCTTTTTGTCCATATTTTCTTTCAGTTCTTTTTCCGAGCATCTTTAAACATGAATTAGGCCTCATTAAGGGTTAATTAAGCTAGAGACCAACATAAGTTAATTTATTAGGAAACAAGAGCAAGAATTCAATTAATTATATTGTATTATCAATATATGTATGTGCATTTATAGGTTGAAACGACGAAGGGATTTACCAAAACCAAGCCTCTTGTGAGTAATATCTTTGTAAAGATATTTAAGTACTATAATTTCTAAAATGTTCCAATATGATATGATTTTTGAACTTGTATTTTGGAACGAATGAATGAAATTCCCTTTTTGTATCTATTGTGGCATCTTTAGTGAGTCCTAGCCATTGAGAGACATTTATATGCCTTGATTTTTGGAGATCTCTGTTCTATTTTCGATCCATTGTGATCGTTCTAGACCCGAAGTGGTCGTTTTGGACCTAAATGGTCATTCTGCTTAATGCTAATGGATGTACCACATATTATGTTTAGCTATGAATGTTTGATAAAAGCTCTGTATACAAATTTACATCTCTGAAAAATGTAATGAATATTTTGATACAAATGCTTTATGAAAATGATATGAATGTTTTATGAATATTTGGAACTCACTCATTAACCTCTTCACATTGATATTACTCATTGGGTTTTAGCTCACCTCCTTCCCCCATATGTATGTAGGTGACTTGCAAATACCTTAGAGTTATGCTTTTGAAGACCATTTGTGATGTCTTTTGAGGATAGCGCCTCCGAGTTGAGGCTCAAGTCTTTTTTGTGTTTTGTAAAGTTTTTGAGAGAATGTGCTGATGAATTTTTGTACTTTTTGCATTTAATGTAAATTATATAAGTTACGGTTAATGTTATGTAAAAAATGTGTTTGTCATTTCGATATCATTTACACACTGCTTAATGGACATGTTTATTTTCTGAATGCTTCCACTTCAGGTCTTATTATACTTAAAAATATTTTTGTGTTTTGTCAAGATAGGCTGTAGGTAATCTATAATTACTGGTCGGTCATCTCTCTAACCGTTAGGGACGAGTTAGGGTCGTGACAGTTTTTGCCATGACCCTATCATCGATTGCCTCCATGGCTTGCGCACTAGATCAAATCCAGTCTGTAAGGGACCTGAAAATTTTATTTTCTTGAAAGTCCCTTACTTTCAAAATTATTTCTTTAAAGTCCCTTAATTTCTTAATTAATTGTAATTTTAACCCTAGGATCAAAATACATGCGCCAACTGAAAACTCGCAAACCTTAATCAATTTCGGTAACTTAGAAATCATTTCTAATACCTTATACTGATTAATTGACTCCCTAAACATGGAATTACCACTTGAAAACCTAGGTTTTTCCAGTTTTTATCATGTTTGTCTGTTGATAGCCTTGTTAGTCAAAACAAGAAATCCAAACTGAATTAGATTCTCTAACCTTAATTTAGTTTAATTCTACACTAAAATAAATGTTCCAATTCATAAATTAAACCCAAAGCCCTCACATTTTTATTAAATCACTAATTGACCCCAAACAAGTACTATTATATATATACACTTGTACCTTGAAACCTATTTTATACACTACATTTTGAAAATTTCAACAATTGAACACAAGAAAAAAATAAAATAATTCCCTCAAATCACCCCACATGGCCGGCCACCCTAAGGAAGATAAATATATACAACTTTTTCTAACCATATCTATGAATTCAAGGAAAAAAGTTGCTAGTACCTCCAAAACATGGAACCATGCCTCCACCCTAAGTCCAATCCTAACCAAAACCTAACCAGATCATGATTAATTTTATAATTAAGGCCTCTAATGATTCACTATTCCATTAGATTCCAAGTAAATCCAAAATGTTCGATCCATTTCCAACCAATGGGCACTTTAGACCTTTAGCACCAATTTTATTATAAAAACCACCTTGTAGACACCCCATTTTTGACCGTCCTCAAGACTTGGACGTCACCATTGGAACGCTCGGTGATTATCCATGATTGTGTTTGTTTTGAGTTCCCGGAGGTCCCGGCTGCGCGTCGTGCCTCAGGACCTCTCAACCGGCTTGTTCTGTGCTTGGTTTTACACCAAGACTTGTGTGTTTTTGCATTTGAGGGTAGGGGGAGGCTTGTTAGCCATCCCTGAAGCCCACCGGCTGTCCCCACACCACACCGGCACTCCTTTTGTCCATCGGCACTTGATTCTCAAAATCCTTGGCCGGACGGCACTATATGTTGCCGATCGGCACTTTTTTGTGCCGGTAACCTTTTTAGCTAGCCGGTTTGCACCCTTTGCACCCCTAGGGATGGTGCATGCCAGCTGTGACAGCTGGAATGCACCATCACAACTCCTCATACCCGGGTTTGCACCCTTTGCACCCTTGAACCCCATAAAGCTTCTAGAAGCTTGACCCTTTGGCAAAAGCTTCTTGGAGAAGCTTGGCCAGCTGTCTTGGCTTCTCCAAGAAGCCAAGACCCCTTTGCTCCCCCTTGAACCTTTTTGTCTTGCTTAGCCATTAAGTCTTGGCTTTAGTTTGCCTATATAAGCTCATTTCATCTCCCTTGAGCTAGGGTTAGAATCTTTGAAGGCAAAAACCAGAGATATATCTCTATATCTCTGATATACATCCATATATATCTATATCTCCCTCTCTCTCATCCTTGTGTGTGTGTTTTAAGCCTAAAAGGTGTGTTTTACCTTACTTTTGCACCATTACACACACCATTACACCTTAGCTCGAAATTGAGAGACTTAGAGGGTTGTTTGTTGAAGTTTTGGACTGACTTTGATCACTAGAGAGTGGCTGGACCACCTGTTCTTCAAGGGATCTTCAAGGGTAAACTCTTTGCTTTAGTTTCCCCATTCTTGCAACTAGTTTCTACCCCTTTTGCTTTGTCGATAACTGAAAAAACTCTCGTTTTTACTTGCTCTTGAACCTTCATTAAGGTCATTTTTGGTTTGAGTAAAGGCTCACCCTTTTAGGCTTTGTTTGGCCATTTTGGTGTCTTTTTGGTAAGGCTTTGTTTACTTGGTATTTTTGGTCTTCTCACCACTGAAAACCAGTGGGTGTTCAGTGGTGAGGAAGGTGTTTCGAAGTCTCATATAGGGGAGGGACACCCCTCTCCCCTTTGTCCCTTGCTTGCCTTTGTTTTTGGCCAAAAATAGCATGTGTGCATGGTTGGTTTTGGCTTCATTTCAGAGCATATTTGTGGTTAATATGATATGTTATGCCTCTGTTTTAGGTTGGATTTATGGCCCTTAACATGCCTCTCATACTTGCTTTGTAATGCTTTACTTTGCTTGGAAGTGTGTCATGCCATTAGCCTACCATATCCTCATGTTTTAGCCTTGCATGTCATAGCATTTGATCTTGATTTGCCATGAAAAGGGGCTGTTAGCCACTGTTTTTGCCATGTTTGGCATGTTGGTATTGTTGTCTTGCTTGTGGGCTTGTAAGCTTTGGGTGTGTGAGTCCTTGGCATGATTAGTCTACCTTAATCTTATGATTTGGCATCATTTTAGATCACATTTCAGTCCCTAATCCATGCCCTCATGCTTGCATTCACTTCCTCTTTCATGCTTTGAAGGTGTGCCTTTCTATGCTTAGGAATAGGCTTAATGCATGCTTGTTTTGTTTGGGGCATTTTGGGGCTGCCATATAAGGGGATTTGGGTGTATTTTTGCATGCTAAGAAACTGCTTTTGGTTGTCCAACATGTGCCATGAGTGGTCATGTTAATGATAGTTAGATGCTCTCTTTGGTACCCTTGGTTTTGGGCCTATTTCCTTGCATGCTTGTATAGCATTTTGCTCATGTTTTGGGGCACTTTTTGCCACTGTTTTGGGGAGGTTTGAGGTCTCCCCCATGGTGGTTAAGGTCACCATTATACGCTTATTATATGCTTGTTGCATGCTTGGTTCATTAAGTGTTGTAGTAGGTTGGTCCCATTGATTGGATGGTCCCTATAACTTGCATTACATTGGCATCTTGCATGCATGAGTTTCATACCTTTGTCATGATAGGTTGCATTGCATTGGGTATGCCTTGCATCCTAGACCCATGTTGCATCATTTGAGCCATCTTACATGACATGCATTTCATTACTTGGTTTAGGGTGTCAAACCAAGTATGGGAAATGAGGGGTGTTTGTACCTCAAGTGACAAAACACACCTCAATTTCCAGGTCACTAAGGCCCTTGATCTTGGCATGATAGGGACTTAGTTACTATTGTTGTGTTGCATGCATAATACCATTAAAATGCAACCTTGGTTCCTTAGGCCGTCATGCATCAGCATGCATAATTGATGGCCCAGGAACCAAGGGCCATGTCTCCTTGAGTCCCCAAACATGATAGGAGGCAGTGGCCGTGCATACATATGCCTAAAAACCCATGCCATGTATTGCTGGTCTGCTGCTGCTGTCAAACTGTCCCCTGCAGGAACTTTCTGCCGACCGGCACTATATTTTCAGCCGATAGCCTCCAGAGCAGCCGGTGGTCAATTTAAGCAGCCGGTGGTCATTTCCTCTAGCCGGTGGTGTACTGCAGTTCATTTGGAAGATGTCCTGGGACTTGGCAGTTTTTCAGAAAGGCAGGGCAGTGGAAACAGAGGCAGTAGTGGTGCGGTATGGGCTTTCCGGGCGAGTCGGATTCGAGCATGCATCATTCGCACATCCCGAGGCAGGGCTGGGGCCCTTTTCTTTTATGATTAATATTAATTTGATAATTAGAAATTTCTGTAATAATTTATTTATTTTGTATTTGGACTGTACTATTTGGGACTGTATATTCTTTTGGTCCCTCCGTGTGAGGGCATATTTGTAATAAGTGTGGGTGAGTGTGTGTATGTCTTCCAACCCCCATTTCTTTCTTCCCTTTTATTTACCTGCTTATGATGGTAGATTAGGGCATATTTAAAATTAGCATACCTTATGCAATGCATGCGTGCATCCATGCATTTGTCTAAACATGCACCGGGCTCGGTACATCATACAAACTGCATCGTACTCTCAATTTCCAAATTGAATACGTGCATCGAATGATTGCATTTCACATGCCATTTTAGGGTTAGCCGAGCCTGCTCTAAATTGCATCTTCGCCTGTGTTGCATTAGCCATTTAACATGAACTAGGTCATGCATGTTTGCTAACTAGTTTCTCGTTTTGGCACGGAGTACGATGTAAGTATTTATGCTTTAGCATATCGCATGCGTGTGAATGTTAACATAACAGCATGATTACCATGTGGCTAAATGCTTATATGAGATAAACTGTTTGAATGCCTGTGGGTGGAGGTTGGGTTGCTTGAGTTGGAAAACTCATTGAAATCCGTATTTTAGCCTACTTGCGAGTAGCAAAACCCGAAACGCTTTCAAAACAAACGGATATGCAATGATTATTTCCGAATTAGGCAATCTAGTCTATACTTGTTTTGTTGTGCACATAACGTAGTAAAACTAGGCTAATAACCGGTATGAGAGCATGTAATGTTTTCAAAATCGGATATCACGGTTAGTAGAGGCCGGTCTTCGAACCGGGCGAAAGGGGGTGCTCATAGCTGACCTTTCCCAATCGTACCTAAGCTCCCGAGCCAAGACATTTGGTGATGACGGACACGTGGCCTTCGGCACCGAGTCAGGGTTTCCTAAATTCCCCCATAAAAAAAATATTTAGGTGGCGACTCTGTAATCTGGCAAAGCAGTCCATGTTTGGCACTACTTTTCAAAAATCTGTTTTTCTTCAAAACGATTTGCCGGATTTGGACTCTTTGGTTCAAGATTTAGAACCGCAACACAAAAGGGAGTCCGAACTGTAGAGTGAAGCCCACGGGCGCGTCTACACACCTCTCCCTTAGCATTTTGCACACAAGAATATAAACACAAACACTTCATTCAGCTGAGAGGAAGAGAGGTCAAGAGAGTGAGCTTGGTGGAGGAAAGGAAAGAAAGAGAAGGTCTTGTTAGTTAACCAACCAAGCTTCAAGTAAACCACATCACCATCTCTCCTTCTATTTCCTTTTTCAAATATATGTTATTAGATATTTAAAATAATATTTTCAGATGTGTTGTAATGGTTTTCATGTGTTCAAAGTTGATGAATTGGGCTTTAACCCTTCTTCTATTCATATTTCCTCTTAATAGATGCAAAACTACGTTTTTTTCTTCCCATATCTCACATTATTTCCAAAGGCATACCATCACTCTAAAAATATGAGTTATTAATACATTATTTAGTATGTTTTCATCACAAAAGGAGTGAAAATTTTTCCTTAGTTGGCCTCTTTTCTCACCATCTTCTTATTTTGTATATTTTGCTTAAAAAATCTGTTTTACAGCCAACTTTCAAAAATTCTAGAAAAATATAGGAAAATCATCTCAACCTAGATTTTATGTAAAAAAACTTCCTTCAAGAGTCATATTTCAATGAAAATTGGTTTCATTGAAAAAGAGTGAGCGGTTTGTAAAAAAATCTGATTTTCGTAACAGTCGACGAATCTGGACAGCGCTGGAGTATTTCTTAAATAGCTAAAACTCTAGAAAATCTATTCCATTTTTGAAACATATTCTTAAAACGAGATAAAATTATCTACGAACCATAGGAAGGCCAGGTTCGGGAAAATCTGAAATAGCCCTTTTGATTTTAATCTTTAAGTGGTATTGAATCTAGAAATTCTGTTTTGCATTGATATTTTATGCACTTGTGTTCACGAATATGCTTATTAATATATGATCATGTCTTGGTGTAATTTTACATATGTCATGGTTATATACCTTTTGTTTTAGTCTTTGGATAATGCTCATATTTATGCAAATTTATTCTTTTGTTACTTGCTTGTACTAACTAGCTTAAAACATTAATCTAAACGGAAAACTTAATAGGGTGGCTAATGGGGTTTCAATCACATGAATATTGTTATGAGATGAAGTTATGTTCAAATTGAATTGGTTATCGGGACGTGTTCCCTTTTGAATGTTAAAGTCTTGCACAAGTGGTTGTTCGGAACCCTTGAACGGAGCGGTTGTATTCAGACCCTAGGTGGTTTGGTGTGAGGAGGAAATGGGCAAGGCCCTATTTTACCATCTCTTTTGAAGTCCTCGGTTAGCGCTACGCGGTATGTAACCGTTAGTAGACATCCAGGGTAAGGTCTGCAAAACAGCAAAAGAGGGGGCATACCGTATAATCCGTGTTCGATTCTTGGGGTTAGGAGGATGAAATCTCTTTGAGGGATTTCTAGACTACTAACATCTAACTGTGTAACCTGTGTTATTTACTTGATTGTCATGCTCCTTTCTCTTATTGTTGTAATTGCTATTGTGTATTAGATTGGGAAAAAATGTGTGTGCGTTTACTGGGCATTCAAAGCTCACGGCATATCATGCCAATGCCGAAGAGGAGCTTGCAGCAAAAAACGACAAGCCGGAAACCTTCGAAGACTTTTGGCTGTCCTAGAGAAGTTAAAAATTTCTTTTTGTATTTTGTATAGTCCATCTGGAATTTTATTTTGGATGTAATATTGATGAAACTAATTTTTGTAACTAAGTACATTCTGTATCTATTCTCTTATTATTATTATATGCTTTCCGTTTTAAAAACCAATATAGTTTCCTACGTTGCTTATGAGACCTTGTGTCAATCCCTTTGAAGATCTGTGAAAAGGGTAGTGCGCTACCTAAGAAAACTAAACTTAGAAGGGAGGCTAATTTGACTCTTCCGGTGATCTAGGATCTTACTTGGTCATTGGCCATAGGACTCATTAGTGACTTTCCCTTGGCTATCACCCTTAGTGTAGATTCACAACTTGGTATCAGAGCCTAGGTTCAACCTTTAGCCTGCTCAACCCAATACGCAACTCTAGAATCCCTTACCCCTGTTGTCACGACTCGAACCCGCCCCCATGGGTTAAGGACGTAACCCGCCAGTAATCATGAGATTACCTACGGCCTCAAACCAAACCAACCGTATTTTAACAGAGTTAATGGGGGCCAAACAAAAGCAATTTAAAACTTTGTCCATAGAGTTGTGCTTACATGCACGTCATAACATTCCAGACACAAATATGTTAACAACTCACATCAGAAAATACAGTAACAAAAGGTTCTGTACAGACAGGATCATTAGTCTAAGTCACCCCGTCAAAACTGTACACAACAGATACAGAGTCCTCGCCAACATGACAAAATATAAACACCAAACAAAAGGGCGAAGACGAATCTCGTGCGTGAGGCGTAGGGGCTGACTCTCAAAAACTTGGTTGTTCCACAATGGCTTCACTGGGGCTGGGTCTGGACCTCTCTTAGCTCACCTACAAACACATGAATGAGCGTGAGCGAAAGCCTAGTAAATAATATCAAATAAGAAGATACAACAATATGCAGAACAACATATTCCGAACGGCCTTGGGCCCAATTCATATTTCTATTTAACATATATATACAATTAAGTCAAGTGACTGTGGTTCCAAACATACTGGCCTTTGGCCCATTTATCTTTCCATAACAAACTGGCCCTTGGCCCATTCAGACTTTCGTTCATATCAAAACGGCCTTTGGCCCATTCATTCATATCAAAACGGCCTCTGGCCCATTCATTCTATTATTCAAATCGAACTGTTATTCGTGTCAAACTATTACTTATATCAAACTATCATTCGTGTCAAACTATTATTTATGTCAAACTATCATTCGTGTCAAACTATCTGTCACGACCCAAACCTGCCCCTATAGGTTTAGCATCGTAACTGGCCAGTAATCCTGAGATTACCTACGGCCTCTGAATAGATAAGCATATGATAAGGGGCTAGCGGAAGCAAATACGAAAATATAGTTGTCCAATGAGCTGTGTTGACTTACATGAAACAGTATATTTTAAAACTTTAATTACATAACCAAATAGTCAACCATACATTATATTATACCACACACACTACAGTATTTTCGGTACAGACAACATAATCAGAATAAAGTCCCATGCATAAACAGAATTAATCAACCCTTGAACCCAAGACACTTCGGGAACCTCCACGTGAGGCACAAAGGCTGGCTGACAACAGAAACACAGTCCCCCACAAAACCTTCGGGCTTGCACTCCAGAATGCTCACCTATAATATATATATACAAACAGTGAGCTAAAGCCCAGTGAATAACATTAAGGTAAAGGGGTTAGTGAACGAAATCCGAACATTTTATACGTACAAAACAGATCATAGCATAATCATAGTCATCTCATATCAGAACATAATAATGGCATATCCCATAGAACATATCACATATCACATAACGTCTTCCGACTAGAGTAACCGGTCCCGGACACCGATTAAACAAACACCACAATGAAGTGGCTAGCGAGATCTCGTAACTGTCATGGACCCGTATTTTCATGCCGTCCCCCATGACTTGGGACTATCTATGGATGCCATAATAGATTTCAAACATGGATCTTCGTTCATAGAAACATATATCATTTCAGAAATCATAGCTTGATATATCATATTTGGAACATAATTTCATATGAACGTATCTTTACGATAACGTTACTTACAGTGGTTCTGTAGATGGTCAATCACTTCTCGGACGTTGACCTACAATCACAAAATACATAGCACCAACGAATCTTATCATTACTTATTCATGTGGCCATTAAGGCTTAGCTTACATCACGTTGGTTCATGTTTATTCTTATCACATGGCTTAGAACACACACACCCTTGCAATCTCTTAGTGTGATTCATACTTACTTCAATGCTCAACTCACACACTTGTCATTCAATAACTCGTTACATTCTTTTCTTAGTGTGCGTTTCTAGCCCATAACCTCAATACTATAGCTTAATTAAGGCTTAGGAATGCCTAGGATGCGATGAGGATGTCAAAACATGCCTTGGAACACTTAGGCAAAATTTCAGAATTTTAAGTCCTCGCTCGAGCGAAGCTTTCCTCGCTCGAGCGAGCATGCAAAAATGTGACTGGTCGCTCGAGCGCACATTCCTTCGCTCGAGCGATCTGTAAATGATGCAAACTTCTGGGAGCTCGAAATTTACGCTCGAGCGGACTTTTGGTTGCTCGAGCGAAGTGCACAATCTCAAAGTGGTCGCTCGAGCGAGAACCCCTTCGCTCGAGCGAGGCTGCAAAATCTGGAATTTCCAGATTGCACCTCAAACTTCAAAACTCGAATTAAAACCTCCAAAACACCTCTCTTGGGCCCCAAAACTTGATATAACCCAGAAAACTTGTAGAATATGAAAGTTCAAAGATCAATTTATAAAAATCATGGCCCAATGTTTGTCAAAACTCACATTTTCAACTTAAAACATGACGAATGCTCAAGAACACCACATGCATGGACTTTTTTTGTTTCAAATCTCTTAAAGCATAATCAAACACCATGAAATAACTGGAAACTTGCTGATTTGATGGAAAAACAAGGTGAACTCATGGATTAAATCAATATTGTGAACATGTATGCTAGAATTCTCTATGAAAACAACTTGAAACCCAAAATCAATTCATGAACATGACATGCAAGAACTTCTACCACACTAAACCTTCCAAAACATGATCAAACTTGGTGATTTGATGGAAAACAAGCTGCATGGCCAAAATGTAGAAGATGTTAACACATGCATGGAAGAAACCTTTGAAATCAAACCCAAAACTTGGAAATTTATGCATGCATGCATGCATGATTTGAGCTACAATTCCTCCTTCTAAGCTCCATTACATGATTAAACCCATAATCTCCATGAATTCAACAATTAAACATAACATCTACAAGAATTATAGCTTAGGTTCTTACCTAGAGCCCTCAATTTCTCTTGTTCTAGCACAATCTTTGTTTAATTCAAACTCTAGCCTTCAATCTCTCTTGAATTCTCCTTCCTCTCTCTCAAATTGCACACACTCTCTCTCTAAGATGGAACCTCAGATTTTTCCACTAAGGAGGTGAAACAAAATGAGCTCAAAATGAGCTAAAGGGGCTCAAATGTGTTTGTATGGATTTGGCCACTAGGTGGCAAAACGGTAAATAAGTCCAACTCTTTAATTAGCTTATTTAATCATACCAAAACACATTTTAATTAAATATACCATAAGGTTCTAAAAATTCCAATTAACATATTGGTGTAATCAATTCCGGGTTTGGATGCCGATAAGGCTTTCAATTTACAGTTTTAACCATTAAGCATGGACAAACGATTTAACGGTCAACAGATAGGTGACCAATTATGTTACACATTACCTATTAATCCCATCATCAATCTTAATCACTTAATTAACATCCTTAATTACCGGTAATGAGCTAATTACGGGTCGGGGTTATTACACTATCATTCGTGTCAAACTGGCCTTTGGCCCACTCAAGTGACAAACTGGCCTTTGGCCCATTCATTTGTGTCAAAACGGCCTTCAGCCCACTCATTCAGGTCGAAACGACCTTCGGTCCACTCATTCATGTCAAAACGACCTTCGGTCCATTCGTTTATGTCGAAACGACCTTCGGTCCACTCATTCATGTCAAAACGACCTTCGGTCCATTCGTTTATGTCAAAACGACCTTCGGTCCATTCGTTTATGTCAAAACGACCTTCAGTCTATTCATTTATGCCAAAACGACCTTCGGTCCATTCATTTATGTCAAAACGACCTTCGGTCCATTCATTTATGCCAAAACGACCTTCGGTCCATTCATTTATGTCAAACTGGCTCATAGGCCTTTCATATCAAACTGTGTCCACCATTCGAATTAATGAACTTTACAAAACTTATATAGAAGTAGCCATTGGACAATAACATATGTCAGATATTACTCACAGTGATCGGTTGGTTGAATTGCCCTGGAGCTTGACCCTACATATCACATAACACATATGGGTCATAAATAATTCAATCCGTTCTTTAATTCACATATTCCTCTTTAGGCTTCATTCTTATTTCCTTAACTCAATTACAATGCTCAATGTATGCCTAAGAGTGCTTAGAAGTGAAAGGGAACGGAAAAACAGAACACAAAATGCATTTTCAAAATTTCAGAAAACAGGGTCCCCGCTCGAGCGTGAAATACCCCGCTCGAGCGGACCCTTAAGGCCTGCAAAAGTACTGGTTACATCAAATCCCCGCTCGAGTGGAAGACCTGTCTACATAGCTGTAGACGCGCCCCGGGTGAGGGCCTCAGTGCTACAGTTCGGACTCAATCTGTCACGGTTCTTAATTTGAACCAAAGAGTCCAAATCCGGCAAATCGTTTTTGAAAACAGATTTTTTGTAAAGAAGTGTCAAACATGGACTGCTTTGCCAGATACAGAGTCGCCACCTAAATATTTATTATGGGGGAATTTAGGAAACCCTGACTCGTTTGCCTAAGGCCACGTGTCCTGTCATCACCAAAGTTGCCTCGGCTTGGAAACTTAGGTACGATTGGGGAAGGTCAGCTATGAGCACCCCCTCTCGCCCGATCCAAAGATCGGCCTCTACTAACCATGATATCGATTTTGAAAACGTTATGTGTTTTTATTCCGATTAATTAGCTAATCTTACTATGTGATGCGCACAACACAAAAGTATAGACTAGATCGCTTAATTTAGAACGAAGCATTGCATATCCGTTTGTTTAAAAAAAAGTGATTTGAAATTTGCTACTCGCAAGTAGGCTAAAATACGGATTTCAATGAGTTGTCCCAACTCAAACAATCCAACCTTTACCCACAGGCATTCAAGCAGTTATATCACATAAGCAGCTAGCCTCATGATAATCATGCTATTATGGCAACACTCACACGCATGCGGTATGCTAAAGTATAAAAGCTTACCTAGTACTCCAAGCCAAAACAGAAACTAGTAAGTAATCATATGCATGATCCTAGTTCATGTTAAGATGGCTAATGTAACACATGCAGGATGCAGCTAGAATAGGCTCGACTAATCTATGGATGACATGTGAAATGCAACAACTAACACGTATTCAACTTGGAATTGAAATACAATGCAGTTAGCATGATGCGCCGAGCCCGGTGCATGCAATACTGATGAATGATGCACGCATGTATAACATAAGGTATGCTAATTTAAACATGTCCTAATACTAACCATCAAAGCAGGTAAGTAAAAGGGAGAAAGAAGTGGGGGTTGGAAGGCATGCACACACGCACCCACACTTATTACAAATACGCCCTCACTCGGAGGGACCGAAAGAATAATACAGTCCGAATAATGAATCAACTATCCTAGCTAATTAATTATTACAGACCCTCTAATTAATTAACAAATTAATCACAAAAATAATTAAAATGTGAAGCTAAAGAGACTGCCGCAGCTCTGCCTCGGAATGCGCGAATAATGCATGCTTGACTCGCGCCCGCTCGGAAACTTGCTGCCATAGCACTGTTGCCTCTGTTTACACTGCCCTGCTCCTCTGAAAATTTGCACAAGTCCCAATGATGCTTCTCTGAACATTGGGGAGCATCACCGACCAAGTGGGAACACCACCGGCCGAAGGGAATGGTCATCGACCATTGGTTGATCCACCGGCTAATCGTATTTGGTCGGTCGGCACTCCAAGTAGCCGGCCGGCTATTTCTTCCTGCAGTTGACAGCAACAGAGGGCAAGCAGTGTATGGCATGGAATTTTCAAGCAAATGTGAGCATGGCCACACTCCCTATCATGTAATGGACTCAAGGGAGCATAACCCTCGACCCTTGGGCCATCAATTATGCATTTTGATGCATGATGGCCTAAGAGGCCAAGTTTGCCATTCAATGTAAAATGCATGCAACAAAAGAGATGAATGCCAACACCCTATCATATTGAGATCAAGGGCGTCGACGACCGAGGATTGAGACGTGTTATGTCACTTGGAGTACGAACACTCTCAATCCTCATGCTTGGTTTGACACCCCAAACCAAGCAATGCAATGCATGTATACAAACATGGCTCAAGAATGCAACATGAGGCTAAGATGCAAAACATGTCAAATGCAATGCAATCTATTATGCAAGCATGCAATGTGCTAATCATGCAAGAGGCAATACAATGCAATTTAACATGCGATGCAAACATGGTACAATGCAAGCATGCAACGAGAGGCAACAAGTCAAACATATATATGTACAAGAATGGACTTAGACTGAAATGGGAGGCCTCAGCCACACCCTAAAACAGTGGCCAAAAGGGTAAAAAATGGCACAACTTATGCATGCAAGCATGCACACACCAAGGCCTATCATCTAAGCATGAAAGGGGACAACTCTAAGCATACTTAAAAGCAATATGCTTGGACATTAAACACTCATGTTAAACTCTGAAAAGAATGCAAAAGATGACACCAAGACATGCTAGGGAATGGATGCAAAATAGAAGGTATTCAAGGCCACAAAAGAGAGCATTGCTCAACACCTACCCCAAGCAAACATGGCATGAACTAAGCAACCCAAAATAGAGTTTTTATGCATCAAAATATGCCCCAAAACCCATTGATATGGCAGCCCCAAAGACTTAAATACATAAGCATGCACAATGCTCATTTCAAGGCACAAAAGGACACATCTTCAAGGCATGAAAAGGGTGATGGATGCAAGCATAGGAACATGGATTAGGGACTGAAATGGCATGTGAAATGACTCCAAATCATTGAAACAACCCAACTAAAACATGCTCATGACTCACACCCTCAAGGCTCACAAGCCAAAATACAAAGGGGCTATACCAAACATGGCAAATATGATCAAAACAATGCCTAACAGACCTCAAGCATGATAAAACATGACCAAAAGCTTCACAAAGCTAGGAAAAGAAAATGCAAGCGTGATGGCTAATGGCAAGATGCATTTCTAGGCAAAATAGAGGAGTATAAAGCAAGTGTATTATACATGCAAAGGACCATTAATCCGACCAAAAGCAGAGATGTAATATGACCAAATGACACCCAAAAACCTCTGAAATGGAGCCAAAAACACCTAAGCATGCATGCTACCTTTATGAGCCAAAAATACAAACAAAAGAGGGACAAAGGGAGAAGGTGTCCCTCCCCTATGCAAGACTTCAAAACCTCTTCTTCACCACTGAAAATCCACTGGATTTCAGTGGTGAGAAGGCCAACACACAAAAGTCTCCAAAGCTTAACAAAGAGAGCACAAAAAGGGCCAAACAAGGCCTAAGAATGGGAGGTCGACCCCCAACACCAAAATGACCTAATGAAACATCTTAAGCATGCAAATACAAGACTTTTTTCTGTTATACACAAAGTCTAAAACAGCATGCAAGATAGGTTAAAGACTAGTGCAAGATTGGGATATAAAGCAATAGTGTTACCCTTGAAGATCCCTTGAAGAACAGCAAGGTCAGCCACCTTCTTCTGATCAAAACCGACCCAAAACTTCAAGAACAAACCCTCAAGACCTCCCAAGTCGAAGTATGGTAATGGTGTGTGTCTTAGTGCAAAACTAAGAATAAAACACACTTTTAGGCTCTTAAACACACACAAATGAAGAGAGAGAGGAGATATAGAGAGAGAAGGTGTATATATCAGAATATATATGTATTTTTCTCTGGTTTTGCTCAACCCCATCAAAGGAGAAGAGGGGTCTCTTATATAGACAATGCAAAGACTAAGCTTCCAAGGGAAGCTATTCAAAAAGGGTCAAGGCTTCCAAGGGAAGCTAAGCTAAGGGTGCAAGCTTCTTGAGGAAGCTATGACAAAGGGCCAAGCTTCCTCAAGAAGCTTGAGCAAAGGGTGCAATATTCTCTAGGAAGCTTGGACCAAAAGGTGCAAAGGTTCAAAACAGCCACACCCGTGCATGGGGGGCCGGGTCCGTGCATTCCAGCTGGCACAGCTGGCATGCATTATGCCTAAAAAAGGCAAAAAGGTGGTATCAGCCAGAAAAGGAGGCCATCGGCCAAACAGATGGTCGGGCGACCATACCAAATGCCGACCGACCAATGGTATATTTCACCAATGGTCGGTAGCAAGAAGATACGGCCGGTGGCCTCAAGCCAGGGCCGGTGGGTGTCAGGGGTAGCTAACAAGCTACTCTCTATCCTCAGAAGCAAAACACAAATGTTTGGTGCAAAATCAAACACAAAACAGTCGAGTTGAGAGATCCTGAGGCAAAGCGCGTAGCCGAGACCTCCGGGAACTCACAACGAACACGAACATGGGTGATCACCGAGTGTTCAAGCGGTGACATCTAAGTCTTGAGGACGGTCAAAAATGGGGTGTCTACAATAGCTCTCCGCTCGAGCGCTAACTTCCCCGCTCGAGCGGACACCATGTCTGCAAAAAGTGCTGGGAGCACGTATTTCCCGCTCGAGCGGTAGTTCCCCCTGCTCGAGCGGACACCAAAATTCTGGGTTTTCCAGAATGAGTTCTTGAGCTCCAAATCGACTTTCAACCAATTTTTTCTTGCATACAATGGCTCCAATCTCACATATATTTGTACTAACACTAGAATACATCAACATGGGGCTTAATCTCATGAATCAAACACATGCATGGCTCATTTTCCACCAAATTCATTACCAACATAACAATGTCATGCATTCAACCTTATAATTTGTACATGCATGTGATGATTCTCAACTTAGATAATACAATTGGTGATTACATCATGAGCTTTAACCAAAACTCTACATGAATCATGTATTTCAAGCTCAAACATGCAAATTTAAGACAATTTCTTACATGCATGCACAATTTAGCCTTCAATTCAACAAAATCAGTTCAATTTCATCATACTCAATTAAATTCATGTTCTTTATTCTTATTCAACTCTGAATTTACAAATAGCAAATAAAAACCCATGATTCAAGGGTTAATTACTCACCTAGAAGCCTTAAACACTCAAGTTCTAGCCAAATCTTGAGCTTAGGCCTCGTTTGGGAACAGGCTAATTTTAGTAACTTTTTGGCTATTTGGCTAAAATATGAACTAAAAAAAACTAGTATGTTTGGGATGACTTTTTGGCTTTTTACGAAAAGATGTGCAAAAAGTAGAGAGAAAAGAGAATCTTTGACTTTTTGGTATGGGTTGTTGGCTTTTTGGCTAATTTTAGTAACTTTTTGACTTTTTGGCTAAAAAAGAAGGTTCCCAAACGAGGCCTTAATCTTCAAATTCCAAGCTTGAGCCAAAAATCACACAATTCTCTCATTCTCTCTCTCTACAGCCGGTTCTCTCTATTTTGAGTCACAAATTCAGCCAAAATGAAGTGAAAAAGAGGATAGAGAGTGTAGTGACTTCAACAAAACCCTAAGGCCAATATAATATTAATAAGATAATTGGGCTCTAATTCACCGATTTAATCGATTTAATCTAACCCGAATCAATTTTCAATTAAATTTTACCATAGGTTCCAAAAATTATGCCAATCACAATGGCGTAATCAATTTCGGGTTCTGTGGCCGATAAGGCCTCCAATTAAATTTCCAAAGCAGATAAATCAAACAGATATTCCTACGGTGAACAGATAGAAATCCAAGACCATATAATGGCACACAAAATCATATTAAACACATAATCATACTCATATTAAGGACCAATTAACATATTATGGAACATGGGTATTACACCTGTACACTAGTGTATTTTACTATCACACTATTATATCTATTTAAAAGAGACTAACAATTAAAAACTTTTCCCTCCACCATAGGATCTCATCGGAAAGCCGTCAAACAACCGACATTAGCCTCGACACGTGGAGAGCCTTTTGCATACAAGGTAGGAGGGCCATGTTCGTCAATACCTACTTTAGCCGACGATGATGTGAATTTGTCGTTGAAGAGATGATTATCAAGGAGATATGGAAAGTGGAGATGGACTACTCTTACTATACGAAGAAGCAAAAGAGATCCTTGGTTCGACGCCGCTTACAGTACCTGAGTCGCGCAGTAAAGAGCGCAGCCTGAAAGGAGTAGGACGATCGAGAGACGAACACCCTGATACGCCGAGCCTTGGTAGATGAAACACCACACCAACACCTAGTGCAAGTTGAGAGTGCTTGATCTCACTACCCTAGGCAGGACAATAGTTAACCAATGGAGGTAAAACAACAACCGGTGTAGCCAAGAACAACCCTAGCATTTCCAATTGAGGTGTCATCTGAGCACGTTCCCTCTTTACCGATGTATACACCCCGTTCTCCTGGCCAAGAAACCGACTCGACAGATGAGGATCTTGAAGAAGATTTCGACTGGTCTAGGAATGAGAGTTAATTTAAGGGTAGTAAGCTAGGCTTTTGTAAGATCTACTTATAGTAAGGATCCTTAAGATATATGTAATAACTTTGTAACTAGGCTGTGTGTAGTGCCTCTTGAATGAAACTTTGATTTGAAAGCCTTTTGTACTGATGTCTATTATAAATATATGAAATGACGATCTGATCTATATCGGTTGACTGTTACTTGTTTTAATATTTCACCGCACCCTAAGAAACTAAACCTTAATATCAAGTCTAGTAGAAAGATTACCTCAAGCTAGAAATCTAGAAACCAACTTATCTCGTACCATAAATAGAATGGTGGATACGCGAGCTAATGATTACTCAGAGACTAGCAACAATGCCCAGAACCGTCACAGAAATTAGCATGGGCCCGTACCTGCAGGTGTCAATATTCCTAATAATTTTGGGCATCAAATTCTGGAAGAACTAAGACAATTAATGAACAATCGATAAAACGAAAGGACTCGACTCTTTTCAGAATTCAGAAAACAAAGGCCCCCAAAGTTCACAGGAGTACCAGACCCGAGAATAGTAAAAAATTAGCTTCAACAGATAGAGAAAATGTTGGACACTATGGGGATAACTGAAGATGCCAACAGAATAGCCTTGGTAGTATTCGAGCTAGACGATAAAGCCGATCATTGGCAAGAACTAATCAAGAATACTCGTGACATTACAAACATGTCATGGAACCAGTTTAAGGAATTATTTCTGAATAGATATTTTCCAAGTACAGTTCGTCGAGAACGAGTCAGAGAATTCCAAAACCTGGAGCAAAGAAATATGACCGTAACCCAATACGCTGCAAAATTTAAAGAACTAGCCCACTATACAACTAGGTATGTAACAAATGATAAAGAGAAAGTAAGGATGTTCGAATGGGGGCTGGACCTTACAATCAGGGGGAGAGTTTTACCATAACGGCTCTACTCATATATCGAGGTATTAGAGACAACATTAGAATCTAAAAAGGAAGCAGCTGATGCGAAGAAGATTTGAAACAAATGGAAAGGGGGTCAAACATCTATAGGACCTCAGAGAAACCAGAAGAGAAATACGGCCCCAAAGCCCTACTCAAGGCCACAACCACAACAACAACAACAATGGCAACAACGGCAACAACAGATCCAGAATGGAGGTTATCAATTAAGACCGATAGGACAAATCCAGTGTTTTCATTGTCAGCAGTTATGGCACAAAAAGAGCGAATGCCCCAACTTCTTCCATCAGGATATCAGGAAGGAGGTTCCGGAGCTAATGTCCAAGTAATGGGTGGACAGAAGCCCTATTAAACAAGACAGGATCTATCAGATAGCAACACCAGAAGAGTAGAGGAACTTAGAATGCCAGGACCAGTGGAAACCAGAAAACAACTAGCAGAGTCTTTGCCTCGCAAGAAGAGAAGGGGGACCTGTCTGTAATTAAGGGTAATTTAGTACTATATAATTCTTGGGTGCATATTTTATTTGATACTGGTGCATCGCATTCTTTTATATCCTCTACTTGTGTTAAGTCATTAGAACTTGTATGTGAACCCTTAGAAACTGCCTTAAGTGTAATATCACCTATGGAAGGGTGCGTTCGAATAGGATTGATCTGTAAGGATTGTAAGATAGGAGTCTCAGACCTACACCTGACTGGCAACCTTCGCGTCATGTAAATGTCGGACTTCGATATCATTTTAGGCATGGACTGGTTGTCTGTCCATCGAATAGTGATCGATTACCGTCAAAGGAAGGTAATGGCTCACGCGCTTGATGGAGCATGCTTCCAGTTTAAAGGAGATAGACAAGATTCCCTAACTTAAATAAAACGTAGGACGCGGTGGAACGATCAACTTGCAGATAGGGTAGCAAGTTTGATTTTAAATGAAGAGAACCAAGCAGAATTAGAACTTCCGCGAGTAGTATGCGAATATACAGATGTATTTCTTGAGGAATTACCGAGATTGCCACCAACCTGAAAGGTAGACTTTAGTATTGAGCTACAACATGGAACTACTCCAATATATATGGCCTCATATCGTATGGCACTGGCAGAACTATGAGAATTAAAGAAACAACTACAGGAGTTATTTGAAAAGGATTTATTAGGCCAAGTACTTCACCGTGGGAAGCGCCCGTTTTGTTTGCTAAAAAGAAGGATGGGTTGTTAACACTATGCATCGATTATCGTCAACTCAACCGGGTCACGATCAAGAATAGATACCCGCCTCTAAGGATTGATGATCTTTTTGATCAACTTAGAGGCTCAAAGTATTATTCAAAGATCGATCTCAGGTTGGGTTACCATCAACTGCGAGTCAAGGATGAGGATATACCAAAGGCTGCCTTTCGAACCAGATATGGTCACTACCAGTTTGTAATAATGCCCTTCGAACTAACCAACGTGTTGACAGTATTTATGAGCCTAATGAACAAAATCTTCACACCATATCTTGACCAGTTTGTAGTAGTGTTCATTGATGATATTTTAGTATATTCAAGGTCTGAGGAAGAGCATGAGCAATAATTAAATATTGTTCTTCAAGTTCTTAGAGACAATCAGTTGTATGCTAAGGCAAGCAAATGCGAGTTCTGGTAAAAAGAAGTGAATTCCTAGGACATGTAGTATCTGAGAATGGGATTGTGGTGGATCCAATTAAGGTAGAAGCAGTCTTAGATTGGAGACAACTGAAAACTATGTCAGAAATTTGTAGTTTCTTGGGATTGGCTAGTTACTACCGAAGGTTCATTCAAGATTTCTCCAAACTAGCTAGACCAATGACTCGTTTGACGTAGACGGGAGTAAAATATGAATGGGATGAAGCTTATGAAAAATCCTCCCAAGAGCTAAATAAAAAGTGCGCCAATTTTGATCATCACAGAACGAGAAGAGAGATACACTGTGTATTGCGATGCGTCTAAGGAAGGGTTAGGTTGCATACTCATGAAAAATGGAAAAGTAGTCGCATATGGATCCAGGCAGTTGAAACCACATGAGCGAAACTACCTAACGCATGACTTGGAATTGGCGACCGTAGTTTTTGCTCTAAAGCAATGGCGACATTACCTGCATGGGGAATAATTTGAGATTTTCATAGATCACAATAGCTTGAAGTATTCATTTACACAAAAGGACCTTAACTTGAGACAGAGACAATAGATGGAGTATCTTGAGAATTTCTAGTTCACTCTCTCATATCATCCCGGTAAAGCCAATGTAGTGGCAGACGCGCTGAGTCGCAAGAATAGGGGAATAATAACTAAATTAGCTGTGAAGGAATGAGATATGGTTAATACGCTCAATAAATTTGGAATTCAAGTAGAGACTTAAGACACGAAGGTATACTTTGGTGCACAGAAGGTAATGCCTAAGTTAATAAGTGAGATCATAGAGGCCCAGAAGCACAATCATGAAGTAACCTATGTTAAAGGACGTCTGAAATTAGGAGAATCAATGCACGATTGGGCAATTCACCCCAATAGGAGTTTAAGATATCAAGGTAGTTTGTTTGTGCCAAGTGACGAGTTACTTAGAGAAAAAGTACTTAAGGAATGTCACCACTCTGTATTTGCGGTACATCCAGGAGGGACTAAAGTGTACCAAAACTTAATACCAAGACTTGAAAAGGCAGTATTGGTGGAGCTGAATGAATGAAGAAGGATGCAATAATAAACTTGATAGTCACACCACAACCCTTCTGAAGGAAAATCGACCAGCCATTGGCGAAAGAAGTAAGCTTTAGTTGTGTATTCGGTACAAGGGTCCACTACTTGCAGTTTATCCATCAACCATACTTGGGGAGGGATGAAAAATAAAAGAGATTAAAGAATAGAGAGGTGTATGATGAAAGAAAAATAAGGAAGAGGTTATGAGAGAAAAACATAGAGTGAGTGTTGAATGATGTGAGAATCATAAATTAGAAGAGTAGAAAATAATACCTGGAGAAGTAGCGGACTCCCTGCCAACCGGGTGGTCTCTCATCGACGGAAAGCATCTAAAATAGCTAGTGCCAAACCCATGCAGCTCTTGCCCTCTTTTAGACATTGAGCCACTTCGATCAACTGGATACTAGCTTCGCTGAAACTAGGGGAAATGAGGAATTATGCAAGAAAGCATAAACAGAGAGCATGTTGCCGGCAACCTCGCTAAAGAAGGTCACTCATGTCTCCAATAGCAGAAAATTGATGAACTAAACTGGGGATGTCTAGCTCCTCATCATGTGGCAAAGACCGAGCCTCATGTAATGTTAGCCCACACATTCGTCCCAAAGCTTGGGCATGGCCAAAACGAGGCTACGGTACGATTTCTTCATCGCGTCGAGACTCCATCAAAGCTCAAAATTCTTCAAGTGTCGGACACACGTCTTGTGTTTTGAATTGAAACACATGTGAGAGTGGGTTCCAACATTGTGACAACCCTCACATTTGATTAGTGTTAAACTGTGATTGAGCATGATAAGTAATTGATTAGAATGAAATCCTAATTTGTTTGTATGAGTGTGATGCTTTAATTGCATTTCTACCTGTTTGTCGTAGAATGATTTGTTCGTGTTTTTAATTCGAATTGCGAATTGAAAGCCTTATCGGCAACCGATTCAGAAATTGATTAGTATTTTATGCTAATTAGCATTTATGTGATTTTATGGTAGGTTTAATTAAAATTTGATTAGGAATGATTGAATTAGAATAGATAAAGTTAAATTACATTAGTTTGCATTTAGTACCAAATTGTCATTGAGTGGATTAATGCTAGGCCATTTATTTAGTCTTAATTCATATATGTTTGGCGTCATTCTTCATCACTTTTCCTAGACCAAAACCGAGAGAGAGAGAGAGAGTTGGAAGAAAAGAGTTGATTCAACAAAGTTTGGCTTGGAACTTAGGAGAATTTGAAGGGGACTTGAGAAATTAGGCTCCTACACCTAGAATTCAAGACTTAAGGTAGGGAGTTCTTCCTCTTAATTGTGAATTTAAGTTGTTCTTGCATGGTTCGTGGAAATATTGGAGATTAGAGTCAAGTTATAGCCTAAAGAGTTGAATTGAGTAGCAATGTGTGCATGCATGTCTATATTATTGAGTTTTGAGATCAATTACATGAGAATTTCCACATGCATGTCCATTTTTGGTTGTAGTCCATGAATTCACCATGTTTTAGAGTTCAATCTTGCATTTGACCATGTTTTGGAGCATTGGAATTCATAAGAACTCATGCATGTTGTTCTTGCTATGTTCATTAAGTTTCATTCAAAATTGTGTTCAATTATCGCACTTTTGGGCTTGATTTTATAAAATGATCTTTGAAACATGTTGTATTATGGGTTTTTAAGTGTTTTCCAGAAAATTAGCCCAAAAGAATCGAGTTTGAAGCTTTAAAGGTTGAGTTTTGTGCTTGAGGATCAATCTGAAAATTCCAGATTTTAGATCCGCGCTCGAGCGTAGAACTTCACGCTTGAGTGTAAACTCTGAGTACATGCACTTCTGCTCGAGCATATAAAGTCACGCTCGAGCGTGAGATGCATATGCCTAGAAGTTCATGTGTTTTGCAGTTCGCTCTAGCGAGAGAATTCACGCTCGAGCGAGGGTCTGATTCTCACGCTCGAGGGGAGGTCGAGTGTCCGTCAAGCGTGAATATCATGCAACTAGTACTTTTCATGAGTTTGCAGCCCACTCGAACGAAGGAAGTCACGCTCGAGCGGAGCTTCATTGTCTGCATGTCCGCTCGAGCGTAGAAAGCCACGCTCGAGCGTGGACCCCTGTTTCAGCAAATTTTGAAAAGTGTTTTAAAGTACATTTTTACATCCTCATTCCATCCTAGGCATTCCTAGGCCAAGTTTAAGGCATCTTAATGAGGATAATGTTATAGAACCACACCAAGTCAAGTTAAGGGGCTAAGTTGTTAATCCCAAGTGTGTAACTTAGTGTGTGTGTTTGTTCTACAACTGTGTAGGGTTGGCACCCGAGGACGCTGACTAGCCTATCTGTAGCCCAGTACTCTGTGAGTAACAATGTTGTAAAGATATGTTCAATTATAACTATTTCTGAATGATTGATTATACTGCTTTCTGAAATGGCATCGTTTACTGAATGAATGTTTGTCCTATTTGTAAACTGTATTCGTGGCATCCATAGCAACTTACTGTTATTGTACTGTTACTGCTACTGTTACAAAGATCTCTGTCAGTTCCAATGTTTGGAACTACTACTGTTTACTGTTTTGATGGCCATCAACTGACTGTTCGGTCTATTAAGACCTACTGTACTGTTTTGCTATTGGATGTACCACATATGATTACTATGGTTTCCAAATAACTGTTATGGCATGAAATATGAGCCACTGATTGAATAACTGATTTACCGATGCAAATGACTGTTTTAATTAATGAATGGACATTCATTCTTAACCCCTTTACGCATATGTTATTCACTGGGCTTTAGCTCATTGTTTATATTTATATGTAGGTGTCCAGGCACTGGACCAAAGCTAGGGGCGTCAAGTTAAGCTCTTGTTTTGTCAAGCCAACCATCGCGCCTCACTTCGAGGTTCCGAGTCCGTTCAAGCTAAGGCTATTTTTGGAGTGTCTCAGTTTCACCCCTTTGTCTCTGATCTGTAATAAATGTTTAAGACTTGACTGTACAGTTATAGTTAGGGATTTGGTCCCTAACCTAGATGTTTGTGTTTATGACGTATGTATATATGTTTTGGTTATGAATGCGGCTCGTTTATAAAAGTCTTTTTGCATTCAGACACTCACAGCTCATTGGACATCTTTTTATTACTGTTTGGCTTCCGCCAACCCCTTACTCTGTATTACTGTCATTACTGTCAAGCAGGCCTTTGGTAATCACGGATTACTGGCCGGTTATGATGCTGAACCCATAGGGACGGGTTTGGGTCATGACAAACATTGAACAATAGCATGGAGAAATAGAAAGCAAAGAGAAGTGCAGCTTGGAGGAAAAAAGGCATTTAGGCCAAAACCGCGAAAATTCACATTTTTCGAGCTGTCCAAAGTGGCTATCCACTCTCAGAGCCTATTGTTGCACAATGTTTCCATCTTGAGAGCAAAATATTAAAGACTTACTATTCTGCCAGAAAAACAGCATAGGAGCACCATTTATAGAGGATGAGAAAAAGCAGTGCATGACAGTAGGGCAGCACTGACTAACCTCACACTTAGGCCCGACCGTGCTTATTTAGGCTCGGCCAGGTCTAAATGATGACTCAGATTAGTGTAGTTGTAAGAAAAGTTGGCCTTTGTCCTGACGTACTGTGGTTGTGTTTTAAGTCTTGTTTTGTTTGTACCAAGTGTTTTTTTAGTATCTTTTGAGTCGTTTTCATTTTGTTTTTCTGTTATCGAATTGTATTTTACATTTTGTCCAGTTGGAGTTTATTATCATATTCAAGAATGAATGCAAAAGTAGGTATTCGTTGTTTTAACTCTTGTGCGAAGTTTCTATGCAAAGGTTACGCCATTCATCATATACCATTCATCACATTGTGTGAAGAGATCATTCAAAAACTTGTTTTAATCCTTCTAGCTATCACCTGTAAATGGGGAGTATATGAAGCATTAACTAGTGGTCTACTTGTGAGATTCAACAATGTATCGAAACAAAGGAATGTTGCTTACCGTGGAAGCATCGGCGGATAAGTGCTCTATGGGCTCTCGCAGCAAGTTATCCTCATCTATCCTGGGGATGAGGCCCTCAAATCTCAAAATATCGCCTGGGGGCGGAGCATGTGTGCGTGGTCGGTAGGTGGCCATATCAAATGGCCTATCAATGAGAGGAGGCAGCGTGAGAGCATCATTGGCCTCCATATCTGCGCCTAAGACGGCCCCAATACCAATGGTAGGGTCCGGGATGGGAACCTCATCACTAGCCATAGAGAAAAGTAGAGAAAAGTGAAGAAAAAGTGAAGGGGATGAGTGAAAATAGGTAGAAATCCCAAATTTCAAACCCTAGGAGAGAGAAAGTGGAGAAATTGTGGAAAATCAAAAGGGAAAGAAGGAAAGTGTGGGCAAATGTGAGAAAAACCAAGGGAAAAGCTCAAACTCCACCAAATCAAGTTTTGTTTGGTTCAAAATATTGAGGAGGGGAAGGGTTTCAAAGAACATTTTGTGAGGATTTTTGGGTACTTCAAGGAAAGGAGAAATCTAAAGAGAGAAGGAGGTTAGAGAGAGATGAGAGGGAGTTTCGAATGAAAGGGTGTGAGAAATAAGGGTTTGAGTTTGTTTAAAACGTACTTGGCCCACAGAATGCCCGAAACTGCCCCTGCCACTATCGAAGCCCGGTTGGCTATTTTGACGCCCAGCCGTGCTTCATCAAGGCTCGGCCAGCTCTCGGTGTAAACTCAATTCAGTTTTTTTTTCCTTTATTTTATTTCTTGTATTATGGGAGCTTTAATCTAAAAAAGGAGAAGCAAGCAAAAAAAAAAAAATAGTGAAAAAAAGAGTTGAAAAAGAGAGAAAAGAAAAAGAAGAAGAAAAACAATGAAAAAAACAAAGGAACAAAGGAAAATAAGGGAAGAGAAAAATGAGTGTTTATAAAAGAAGAATTTCGGAAAAGAAAACAAAGGAATTTTGTTCATTCTATTCTATTTTGTTTTATTGTGTAGATGCATAATTTGATTTATTTGTTTCTTGATTTAAATTGTGTAAACTTAGTTTTTAACTCATAGTTTAACTTATGATTTGATTTGATTTGTTTAAAACTTATAATTAGTTTGAACTTTTAATTGTTTTGCCTGAATCGTAGTTCGTTCTAATATTTCGTAAACAAACGATATTATATGTACGGCTTATTCAGAGGAGTTCCAGATAAAATCATTCGTGCCACAGTAAAATCATCATCCATTTTACAACCAAATTGAAAGGTAATGCGTTGTGTTCATTGTTTCAACACATGGGCAAATTGGCTTTCACTTTACTACATTGCGTTGATTGCTTTGATTTACATGTCTTTGCATAGAATTCGTGTTTGCTTCTAATTCACATTTATGCGTTGTGTCTTGATTTGAATTATCTCCATGGACTGTGTTTTCTGAGGCCTTCCTGGGGGGAGTTAGTTTCGTTTTACCAAATTTTGAAATTTTTTTTGTTTTTCCATAGTTTCGTTTTACCAAATTCTGAAAATTTGTTTGTTCTTCCATTGATCAATCTTTCCTTCTCTTGTGTGCAACGCGTTAGGATTGTTTACCTCGGTTAAAAATAGCGAGTGCGCTCGTTGTTCACATCACATTTCCTCCTCTCGCGTGCGACGCGTTAAACAGTGGGTATGCCCGTTGTTCACACTACCTTTCCTCCTCTCGTGTACGACGCGTTAGGATTGTTTACCTTGGTTAAAAACAGCGGGCGTGCTCGTTGTTCACATCACATTTTCTCTTCTCGCGTATGACGCATTAGGATTGTTTACCTTGGTTAAAAACAACAGGTGCGCTGATTTTTTCACACCACCTTTCCTCCCCTCGTGTGTGACGTCTTAGGATTGTTTACCCTTGGTTAAAAATAATGTGCCTGTTTATTCACACCATCTTTCCTTCTATCGCGTGAGACGCATTAGGATTGTTTGCTTCGGTTAAAAACAACAGGTGCGCCTATTTGTTCACACCACTCTTCCTCCTATCACGTGAGACACGTTAGGATCTCAGTTGAAACCTCGAGTACGCTCGATAGTTACGTCACTCTTAACCCTTCCTACGTGAGGCGTAGTTAGGTCTGCATTTTCTTACATCCTTTCTACGTGAGACGTAGTTTGGTTTGTGCTTTCATTTCTACGTGAGACGTGCCTATTTATTCACTTCTTTCCATGTGAGACACGGCGGGGTTTATTTTGCTTTGATTTGCATTTTCATTCAAACGTTGCATTCTTGTTTAGATTGTAGCGTTGCTTCATTGCTTCATTTACATTATGTTTCATTGTATGATCGTAAGTTATTTGTTGTATTTCGTTTTTGCGCTTTGCCCTCAAGTTCAATCTTTATATTTATGTCTTGATTTCTTACCCAAGCCTTGCGGCCTCATCAAAATGGGTCGTCTCTGGGCTTTGACATTCAATCACATCACTTTATGACTTCAAGCTCTGTCAAAGATGGGCAATTGTAGACAACCCATTTTTGACTGCTCGCAAGGCTCGAGTGCTTTGCCCGGTACACTCGATGATGAAAGTGGTATTGTGCGTGGTTCGAGGTCTCAACAAAGGGGCCATGTTTAAGCTCCAAAACAATACCAAACCTCCCATATTCCCACTGATTATACCCAAGAAATCCATTTTTACACATTGTGCCACCCTATGCTGAGTTTGAAGCGAAAAAAACAAGGGAACACATTGAGGCCCGACCGTGCCTTATTGAGGGTCGGCCATGGCTATTGATAGGCGGCCATGCCTTAGTAGTGAGAAACACTGTTCTAGGTAGGAGCCCGCCAACTATCCATTTTTTAAGATATATATGACCTCTCTTGCTCAAATTCTATAAAAAGAAAGTTGTATCTCTGTTTTGAGGGTTGAAGAATTTCTAAAAAGCCGCTACACCTTCTTGAGAGCTCTTTCTTCTTGTGTAAGTAATCATTTGAGCAAGCTTACCACCTTGAACCTATATCCATACACTATATACACCTTCACACCTTAGCCTAGGAACCTTGGTTGAGCCTTAAGCATCACAATTCAAGCTTGAGAGTGTGTTTAGACTTAGTTTGATTCACAAACAAAGAGTTACCTTTGTCAAGAGGTATAAGCTTGCTATTTACTCTCTTGCTTTCATTTATATCATTTACTATCTAGTTCTTGTAGTTTTGTGTTGTTATGATCTCCCTTCAAGTGTCTAAGTTTGGGTTTGGAGAGCTACCAAAAGGGTAGAGAGAGTTTACACTCTTTCTTACACCTTTACCTATAGCTCAAACCCTTGCCTTTACACTCTTTTTTTTTAGCTTTCTAAATTGATTTTCAGAGTTAAAAAGAGGCTAAAAATCATGCTTTGAAGTTTCAAAAATGGAGGGGTTACCCCTCCTTATTCTTGCTTACTAGCCTTGTTTTCTCTCTTTGATGTTTAGCTTTTTTTAGGCTCTTTTCATGTACTTTGAGCCACTGTTTTTCACCCATTAAGGGTTGTTTTTTAGGGCTGTTCTAGGTTGTTTAAATAGTTCTTGCTTTGATTAGCTTGATTGTTGTCTCATAAGTTTGCATATATAGCTTGTTGAATATTGTTCTTAGTTTTTCTTTAACTTGCTTCCATGTTTAAGAACTTCATTTTAGCAAATAAACTTGCTATTCATTTCTTTCATTTGAGAGTTGTTTCAATCGGTTGACGGTTATTCAAAACGTGAACTAGTGATTTATGCTTAATGGCTTAATCTCTACGGAGGTTCATTATCAATGGCGTAGTCTCTTTTTCATGTTGAGAATCACCTCCTGTTTGACATATTTCTCACTTAGTGGAAATCTTTAGTGGACGTAACTGTCACGACCCAAACCCACCCCTATGGGTTTAGCACCGTAACCGGCCAGTAATCCGAGATTACCGAAGGCCTGCTTAACAGTAAGACAGTAATACAGAGTACAGGGGCATGGCGGAAGCCAAAACAGTAAATAAACAATGTCCAATGAGCTATGACAGTCTGTATGCAAAAAGACTTTTCATACATATATATATACACAGTACATAATAGTATGCACAATATTTACAGGCATTCAAAACAGGGACCAAATCCCTATTAACAGTACAGTACAGTGCTATCCGTCAACACAATTATACAAAACAGACACGGAAACAGACAAGGGAAATCAAAACACCCCTAAGCCATAGCTTGGCAGGCTCGGAATCTCGCAGTGAGGCACAGTAGTTGGCTTGACAAAAAAGGGAGTCTAACCCACGCTCCTAGCTCCGGTCTGGTGCCTGAACACCTACATATATATATAAACAGTGAGCTAAAGCCCAGTGAATAACATAATGCGTAAAGAGGTTAAGAATGAATGTCCTTACAGTAATGAAAACAGTTCATTAATTCAGTATATCAGTTGTTCAGTCAGTATAGTCATATGTGGTACATCCATTAGCATAACAGTACAGTAAACACTAGGTCTTAAAAGACTGAACAGTCAATGATGGCCATCAATCAGTAAACAGTAGTGGTTCCAACAAGGGAACCGACAGAGATCTCTGTAACAGTAACAGTAAATAGTAATTGCTAAGGATGCCACAATACAGTTCAGAATATGGGACATACATTCATTCAATTAACAGTATCAGTTCAGAAAACAGTACAGTTCAATTGTTCAGAAGATAATTATTTTTGAACATATCTTTACACAGTTGTTACTCACAGAGTTTTGGGCTACAGTAAGCTAGAGCGTGTCTCCAGTCGCCAACCCTACACAGTTAACAGATCGAACACACACTAAGCTATACAGTTGGGAAAGATAATGACTTAATCCCTAATTGCCTCGGTGTGTTCTACATCTATATCCTCATTAAGATGCCTTAAACTAGGCCTAAGAATGCCTAGAATAAAATGAGGATGCAAAGATGCACTTTAAAAGCATTTTCAGAATTTTCAGAAAATAGGGGCCCCGCTCGAGCGTAGGTTACTCCGCTCGAGCGTACATGCAGGCAATGGTTCCCGCTCGAGCGTCACTTCCCACGCTCGAGCGGACTGCAAAACAGTCAAAAGTACTGGATGCTCGAAAATTACACTCGATGGGCGCTCGACACCCGCTCGAGCTTAAGACACAAGGTCCCGCTCGAGCGTCAATTATTCCGCTCGAGCGGACTTCAAAACAGTGCAAAGTACTGGGAGCACGAATTTCCCGCTCGAGCGCCACTTTCCCCACTCGAGCGGGAGTTCAAAATCTGGAATTTCCAGATTTGAACTTCCAAGCTCAAAACAAGTTCCAATGTATCAAAATCAATCCTCTAGGGCTAATTTTCCAGAAAACTCTTCAAAACTCATAGTTCAACATGATTCAAAGCTCAATTGTAAAATCAAAGCCCCAAAGGAAGATCAATTTAACATGATTTCAAACAATATTTCAAGAACATGGTGAATGTGTAACATGTAAGAGTTTAAATCAATTCAAGGCTTCATTTTCATGCTCTAATGAGTCAATATCTTCAAAAACATGGTGAAATCATGGCCCATTATAAAAATGTGAACATGCATGTACACTTTCATGAAGGACAACATCAAAACTCAAGGATGTAACACATGCATGCATGAATTAAGCCCCAATTCAACATAATTTGACTAAATCTTGACTTAGATCACTAGAGGCTCATGAATCATGCAAGAACAAGCTTAAACACAACAATGAGAGGTTGAATTTCCTTACCTAAGTCTTGAATTAAAGGTATGGAGGCTCAATTAGACAATTATCCTTCAATTTCTTCAAGATCACCAAGTAATGCCTAGATGAAAACAATCTTCTAAGTCTCTCTCTCTCTAAGGTCGGCTAGAACACTCAAAATGGCCTGATGAAAAGTTGTATCTAAGTGTAATAAGGCTCAACATGTCTTAGATAGTGGTCCACCATTATGGCTTCAATGTAAATAAGTCCAACTTTTTCAATTTGGCTTAAATTAATCTAGTTTAATCATACCAAATCATATTTTAATAAAATATGCCATAAAACCACATAAATTATGATTATAAAACATCAATTAATTTCGGATTCGGCCGCCGATAAGGCCTTCAATTTGCAGTTTAAAGCATAAAACATGAACAGATAATTTGGCAATCAAACAGATAGAAATGCAATTTAACTAACATACTCAATCAATTCAGTTCTAGATTTCAGTCAGTCAGTCCAGTATTTTAATTAGTTCAATTACTTATCATAATCAGTCTCAGTTTAGCAGTAATCGGTAGCTTATCGGTAAACAGTGGTGAGGGTTATTACAGTAACAATCATCTTGGACTTAATGGATTAAAGGATGGTAAAAACTAATGAATTTGACTTAAAATGAACCAACCCACATAAAGAAAATGAGTTGTATTGCTTGGGTTCGGCCGGACGTTATACCGAATCCATTGTGTCAAGGGTTATCTTACATCAATTCATGATGTTTTGATGACCCTTGAAGCGTCTCTACCTCATTCTTTGAGTTCACTCTATAATAGGAGGGATGGGTGGTTATAGTTCCTTTAATTTATTGATTTTTGTCCAAATCGTATCGGAAATCATCAAGCAATCAACTTGCTCATTGATGGTTTTGGAAACAATTCCAACGTTCTCTCGAGGCTTTCCCATGACAGAGAAGTGTAAGAGCGACAAATAGAGTTCAGAACAACTTTGCCTGCACTGTTTTCATTTCAGAGCACAAAATAGAATTTTGCATAAAATTAAGGCACGACCGGCCTTTTTTAGGCCCGGCTGGGCTTCATTGAAGGCCGGCTGGCCATCAATGTTTGGTCAACGGTGTATTTGCAGAAAACAGAGGGTAATGATTGAAGGTGAAATAGAGCAGGCCTAGGCAGAGAAAGCTGTTTTTGGACACTATGCATGCAACCCTTGCGCATCCTTGCTTACATCATTATTGTAAATTAATGCTCGGAGTATTGTTGTAATTAATTTATTATTATTATTATTATTGTTATAATTAATCTTGTCAATTATTAGTGTTGTAATTATTACTATTGTTTATTTGTAATTGTTATAGCTAGTTAGCTTAAATAGTTAGTTTGTTTCTCATTCTCATTATTATCCTTGTTGTAATAGAGTAGTTAGCTAGTTAATTCTTTGCTTATTCATTCATTTGGTTTTGTAATAATTAGTTTAATTCAGACTTTCGGACTTTGATTCTCATTCTCTTGCATGAGGGCAAATATGTAATAAGTTGTATGTCTTCCAACCCCACATTTTTCTCTCTTTTACTTACTTGCTTACAATGGTTAGTATAGGGACATCATTTTTCAAATTAGCATTCTTATGCATTGCATCCATTGTGTTGTATGCATCTAAGGCTCAGCTCATCATGCTAACTCAATATCAATTGTTCAAATTCATTGCCTGAATACGTGCTTTATCGCATGCCTTGAATGAAATCACATGCCATGCTCATAGCCGAGCCTATAAAATACATAATGTGTGCGTTGCATTTAGTCATATTGCATTGATTAGGAGTATGCATATTTTCTAATTATTTTGCTTTATTTTAGCTCGAAGTACTAGGTGAGCAATTTTGAGTTTTAGCATATCGCATGAGTGTGGTTATTACCATGTCCAAGCATACTTCCATGAAGCTAATTTCTTAAATGATATAACTGTTTGAATGCCTGTGGATGAAGTCTAGTTGCTTGAATTGAGATAGTTTGATTAATGTCCATTTTAAGCCCATTTTTTCAAGTGGCATATTCACAAAACAATAACAAACATAAAATCAAATGTTCCAATCCTTGCAAATTGGTCTATACTTGTATGCGTCACATAGAAAAAATAGCTAATAATTCAAAATAAGAGCATATAACGTAAATAAAAATTACGTCATTATTAGTAGAGTCCGATCTTTGATCGGGCGAGTGAGATGCTCAATTCATGACCTTCTCCTCTTGTACCTAAATTCCCGAGTCGAGACACTTTGGTGATGACGAATAAGTGGCCTTTGGCATGAGTCTTGGGTTTTCTAAATTTCTCAAAAATATTTTGGTGGCGACTCTGAAATCTGGCAAAGTAGTCCATTTTTGGCATTTGATTCAAACATCGATTTTCCAAAAGAATTGTCGGATTTGGACTATTTTGTGTTTTCACTGTTTCACATTGCACTTTGTGAAATTAGATTCAAAACCATGGGAGTTCGAATTGTGGGGCTAGTCGTATCTGAAAGGAGCACGAAAAGTCGAGCCATACTACCACACCGCTAATCTTCCTTCTCTCTCTCTCTCTCTCTCTCTTGTTTCAGCTATGAATCCCACTATCGTTGCCATAGCTTAGGCACCAGATTGAATCCAATCCGAACTCCGCCTTGTTGACAAGACACTTGGCTATGGTCCCTGTAGACACCCCATTTTTGACCGACCTTAAGACTAGACGTCACCGATTGAGCGCTTGGTGATGTTGCATATTGTGTTCGTTCTGAGGTTGCGGAATCACGGCTGCGAGCCTTGCCTCCAGACTTCCGGACTCTTTTGTGCTTTGTCTCGGTTTACGAACCAGGCCCTGTTTTCTTTGTTTTCTCTTCCCAAAGGGAGGGAGAGGTCTCGTAGATCATCTCTCAGTGGCCGTGGGCTACGTTTCGTGGTCGTAGGCCATTTTTCCCGTTTGGAGCCCGGTTTCCGGTTTTTCGGAGCCCTTGACCGTACGCCTCGGTTCGGGACTGCTTAACCACCTCCGTTTTCTCCGATTTTTGGCATACGCCTTGTTTCCTCCCTTTTGAGGAACACTTTGGCCCGAGAGACCAACTTCGTGGTCGAACGCCACTTCCGGTGCTTAATAGTCAGTTTTCGGGGCCCCAGGCCGCGCGTTTCGGCCCCTGAACCTTCGTTTTGCATCCGTCTTGGTCCATTTTTGGCAAGGACCTAATTTTTATTGTTAGAAAGGTTGTAGGAGGGTGGGAGACCAGCATTTTTTCTAAAAAACCAGCTTTTCTCTTCATTGCTCTTCGTCGCCCGTTTTTCTTACTAGAAAGCTGGTTTTTCCTATTCCCGGGCCTCTTTTTCCGACTTTCCACCACACCATTGTGTTGTACACACCTAGGAGGCCACCAATATGGGTAGGCCGACCAGTAATTGTCCTTGACCCTTTTGAACCCCTCTAAAAAGCTGGTTTTTCTCTCTCCTGGTTCACATTTTCTGGGTTTTGACCATACAGCTGTGTTGCACTCATCTGGGAGGCCACCTTTTTGGGGTGGCCGACCAGCAATTTTTGTTGACCCCTTTGACCCCTGGTCGGCCGACCAGGGGAGGTGGCCGACCGACCACCTGGCCCTTTTGCACCTGGCCGGCCATTTTTGTCCCTCCTGGTGCATTCCAGCTGTGCCAGCTGTTTTGCACCAAACCCTCTGCCCGAGGGTTTGTCCTTTTGGAGGGCCATTTGAATTGGTTTTTCCCCCCCTTTTTTTGGCTCCTCTCCTCTATAAAGCCAACACTTGAGCTTCATTTCTAGGGGTGAGAAAACCAGCTGGAGCATTTGCATACAATCCTCTATATCTCTCTCATCCAAGCCTCAAAACACCCTTGTTTTTGCACCACTTACACACCAACTCATAGCCTACCACCTCCATCCTCCATTCCAACACCTTGAGGCTGATTTTCAGAGGTTAGGAGCTCATTTTCTTGGACCAAAAGCTGCTGCATTGCTGTGCTACAAGGGTAAGTCCTCTTTTTTCCTTTTCTAGCCTTATTTTGCTTCATCTCTTAGCCCCTTTTTCTTACATTTCTGGGCTTCGACCTAAACTGTAAAGTATCTTATTTTGAGCCCCTCTTCAGCTTTGTTGAAGGGCTCTTTTTTGTTTGAGACCATCTGCTGCCCCTTGTCCTTTATCTCTCTTTTAGAGCTATTTTTGCATCATATTTTAGCCTTACTTTTGAACATTTTCGAGATTTGGTATAAACTGAAAAAAAATCTTTTTTTGACCTCCTCTTTAAGTTTGCTTGAGGTCACTTTTCTGTTTGGAGTCATCTCCTTCCTTGCATGCTTCATTTCCACATGCTTTGAGCCATGCATTTGAGCATTTGCATAAGTCTTGTTTTGGCCTCTTAGCCACTGAAATCCAGTGGATTTTCAGTGGCTTTGATGAGATTTTGAGCTTCGAAATCATAGAGGGGTGACCCTCTCACCCCTCATTCTCTTTACTAGCATGTTTGGCCTTCCAAAGGGACCCTATTTTGCATGCATTGAAGTCACTTTTCAGGCTTTATTCTGAGGGTTTTGAGGTCTGCCTTGGCTCTTTCCGAGGCCCTCTTGGCCATATTTTATGTCTATGATGCATGTGTAAAGCAATCCCATTCAAGGCCTCTCAAAGAGGCCTTTCTTTTCATGTTTCCGAGACTGATTCCAGGGCCTATTTGGTGGGTTTTAGGGCTGTCATAACCCATTTCCAGAGTTGGTTTGGTCTTGCTAAGTGTCTATCTTATATGTGCTTAATAACCCCTTGTATGGCCCTCTAAAGGAACTCACCATTTTTGCGTGTGTTGGCTGCATTTCAGAGGTTATTTGGACATATTTTGACATGTTTTGTTCACTGATTTTTGCTGGTTTGATGAGTTCTCATACGCTTCACATACATGCCATGTAAACCATGTTTACTAGTCAAAGTTGCATGCTATTTTAGTCCATCATGCTAGCATCTTTTGGTCACACTTTGAACTAGAAATGTTCATGTTTTGGGACTGCCTTAGCTCTGTCTTTGTGCTTCATAGTCAAATAATGCATGCTTTGTATAGTTATAAGTCAATACATGTGTCTAGCTTTGAGTTTCGGGGCTCATCTTATGCATCGGGTGCCATGTTTCCATGTTTCGGGACCTTTTAGCATCATATTTCAGTGCTGGAATTTACATGTTCATATGTCATCTCTCATTTTTTGCCATGCCTTGTTAGAGTGGCATTTGATGCCTTAGGTTCGGTTCTCGGTATTCGTGCATGTGTGCACGCATTTCGATTGTCTCATTTTCATCTTTTGGCTACTGATATGAGTGTGGCTGAGGTCCACTCATGTTGGTGTAAGTCCATCATGCATTGTGTATGTCATCTTAGTCCTTTGCATTGCGTATGCTAGTTGTATGTTAGAGCATCGTGTATGCCATGTTACATCGTGCATTGTGTATGCCATTTCATAGCATTGCGTATGCTAGGTTGTATGTTAGGATTGCATTCATGCATGTCATGCATATTGCATTGTGTTTGGGATAGGAGTTAGCCCAAACACGGGAAACGAGGGATGTTTCGTACTCCGAGTGACGGAACGTGTCTCAATTCCCGGTCACCGACACTCCGGATTAACCATGATGGAGTCTCGGTCTTGTTGTGTTTATATGTGCATTCATTTCACATTGAGTCGTGCAATTCGACTCCTCGGCCATCATGCATCGAGATGCGTGATTGGTGGCACGAGGATCGAGGTATGCATACATGTGCGAAAATACTTTGCCATGCCCCTTTCTTGCTCTCTGTTGCAGCAAATCAGACCGGCAGTCTTTTGGAGCTCCGTGCAATATTCCGAGCTTAATTGTAAACAGAGGCTAATTGGGGCATCGCAATGGATTTCCGCGCAAGGCAACTCAAGCGTGCATCATTCATCATTTGGAACGGAGCTGAGGCGGTCCATAGATTTACGTGCTAGTTTACTGCTTTCCTAGTTAAATTTGTTAATTAATTAGGGTTTTGTACTTATTTGGACTGTATTATTTATTCGGGACTGTATTATTTATTCGGACCCTCCGAGCGAAGGCAAAATTGTAATAAGTGTGCGTGTGTGCGATGTATGTCTTCCAACCCCACGTCTTTCTCCCTTTTATTTACCAGCTTATGATGGTTAGATTAGGGCATGTTTCAATTAGCATACAGTATGATAGCATGTTTGCATTCATTCATCTGTCTTGCATGCACCGGGCTCGGCGCATCATACTAACTACATTGTACTTCAATTCCGAGTTGAATACATGTTATCCGTTACATTTCATATGCCATGTTTGGAATAGCCGAGCCTATCTTAGTTGCATTTTGCATGTGTTGCATTAGGCATTTCTGTATAGTTAGGATCATGCATGGATTTCTAACATAGCTTTTGTTTTGGCTTGGAGTACTCAGTAAGTTTTTATGCTTTAGCATCCTTGCATGTGTGTGAGTGACTGCCATGATAGCATGCTTACCATAAGGCTATATGCTTATGTGATATAACTGCCTGAATGCCTGTGGGTGAAGGTTGGGTTATTTGGATTGGAACAATGCATCGACTGTGAGTTTTAAGCCCACTAGATAGTGGCAAAACCATCTTTTCTAAGCCCACCCGAGGGTGGCAAAATCTGCATTTTAAGCCTACTTGCGAGTAGCAAACCATTTTCAAAACAAACATGAGATGTTCCGTTCCAATTCAGGCGACCTAGTCTATACTTGTATGCTGTGTGCATCATATAGTAAATCTAGGCTAATAACCGGAATAAGAACGCATAATATTTTCAAAACTTGATATCATGGTTAGTAGAGGCCGATCTTTGATCGGGCGAGCGGGGGTGCTCACGAAGTGATCTTCCCCAATCGTACCCAAGTTCCCGAGCCGAGGCAACTTTGGTGATGACGGATACGTGGCCTTAGGCAACGAGTCAGGGTTTCCTAAATTCCCCAAAATAAAATATTTAGGTGGCGACTCTATATCTGGCAAAGCAATCCATGATTGATACTTCTTTAAAAAAAAATCTATTTTCAAAAACGATTTGCCGGATTTGGACTCTTTGATGATTCATCAGTCTTGCATTGCACTCTGCGAGATTAGATACATGACCGTGACATTTGAGTTCTGAACTGTAGTGAGCCCAATGAACAAAACGGGATTTCCCTCGTGATCCATAATCACAATGACGTCGTACGATGAAGATGAAGATGAAGATGAAGATGATGAGAATAGACTCAATCTAGTAATCCTAATAAAAAATTCATTCACATTTTTGATTGAGATTTTTTTAGCTATACATGCATGTCTATATCTTTGATTTGGATTGTATGTGTTTGATTTAGTGTTTATTATGATTTAGGGATCTCAATATGGAGATGTATAAAGCTATTTTTCTTCTTTTTGTTGATAATGATGATGATTACAACAATTTTGTTGTTGTTGTTGACATAAACAGATTGTTTTTAACAGTTTTCTATTTTTTTAGTTGTTGTTGTTGTTGATTATTATTATTATTGTGCTTTCATCGATTTGTTAAACAAATCTCTACTTCTTTTTTTTAGTTGTTTATTATTGTTGTTGTTGTTGATAATGATAATGATGATGAGGAGAAACAAATAGTGCTCTCTCTCTCTCTCTTCATTTTTTTTGTTCATTTCTACAGATAGAGTGAGAAAGAGAGAGATGAGGAGTGAGAAAGAGATGTTGTTGTTGATGATGATGATGATGATTGTAACAAATAATTTTTTTTTGACATAAACAGATTGTTTTCAACAGTTTTCTATTTTTTTAGCTGTTGTTGTTGTTGATTATTATTATTGTCGTGCTTTCACTGATCTGTTAAACAAATCTCTACTTTTTTTTAGTTGTTTATTATTGTTGTTGATGATGATGATGAGAAACAGATAGTGCTCTATCTCTCTTTCTTCTTTTTTTGTTCATTCGTACAAATAGAGTAAGAAAGAGGGAGATAAGAAGTGAGAAAGAGATGTTGTTGTTGTTGATGATGATGATGATGATTGCAACACATAAAAAAAATTTGAACAGATAATCAAAATTGATCAGATATTTTAATAGATAAGAGAAATAAATTAAATAAATAGTAGGAAAATTTAAACAGGTAAAATTTTATTTGGAAAAATATTTAAATAGATAAGGAAAATTTGAATTGAAAAGATTAAAAAATTGGACAGATAGGGACAAAATTTGAACAAGTAGGAAATTTTTTAAATAGATAGGAATTTTTTTTTGAAGAGATAGGGAAAAATTTGAACAGATAGATAAAAAAAAGTCAACAGATAAATTAAAATAAAATATCCTTCAAAACAAATAAAATGACTTCTTATCAAATTATATTTCACAAAGGGTGGATCTCTCATCAACAAAAAATATCTATTGAACTTAATACCTTATACACTCCTTAAATTGAATTTATTATCAATTTACTCAAAAAAAAAAAAATCATTTTAATGTACCTCCGATAAAAATAGTTAAAACTTATTTAATCATATTCACATTTTATTTATTTTAGTTAATTTAAATATAAAATTTTAAATTATTGTTTAAAATTTTAAAATAAAATTTTACGCTAAATAAATATTAGTGTGTTTGATTTCAGTTTTCTGAATTTAATTTTCTGAAAATTGAATTTTTTATATTTTGTATTTTTTTTTTTAGTGAATATTTTTAAAATTTTAAACAAATTTTTTTGAATTTTTTAGATACACCTTAGTTAGATGTATCTAAATAGTAAAATATTTGTGAAAAATATTTTAAAAAATTAATAAATACACAAAAATGTAAAAAATGTACTGAATTTTTATATATTTTAAATATTTTTAGTATTTAGTGAATTTCTTAAATTTTTTTTATAAATATTATACTTTTTAAGTATATTTATATTCAGTGTGTTTAAAAATTAAAAAAATTACTTAAAATATTAAAAAAATTATTAAAAAAAATATGAGAAATAAAAAAATCAAATTTTTTCAAATTTTTTTTTAAAAAAATTAAAACCGAACCAGCCGTATGCAATTTCCGGTTTTAACAAAGAAGCTCGTAAATCATGAATATTGTTTGTCAATTTTTTGATTGTGTTTGGTAAAGTTTTAGAATTATGATTTGAAAATAGAGTTACATTTTGAATTTGTGAGTTTTGAAATTATGATTTAAATGTGAAAAATTTATTTAATTGTGAGTTTTAAATTGAGTTTGGAATAATTGATGAGAGATATGATATTCAAAAACTTACCGTTTATAACCAAACACACAACCCAAAATTCTATTTAAAACTAAAAAAAAAAAAGAAAAAGAAAAAGAAAAATATTTTTTATTTAATATATAAAAAATAATAGGTACCAATTGTCAAAAAAATAATTACATTATTCTGGACAATTGGCTAGCCAAATGTCTGAAAGGAGAATCAGATAGACTAAGGGGTGGTTTGAGATGTTCTAAATAAATATATTTTTTGACTTTTTATGAAATATGGGTTGAGTATAGAGTTTGAAGTGATATGGTAGAGAAGTAATGTAACTTAAATAAGATGATATGATTTAAATAAAATAATGACTTTTTAACTTTTGTAGTATATGTCAAACAAGACTTAAATTTAAAAATTTAAATCTCACCTAAAATAAATTTTTAAAAGTAATATAAAATAAATTTTTAAAAATTATAACCAAATATAATACTAAAATGAAGGGATGAAATCATGATTCAAAATCACATCAAACACAGCCTTTATCTTTTCTTTTCTCTTCCAATAATTATTCGGAGCCTGACCACTTGATTCGAAGGGATAGGGATATACAAATGAAAAGTGCCATGAAAAAGGTGAACAATAATTAAACGCTTCACGAATCTGATCGGTCATGGAACGCTTCACGAATTCCCGCACATCACATCTCTCTCTCTCTCTCTCAATCTGATCGGTCATGGGGATTTGTTCACGTCCCACAGCCTCCCACCTGTCACACAAAATCAAATGCAGATTTCTTTAAATTGACATTTTGATTATTTTAATGAATAATACTACGATGTTACATATATCAATTAATATATTAATTAGTGTATTAATATTAGTTAAAATATTATTATTGACCACACTTATTAATCACATTATAAATATCAAAAGGAAATGGGGTCACTGTTGTATTATAGGCACAATAGTAATTGTTGTGCCTCAATTTGAGATTCATTATGAGCTTATTTTTATGATCAAAACCGTCATTTTGTAGGGTTTGTTGAGTACTTCATGCTTACCAAAAATTATATTAATCGGATATTAGTAACTATATGATCGAATTGCATATTTTTTATGCTATTTCTCAAAAGAAAAACTTATTGTTTATTTTTTTGATTATCGATCATATAGTTATTGATATCCGATTAATATGATTTTTGATAAGTATGAAGTATTCAACAAACTCTATAAAATAAACGGGTTCGGATTATAAAAATAAGTTCATAATACACCTCAAATTGAAGCACAACAGTCACTGTTATGTCTTTAGTACAACAGTGACCCCAAGTCCATATTAAAAATCTCTTAAATTATGATACATTATCAATTAATACACTAATTAATATACTAATTAGTTTATATAACATTATTCATAATGCTATTTGTACTAATTTATGTATTAACTAATGTATGTGACATAATTTAAGAAATTTTTAATATTTATAATGTGATTAATAAGCGGGGTCAATAATAATATCATAATTAATGTTGGTACATTAATTAATATATTAATGGGAAGTGATTGAGACCCCCACCAATCACCACCCCACCACCCCACACACACGTGGCTGGTGGTGATTAGAGGAGAAGGAAAAAAAGAAAAAGAAAAAAGAAAAACTGACCAATCAAAAACAGAAGGGGTCAAAAGGGGTGCCTCCTTGAGGGGGTCCAACATATTTTCCTATATTAATTGATGCATGTATCACTACCATATTTTAATTTAGAACTAAAATAATCTCATTTAAAATAATTTTTTTAATCTTTTAACTTTAATAAGAAAAAAAAAATTATAATTTAAATATAAAATTTTTATCCAAAACTAAAACAACTTATTTTATATAATTTAACTTAACGACAATGCTACGTAACTCAAATTTTGTGGCTCAAAAGTGGCTCAAATGGCCAAAACGACGTCGTTTTGAGTACAGAACAACGTAAAAATGGTCAAAACGACGTCGTTTTGGCCATTTGAGCCACTTTTGAGCCACAAAATTTGAGTTACGAGACATTTTCCTTAACTTAATCCAAACACACATCTCAAATGATTATTAAGGGATTGTTTGAGATGGCCTAAATAAGTATACTTTTTATTTTTTTACGAAAAGATGTGCAGAAAAGTAAAGAGGTGATATGATGAAAAAAAAAATAAAAAATAAAAAGATTAATTATTTGAAATATGTCAAACTTAACCTAAGTCTTCGTTTGACATAAATTAAAATAATTTATTTAATTAAAATAATTATAAAAAAATAAAATAAATATTTTAATTCAATAAAATAAAATATCTAAAATAAATATTTTAATTCAATAAAATAAAATATCTCATTTAAATCATAATTATTATTATTTTTTCTTCCATCCAAACCAAACTTTTAGCGCTCTCTCTCTCTCTCTCTCTCTCTCCAACCATTCTGCATAAGAAGATGCAGATCACCCCAACTATGCTGAAACGGTTCATATAATCTCTCTCTCTCTCTCTCTCTCTCTCTCATAATATATAGAGTGTTCAGTATATCTACCTATTCCGTTACTCCAATGGATACCCTTCGTGTATTGCACCGCTGCTCTTCTTCTACTGCTACTGCTGCTGCTGCAAGTAAAACATCTTCACAAAACCATTGCCCAAGGCAGTTCAAATTCCTTTCCCATCACCAACGTCACGCTACTCTCACTTTTATAAGACCTTCAATTTTTCAGACTCCTGGGTTTGCTGATCGATCCACTGCTCTTCGACGTCACTCCTCTCCAATCCTTTGTGGTGTTTCCTCTGTACAGACTAGGTAATTTGTCGTCTTTTGTGTTGGGTTCTATTTAATTTCTAGGAATTTTTGTTGTTTATATTTTTTCTGCTTGTTTGGTTACTGAGAAAGCTTGGGAATATAAAAGAAAAATATGATTTTGAATTACTAGATTATGAGAAAATTAGGACCCATGATTTTAATTTCCATTCTTTTTAGGATTAATTACATCAAAAGAACCCACCAACTGTTATCACTTTACCCCTCTTATATGAACCATAGATATCAACCACTCAATTATAAAAATCGTATAAATACACCCTTTTAGGGGTGGTCTGGAGGGTTGAAAGTGATTCATTTTTATGATTGAAAGAATCAAAATGTATGGTTCGTCATAAATGAGAGGTCAAGTGATATTTACTAATGGTTGAGGGGATTAACCCTTCTTTTTATTCCTTTATTGGTTTGAGTTATTGAATTTTGAAAATTTACTATAGCTGGTTGCTGAGAAAGTACATCAAAACCTGTAGAAATGTTTTTTTATTTGAATCTCATCATAGTAGTCTTTGGAATTTGAGAATTTGAATACTATAGACTGTCAGAAATTCTGGGAAACCCAAAGAATAAAGACTACAGGATTCAATTCTTTATTTTGTTGCATAATCTTGTGTTTCATCAGTAACCATCCGAATGGTTTAGAAGCAACCCCTTTTTGTCTTTAAGAATATTTGGAATCAGGAAGCACCTCTTCTTCAATTACTTGGTAAATTAATTTTGAATCAGAATTTCAATTTTGAATGTTAGTAAATTTTTTCCTGAGACAAAAATGGAGTTCTTGGATTCTTCGGATGCAAAAGTCTTTCAACTTCTAATAGAAAGGAAAAAATTGAAGACAAAAAGCCCCTTTTTTTACATAACCTGTGCAAATTTTCTTTAAGGTGGTGCCAACAGGTATTTAATTACCTATCCCATGAAAAATCTGATTTATGTTTTGCTAGCTGCAAAAGGATTTTGATAATGAAAAATTATTTGAAGAACATTTATTCAAAAAAAAAAAAAAAAAAAGGGAAAGAAAGAAAAGAAAAATGATTTGAAGAACGAAACTAATACAAACAAAAGAGTATAAAAATAAATCCTATTGCGATGTTCTGTTGAATTCTTTGAAATGAATTCAGAAAATTGGGATTACAAAATTAGTTTTGTGGCAGAGAAGAAGAGAAGATGGGGAAGAAGAAGGCACAGGGGAAGGTGAGGCTAAGTGTGCGTCTGGATCACCAAGTCCAATTTGGCGATCATGTAGCAGTTTTGGGGTCGACACAGGAATTGGGGTCATGGAAAAAGCAAGTTGCTATGAAATGGACAGAGGATGGTTGGGTTTGTGCAGTAGAACTAGAAGGGGGTGACTCTGTTGAGTACAAATTTGTGATTGTGAGGAAGAACAAGAAAGTAGTTTGGGAAAGTGGTGACAATCGAGTCTTGAAGCTGCCAAAAGGAGGCAGTTTTGCGATTATTTGTCATTGGGACATGACTGGCGAGGCTGTGGATCTATTGCCTTTGGATTTGGAACAAAATGTGGAGGGTGTGGAATATGTTGGTGATAATGGGTCTGCAGCTACTGATGTGGTAGTGGGGACAAGTTCTTTTGTGGAGCAATGGCAAGGTAAGGCTGCATCTTTCATGCGATCAAATGAGCATCACAACAGGGAAGCAGATAGAAAGTGGGATACATCAGGTCTTGAAGGGCTGGCTGTAAAGTTAGTGGAAGGTGATCGAAATGGCAGGAATTGGTGGCGAAAGGTATTACTATTGGCTATGTTTCACTTTAATTTTTAAAATTCATTGGATCTGTTCAAGGGACAAAAAATCAACAATGGGCAGTTCACCTCATGATGTCTTCTGTTGTTCAAAATCACATTATTCCTTCATTTATATTTGCTTGGTTCAATTTGTTTACTATTTTTGTAATTGGCTTTTAGCTTTTTTATAGACCTTTTTTTTTCTCCTTCAATTTGCATTCAATTTGTTTACTTTTTTTATGGGCATTTATGGGTTTTGGGCCGATTTCGTGAAGGCCAAAACTTGGTAAAGAACAAAATCCAAATAAAAAGCTGATCCAAACAAGGTAATATAGTTTGAAGTCCTTTGTATTATATATATTTGCTTATCCATTTGGTTTTCATGTTTCTGTGGTTATATGTCTTTTTGATTTGATGTGTTGATTCATTTAGTTGTCACCTCTCTTCATACACTTTTTAAATAATATATAACATTCAAATAGCCATATACATTATTATGCCGTGATTGCTTCAAAACAATAGTTTATTATTGCAAAAAGCGTGCCTTCATCACCTACTAACTGTAGCAGCTTTGCTCAAATGGCTCTCCTCTGTTTAGTTCAAACAAGTATATCTCATAGTTCTATTTGTCAGAAACATGTTAGGTCCCACTATTGTAACTGCATACGAAACAAGAACCAGGAAGTTCCCACAAATTATTTGCTGCCCTTCTCTTAGATGATAAGCCTTGGTCATGTAACCTTTGAGGGATTTCTCCCAAATAGATAAGGAATAAGGTACGTGACTGGATAATTCCATCGGAGAGAAATTTAAGAATAATGAAAGAAGCATGGAGAAGGAAGAGGAAAGAGAGGTAAGGTACAGGAGGAGAAGGGGAATCCTAGCCAAGGGAAACATAGATTAAGGGAGATAATAAAGATAGAAATAAGAAAGAGAAATTATAAGAGAAGAGACAAAAAGGGAAAAAAACAAAAAAAAAGAGTTAGTAATGGAGATGGAAAAAAGAGAAGATTATAGAGATGAAGGGTGAAGTGAGGAAAACACGAGAAATGAACATAGAGACAAAAGGTATTAGCAAAGACCTCCCAAATTAAACATAGAGACAAAGGGCCAGGGAAGATAAGGAGGGAAAGGGTGAAGTGAGGAAAACATGAGAGAAATGAACATAGACACAAAAGGTATTAACAAAGACCTACAAAATCAAACATAGAAATGTAAAGAAAATCCTCCATGGTTGTTGTCGACTCTGACATGCTTGGAATCGACTCCTTGTTGTAGAGAGGAAATCTAGTGGTTGCTAAATTTTGGAGTTGACTCTTAACATGGTGTTGACCCCTAAACTGATCTGATGGTTGCTGGATTTTAGAGTTGACTCCTTCCGGCAAGGTGTCGACCCTAAATTGTGGAGTCTGAATTTTTGGGCAAAACAAGTATAGATTTTCTCACCAAAACACAACCTAACTTTGATTTTTAATGAATTTAACATACCAATGTCACAAAATAAGGTCTCTAGGCTCAAGAAAACTCTAGATTTCAAGGTGACTTATGAAAAATTACAAATGAAAAGCATCAAATTTAAGTTCATGAGGTTTAAACACTTCTACAAGTCTCTACATGTTCAAGAATGGAATTAGACCACAATCTTAACTCTATTCCATCACAAATGTGAGATTCTGGGTCATTAATGCATGCATGTTCCAAGGAAAGACTAGTGTCCGATTCTATCATTAATGTTGAAGGTCTCAATTGCTATGGTCATCAATGGTAGTTTTCACTACCAACATCAAGAAGTGGGTTTCAAATGCAACAAATTTAGATTACATGAAGGTATGTGTGATTGCATTGCAAGATTATGAACAAAAGAGTGGTTTTCTTACTACATATCCAAGGTGTCTTGATCCTCCCTCTCCTTATTCTGTGTGTTTGTGTGTGTGTGTAGCTCAATGGTGGAAGAAGGTCCACAAATTCAAGCTCTTCAAGGTGTCCTGATCCTTCCCCCCCCCCCTCCCCCTCTGTCTCTCTCTAGTACAGTAGAGGAGGAAGGTCCAAAATATGTAGATTTGGTTGAGGTGTCCCAACTAGACACTCATCATGAGTTTGGGCTTGCATGTGTGTTGTAATGTGTCAATACAATGGCTTGCCATATATCCTCCTACTAACAAGGTATAGGATCTATTTGGCTCACATAGGATTTAACACATTTTGATGCACTACAAAAAGGATGCCATCCAAACAAGGCCCTCAATTCTAAGAGTTCCACATCTACATCCCCTATTACATAGTAATTGTAATTTTGCCTCTTAAAAAGGGGAAATTCTTAATTATCAATGCCTTTCAAATCTTTAATGATATATCAATTTGAGTCCAAATAAAATACTAATATTTTAGGCGAATTCTACGAAACAAGCATGTGATTCATACACATCAAAATCAAATAATTATAATTAAAGCATGTATATTTGAAATAATAAGACACAAAGCAACTAATGGATACAATAATATCTAGGATACCACAACGGATGTTAACTAGCAACCTCTCTATAGCTTGACACTTCATTGGTATGACAATTTTAAGTACTTCAGAGAACTTTTTTGGGTAGGTACTACAGAGATAACTTCAGTATAAGATATGGGACATGCTACTTGGTATAAAGGCATACATGTGTGGGATTTTTCTTTGGAGGATAAGGACATATGGAGATGCCCCCTTTTCTCTCTCTTTAAGACCAACCAAGGCACAAGTCCTATATGGGGAGATGAACACCTTGACTAACTCTTAGCTCTAGTTATAGTTACCGAGCCATATAACCTAGAAGATTTTGTACATAGGTCATAGGGTAGCCTTGAGGCACCCCATGTTTTTGGCTAAGAAGCACGGACACCTCTCCGAGGGCTCCGTACCAGTGTCAGACACGTGTCAGACACGGACACGCGTCGGACACGCGGTTGACACATGTCTGACACGCACGGGAGAGTGTCCAATTTTTTTTTATTTTTTTTTGAAGCCGGACACGTCCAGGACACGTTATGGACACTTTCGGACACGCACGGGGTCAATTTCAGAATTTACAAAACATTTTTAGGGTCAATTTCAGAATTTACAAAATATTTTTGGGGTCAATCTGTAAAAAAAAAAAAAAAACTTCTATCTGCCCTAAATCGATCAAAAGCCCTAGATCGATCGTGAAGCTTAGCAGAGAACAAACGGAGAAAGAGCGAAGGCGAAGATAACAGAGGGGAAAGAGAACCTGGTCGCTCGTCCGTCGCTCGTCATCGCTCGTCGTCACTCGTCGTCACTCCTCGGCCGTCGCTCGTAAGGTACACCTTCTCCTTCCTTCTTCTTCCTTCCTCGGCTTCGGTCTTCTTCCTTCTTCTTCTGGTCTTCCTTCCTCAGTCGATGTTTCTCTCTCTCTCTGTCTGTCGATGTATCCTCTCTCTGTCTGAGTATATGTTTGTTTTTTCAATATATATACATATATATATTTATATACTAATAATTATATATATTTATATACTAATAATAAATAATATAACCCCTAACCTTTTTTTTTTGTCTTAAATAATATAAATAAATACAAATAATATATTTATTTTTTAATTTTACATATAATAAATAAATAAAATTAGTATATATTTTTTAATTTTGCATATAATAAATAAAATAAATAAATAAAATTAGTATATATTTTTTAATTTTGCATATAATATATAAATAAAATTATATATATTAAACGTGTCCCCAGCGTGTCGTGTCCCCCATTTTTTGAAAAATTGCGTGTCTGTGTCGTGTCCGTGTCGTGTCTCGTATCCGTGTCCGTGCTACTTAGCTTTTTGGCATTACCCCTTGGATGTGCAAAAGCCTTGTTCTCGAACTAGGTTGGCCCATGTGCATTTGGGTCTTGGAGACTGAGACTCGCGGCCAATGACAGATCCACTTGGAGGACATGCTTAATTGAGTGGGAGGTCATGGCTGCATTCTTCCAATCACATAGGTGCCTTTGAAGGACGTCTCTAAGTGTCTAGTTTTGAGGTGAAGATACCATGTGCTCTAGTGATGCTCGGAACTGGAATGGTTCAATTCAAACCATGGGTGAGCAAATGGAGCAATGTTCTTGTTAGAGTGGCCATGTGTCACCTCATTGGATTGATACTGTTGGATAGCTCGATATACATTGTTGGGCCTTTTTTTTAACAACTTAAGCTTTTGGGATATACATTGTTGGCCTTTTTTTTAAACAACTTAAGCTTCTGCAAAGGTTTCTCTAACGTAAGAATCCTGAAAAGAAAATGGAGAAGGTAAGGGCAAAAATAGAGGGTCAGAACAAGAAGAGAATGGAGATTTCCAAAAGAAACAAAGATTAGATAGGGGATGAGAAAGGATAGAGATAGAAGGATTAGAGAGGAGAGAGATAATAATAGTTTGCTACTATCTATTAATATTTCTGCATTTTTAGTTTTCTTTATCACTTGATGAAATATCAATTAATATGTCTCAAGTTTGAAGCCCTATTTTTCTACTAACATCTTTTATTTACATTTCTTTTATTGCTGAAGCTTGAAGTTGTTCGTGAACTATTAGTTGGAAGTTTGGAAAGTGGGCAGCGTTTGGATGCTCTTATATATTCTGCTATCTATCTAAAGGTTTTCTATTATTGTTGTTTTGCATTATTGGCTTGTTTTGTCGTTTCGTCCAAGCCCTCGTTAGATTTTCTCCTTTTGTGCAGTGGATAAACACAGGGCAAATTTCTTGCTTTGAAGATGGAGGTCATCACCGGCCAAGTAGGCATGCGGAGATTTCAAGGCTTATATTCCGTGAATTGGAAAGAATTTCCTCTAGAAAAGACTCTTCACCTGAGGTAATTTATCATAATATATAATGTTTGGTATAGATTTAGTTTTATGCCTTTGATTTTTGAAGTTTGTTGTCTTGAGATTAGTTGAAGGGGAATTGGAAGTCGTAGTCATAGTTGGACTAGAATATTCGTAATTGCCAAATATGCTTAGTTTTTAAATGAGTTCTAGTCCTTGTAGAATTAGGAGTGTCTTTAGCCTATAAATATTTGTGTAATCTCAATGATTCAATGGAAGAGTTGATATTTTGAGAATTTTTTATTGTATTTGTGTGTGATTGGTCTAACCCTTCCGAGGGTGAAACACCTCTTTCTCTCTTCTTCTTCTTCTTCTTCTTCTAGTTGCGCACATACCCTAGTTACTATTCACAACCCTCTAAAAGTGCACTTTTCAGTCCCAAAACCATATTAGATCACCCCAAATCAACCCTAATCCCTTCTACTTATTGGCCTTCAATTTAATCATTAAAATGCTGAGTTACTCACCTTTTGGACCTTTAAATATTGTCTATTTAAAAATTTAGCAAACTTTTCTACATCAACAGCTTTCTTTTTCTTTCTTTTTTTTTATTTTTTTAATTTTTTATTTATGTAGAAGAAAAAATCCATTGGTTAGATGCCCCCTCCCCTTGAAAAAGAAAGATATAAATACTAAAATGGGAAATAAAAATGTCTTGATTGTGACTTGTGCTTTTTTTTATTCTATTTTCCATTTTGTCTTGAAAATATTTCTTTGTAGGTGTTGCTTACTTATCATTTGGTTTTTGTTTCTGGTCATTATGTGTCTTTATTTGATGATATGCAGGAAGTAGTTGTCATCCGCAAGATTCATCCATGTTTGCCTTCTTTTAAGGCGGAATTTACTGCATCTGTTCCTCTGACACGAATTAGGGATATAGCACACCGGAATGATATCCCTCATGATCTTAAGGTTGTATGTCATGGAGCATCTTGGTGTATTAGTTTTTATTACTGTCAAGATAAGTTGTGTATTTGTTGCATTATAAATTGACATGAAAATTAGTTAGTGTATTTTAATACTCATAAAAAGAAATTATGTATTTATTTACCAATTTCAACATTTCAGCAAGAAATCAAGCATACAATACAGAACAAGCTTCACAGGAATGCTGGCCCTGAAGATTTGGTTGCTACAGAAGCAATGCTTGCAAGAATTACCAAGAACCCTGGACAATATAGTGAAGCATTTGTAGCACAATTCAAAATATTCCATCATGAACTCAAAGATTTCTTTAATGCTGGAAGGTATGCTACAATGCCATCATAAAACTTTGACAATCTTATATTTCAAAGTGTTTTGGATTTTTATGGCATTAGATTGTTGCACTTGCCCGTCCTTCATTTAAAAGTCAATGATAATTATGAATTTTTGGCAACCTATAACAAAACTGCTTGTGACCGAAAATTTTAACTGAATAAGCTTAAGAACTTGAAGTGTGTTCTATGTTTTGTCAAAGCTTCCTTCACAAATTCTTCCAAGTCCACTTTAAATGAAAGCTGAACTTCAATTGTTTGCATTTGTTACCACCAACTGCGACATTCCGACATCTAATTGAAATCAACATGATTTTCTTTACTACAGCTGCATTAATTTGTTCCTGTCTCTGTATGGTTAAAAATAATATAGGACATATTTGGATGCATGTCTGACACATTTTGAGGCGTGTGCAATGTATGTTGGTATCCGACACGGGCACGTTATCTTTTTAGAAGTCTCCAATGTGTGTCCCATTCTTAAATGATTAAAAATAATAGGATACATTTGGACTTGTGTCCAGCATGTTGCATGGCATGTGCAACGAGTGTCGGTATCTGACATGTGCATGGAACCTTGTTAGAAGTGTCCATGCTTTTTAGTTGGTGTCCAATATGTTGACAACAGCCTTTTAGAAGTGGCCATTATTCTTACTTGCTGACCAGTTGTTGACTTAATATTTGACCCAACTTGGTAATATAGCCATTAGTTGGAAAGGAAAAATTCTTAATCACAAACTGTTCAAAGTCTCATTGCATTTTAAAGGCAAATAATAAGGCAAGACGCTTGTACTGCTGACATCAGCAAATATTATTTTGGTTTGTTGAATTAATAAAATCTTATTTGCTTTTGTGTGATACTCTAATAAAGTATACATATACTACCTTCCAAGTGAGTTCTTGATTCTGGATAACAAGCCCATTGAAATTATTTGCTGATCAATTCATGTTCCTTTTTTCAAAATTTGTTTTGTTAGGCAAAAAAAAAAAAAAAAAAAAAATCTAAATAAATGAGTCTTAAGAAGCCCTTATTAAGCCCAATATGAGCTGATCATGAACTTGGGCTCCCAGAGGCAGCCCATGGATAAGACTTAAAAACACACACACACACACACACACACACACACACGAGACCAGACAAACAAACGAAGGAAGAAAAGGGCCATGATCCTATTTATATTTTCACCTCGATGTTACTCTCCTAGCCCACGGAGCTGCATACCAGAAAGATTCTCTCAGCCTATTATTTGTTTTGTTTTTTAATAGTAAACAAGATTTGAAGCTTCTAAGTCCAGAGAATGGGCTACAGTGCCCCGTGATCCATGATTTAAATTATCTGGATAAGAATCTCATGACCCAGCATATATATATTTTTTTGGTCACTAAATTTGTCATCTTTGAATTACAAACAAAACATTTTGATACTGTACTATCTGATTAGAGGAGAACCCCTTCCTCTCTTCTTCTTCTTCTTCTTTTTTGATGGTTTAACATTTTACACTTCCAAATTGACTAATATGTAGCCCAAAAGGTAATGAATCAAAACTATAATACACTTTATTGACCTCTGTAAATTTGGTTACCTTTGCAACATGCTGACCAACTAATCCTAAGTTTGGACCATGGTCATATATTAGTTCTACTTCTAGAATGACCAAAAATCTTTCTAAAGTTTAAGCATTGGTCATTTGTATTTCATAGTAAATTTATTCTGTTTGAAGGGATTAAGGTTGGGTCTAACGTCAGATTAAAATCTCCGATTTTCAGATACCAGTCCAATTATAAATGCGTCTTTTTATTTATTTATTTATTGGGAACATTTACTCAATTACTTCAAAATTGCTTGTTTTGACGTTTGTTTGTGGTTGCCTATTGTTACAGCCTTGCAGAACAACTTGAATCAGTAAAGGATTCTTTGGATGAACGAAGTTTGTCAGCTCTTTCATTATTTTTAGAGTGCAAGAAGGTAGACTGTCACTTTACATTATACTCGGTTTTCATCTGCGGATATGATTTGACGTTTACAGTTGGCTGGTGATGATTATGTGAATTTATCTATGATTTTTTTTTTTTTTTTTGATTCAGCTACATTTGTATACTTACTAAATAGATAAACATTTCCAGGTCTTTCATTGATAATTTACTATTACTAATTGTTACGTTTGTGCTACGCATGATAATATTAATTTATGTTAGCTTGATCTTTGCACAGTTCATATACAACTTGACTGTTTTATAAGATTGCAAGCATGTTCAATGATTTTTGCAAGAAACGAGACCATTGAAAATTAGAATGATGACCGATGATGTAGGGCAGAGCCTTAAGCAAGGGAATTAAGGTTGTCCTATGGTTAAACATGGTTGGTGGGGGGTTAATGTTGAGTGTTTTTTATTAGGAAGATTAGATGTAGGTTTAGTGACGAATATAGGATAGAAAGATGGTAGTTTTGTGGCCATTTGAAGTGTGAAAACAAAGAGAGAAGAAACTTGCTGCATTTTCTGCACAGCGAGGGAAAGATGAGGTTTGAGGTGCTACATTGGTGGGGTAATTAGGGTTAGCGTTAACCAAGGGGCTCTAGCCTAGTTGGCTAGCCCTTTGGCCACCAAGTCTCTCCTAAGGGGGAGGTCTTGGGTTCCACTCTTAAGAGTGGAACGGGAGGGAAAGATTTTCTTGCAAGGTGTATGGGTGTGAGTTTCAACTCCCTCCAATGTGCCAATCTAACAACTAACCGCTGACTTTCGCCGATCAAAAAAAAAAAAAAAAAAATAGGGTAAGGGTTTTAGAATCAAAGGTTTAGGGTTTGGTCACAAAACTTACACTAATGAAAAGCAGAGCTGCTGAAAGTTAAATCAAAGAAGAAAAAGAAAAGATAGCCTAGAATCTCTTTCAGAACTTTTAGGACACCGACAAGAAATTAATGGAGTCTAAAAATTTGCGAACAATTATTATTAGTAAAAGTTGATCTATTATTTCACAACAGGTTTGCTTACATAGAAGCACGTGAAGTTTAGTGTTATTCCTAGGCCCTAGGCTCATCAAGGCATAGTCAGTGCGCTTTAGAACATCACAGGCTAGGCGATGTAAAAAACAGGCCCCATAAAGGCATATGAAGCGTGCGCTTTGGGCTTAGGCTCAGGGCGCACAACTTGTGCGCTTCTTTTAAAATGTTTGTTTAGTACAATTACTACCCTTGATTTCCCTTAATCTCATTGTTTTTGGTTTATATGCTGCTACAAGGGATTAAACTCTTAGACATACATTGCAACCCAATACTTTTGAGCCCTAATTACAAAAATGTTGGTTGGATAGACCTTTCTCTTCGACTAGACTAACAGTTATTCTTCTTGTTCATCTCCTCAATCTCCTTCTCCTTCTCTAGGCCTATCATGTAAAACACTTTGATTTTGTAACTATTTTCAAATGTTTATAATTTATGAGATAGATAATTGTGTTTATGTGCAATTTTGAATTATTTGTCTATGATAAAATATTGGTGTTTGTTAATTATCAAAAAAAAAAAAAAAAAAAGTTTGTTTGATAGGTTGAACCTTGATTTATTTTCTTATATTAAATTATCTATTTTTTAATCCACACCAATCTAATTCCAAGCAAAAAAGAACATAACAAAATCTCATAACTAAATATTCTACTAAACTAGATTCCATCATGTATCTTTGGGAAATTATCAAATTTCCCTTGATTAGTGTTATCAGAAAACACTATTACCCTAGTGATTTACGGTTTGGAACATTTGTTTTGAAACTTGCTACACTTCCATTCCAAAAGGTGAATGTAGCAATCCAAACAATATTTTCCTATGTGAACCTTTGAAGTTACCTTAGGAGGAAAAACAAATTAAATATAATAAACTAAAATCTAAGGAGAGGAGTTTCGATATGTCAAAATGTAAAAAAATGAGTCATAATGCTCATAGAAATGTGTTGTGACATGATTAATTTGAAAAAGAAAAGTAACATGGCCATTGATTGTGAAGAAGACTTTAAGCTGTTGATCCTCATCAAGTTCCTCTGGTTTGAAAGAACTTGATTCCAGTGAGTTTGAACCTTGATGCAATACAACATTTTAAGATTTTTTTTGGGTTTTGTTGCTATTTTCTTTGCTTTTTTGGAGTTGTTTGCCTGGGCCTTTCTTTAATTGCTTTGAAGTTCCTTAAGCTTGGCCAAAATCATATTGTGCAACAGCTTTATTATTCGCCAAAACATTCTACTAAATCTTTCCCGTGCAATTATAGCTCCCAAATTGCATGATGGCAACAACAGTTTATTGAAGTATAAATGCGTATTGTAGTATAAGTATTCATCAAACAGCCAACAATCAATACACGGTTCTCTTGAACAAGTAATAATAAGAAGGGGGTATATATAGTTTCCCAAAGCTGACAGTAGTGGTACACATGCACCAACTGACTTAGTCTTTCGTTGGTAGCTCAGCAATTTGTCTTCTGGGCTGTGTGATTTTCAGAATGCTTGCAATGGGCTAGTGAATAGGAAAATGTCAAACCTGGGACCATATCAGTTGCTCATCATATATTACACAATGGAAGAATCTCATTTGGGAAAATCTAGGAATTAAACTTGAAATTTGAGCAATCATTCTTACTTCAAGTGGCTGCTCCTGACTTCCTTCTCAACTGCATCTAAAGTACAGAAAATATTGCTGCCTCTACTTTCTTCCATCTCTTTGGCAAGCCAATAGTGGTGGCACCTCGAGAACCTTTGCTTAGATTCTTCATTAGCTTTTTCATCATTATGCTCATCTCCTTTAAGCTTTGGATCGCCACTGGAACCATTGATGAGCTTGATCCTTAATCTTCCACTGGAACCATGTGACATTGTTTTCAAGTTGTCAAGGGTTCTGAGACATGTGTTCTCTGTCCAACTCTTATTTAGGTAATGCTGTACCTGTCTATATTTTGTGTTTTGTCCCCCATTTTAAGCCTTTTTAAAACTCTTCTATTGGTCATCTTACATCTTTTATTGTTTTGCTCTCTCTCTCTCTCTCTCCCCTGAGTGCAAAGTCAAAATATAGCACAAATAGCAAATATGTCATATTATGAAGCAGTATTTTCTTTGAGGAAAGAATGTTCTTCAATAGGTAGCATACCTTTTGAACTGATTCACTCATGGCAGAAGCTGAGCAAGAGATTGTTGCAATCTTTTTGTGATTTAGGAGAATCATTTTGATGCTATTCTCTTAATTTCAAACAAGAGGTAAAAACTGAAAATCTATTTTTCTTACATTAGGCTTGAAGTCAGAAACCATTCATTAAGTTGTAATATGTCATGACTCACACTTAATTTTTATTGCATAAACTTACCGTCTCATATTTTAATGAACTCACTCTCTTTATACTCCCCTTTGTTTGAACCAACGATTTGCTCATGTTTGGTTTTGACAATTTTATTTTTGTATTAATTTGTCATAAATGGTTATTTTGTTGGTTTCCAGAGTTTGGATAGTTTGCAAGAAACAAATAATGCTTCCACAAATAATGGCATGCATCTGCTGGTCAAAACCATACAATCTTTGAATGCTCTGCGAGAAGTAATTGTAAAGGGTCTTGAAAGTGGTATTCGAAATGATGCCCCTGATGCTGCAATAGCAATGCGCCAAAGGGTACGATCATTATGCATCAATTACTCTACATTTGTTTCAAATTGACATGGATTTCATTTCAGTTTCTGAGAGCCTGTTCTTTGTGACTGATTTTTTATAGTGGCGTCTTTGTGAGATTGGACTCGAGGACTATGCTTTTGTTCTTTTTAGCAGGTATGCTAAATTATTGTGCTTCCTTGATATATTGACTCTTCTTTAGTGGAGGCCAGAGGTAATAATTACATCTTTTAACTATTTCTCAGGAAGCATTGGTTATAAATTAGTATTTATTTAAGAATTATGGACAATTGACCTGTGCACTATTTGCAGAGCAACACCTGTACAAGTATCACCCATCAGTTAAAACTCTTCTGGAATAATGTATATATATTTATTGTCTTAATATATATGCAAAAATGTGTATCGTGCCATATGTCACGGAACCTTTGAAAGTAATAAGTACTTGCCATTTGTAGTACTTACTAAAAATTAAATTAAATCGAAGTGGTTCTGCTGTTTAAAAAAAAAAAAATTATTTATATATATATTTTTTCTGATAGGAGAGAAGTACTTCAACTGGCTTTCAAAGTGACATGAAACTTACTCATAGACTTATTAAGTTATATTTTCTCCTTTTAAATTGTTCCGTCTTTCTATAATGCAAGTCATTTGCAGTTGTACAATAGCTGTTTTTTCTTAACAATTTTAGGAAATTGTTGTATTTGACACCAAATGTGTCGTCAGATTATTACATATGTGCCCACACATGTTTTTAACCTTTAAGAAAACAATGGAGATTTCTTCTAGTGAAATCTCCAGCTGGATGCATAATATTTTGAACTTAAGCTAAGTATTAACATTATTATTGCTTTTCATGTTTTGCGTCTCTAGAGGAATGGGAATATCAGTTCTCAGCCTATCTCTAATCTTTATGGTAAATGAACATCTCAACTTGATCACTCATCATTACAATGATGAGTAGGAACAACCAGAGTCCTATTCACTTTATTTTCTAAACATATCACATGTGTTGGACTGAGCATCATTCAAAAGAACAAAAAAGGATGATTGTATTTAATGGACCAACAATTTTGCGGAGGCACTTTTGTTTGACATTGATTATGACTACATATGCAAAAGGCCCATTCAGCTGGCACTAGTGTTGTCTTGGTTTGTGTTGTAGAACTAATTCAATTTATTTGTTTACCTATTTATTAACATTTTGCAAAAAATCCATTAAGGATACATTTCTTGGGTTCATGCACTTCTGAATGATTGATCTGTATAGGTTTCTTAATGCAATTGAAGCTGTGGGAGGGGCACGTTGGCTTGTGGAGAATGTAGAATCCAAGAATGTAAGCTCTTGGAATGATCCACTTGGCACTCTCATTGTTGGCATTCGTCAGCTGGGGCTATCAGGTTGGAAACCAGAAGAGTGCAATGCTATTGGAAATGAACTTCTAGCATGGCAAGAGAAAGGTCTCTTAGAAAAAGAAGGTATCTTGTTGACTAGTTATTTCTGCGAGTGTTTATTTGGTGAAATGTGGTAATGCTTCTTAAGCATCTTTTCATTTATCTAATGGAAGGCAATGAAGATGGGAAGATGATTTGGGCATTAAGGCTTAAAGCTACCCTTGATAGATCTAGAAGGCTGACTGAAGAGTACTCTGAGGCACTTTTGCAGATCTTCCCTCAGAAAGTCGAGGTACAACTTTGGTTTTTGTTGTTGTTCTTTCCTTTTCTTTTCTTTCTCTTTTGCTTTTGTTTTTGGAATTTAATCTTCCATATATTTTTATTTTATTTTATTTTATAAAACTTCTATATTATTAATGAATACAACTCAACTGAACAACCCTCAAGTATATGGAGTCCGCTGAATGGTTCCATTTCTGTAGTTGGATCTATTAGATAGCTTGATAAACATTGTTCGGCTCATTTCCTAAAGTTTCAAGTTTTTGGGACATTAAGTGATCTAACACGATCTATTTAAAGTCCTATCATCAGTTAAGTAATTATGTTGTTTCTCACTATCCCAACCTACATTCTTCTTGGCCTTCCTTTTGTTGGTTTGACACCTTTAGTTGGTCGCATCTCATAACTTTCTGTGTGAATTCATGTGCTAAGAACCAAATTTCAACTGGTGACACAAGGATTTTCAATCCTTTCTCAACCAGCTAAGCCAAGTTTTGTATCTTTTCATGTAATGGCTCCTATCCATTTCAACATTCTAATTTTGTCTACACTTGCACATGTTGCCTTTTACTCCTCAATGTTATGCAACATATAGTAGAGCTAGCTTATAGCTTCCAATAGCACTTCTTTCGTATTTGGTTGGATTCTAGAATTACACTAATATGCCTTTCAGGGCCGACCCTGACTTTATGGGGGCCAAGGGGAATTTTAAAATGGGGCCTTCATACATATTTAAAAGAAAAAGTTGTTGTTGTTGTTGTTAATGTTTTTTTTTTTTTGGGTTAATTACAAAAAAACCTTAGGGTTTCGCGTGTTTTTCAATTTAAATCCCAGAATTTCAATTTCGACAAATTAAACCCTAGAGTTTCATTCCTGTTTCAATCTGGCCCCTCCGTCCATCTCCGTCATATTAAACTAATGGAAATCTGGACAGAATTTCAGATTCAAACCCACACGTTCAAACACTTGTATTTCCCTTGTTGTAACTCCGTGTTGCCCTATTTTTGCATCGTTGGATTCATCTCATGGCCTAATTTTCATTCCAATCTTTATATGCTTTGTTCTGCATCTTTTTACTTGCCATCGGAGCTCTGAAAGTTGGCTAAAAATAAGATTTTTCTCTCTTTGGGCAAAATTTTCAGATTCAAATCCACATATTCAAGAACTTGTATCTTCCTCGTCGTAACTCCGTTTCACCTCATTTTTGTGTTGTTACATTCAACTCATGGCCTAGTTTTAATTTCATCCCTCATATGCCTTGTTCCGCCTCTTTTTGCATGTTGTCGGACCTCCGAAATTTGGCCAAAAATAAGCTTTTTCTCTCTCTTTTTTTTTCTTCTTTCTTCTTCCTCCACCTCCGCGGCTCCTCCTCCTGCCTTGCTGCTGCTTCTGCTTCATCGTCATTATCTGCAAGGAGCTTGGACTACAAAGAACTGGGCAAATTAAATGCTTTTGAAGCTTGAATATTTCCCTTTTTTCTAATAGCTTTTCACATCCAAGGAAGATAATGCCCATTTCCTAACTGCTTGTTCATAACTGATTGTTGGTCCAAACAATCTAATCAAGTCCACTAGAATATAAGGCTCTGTTTGGTTCTTGAAAACAATGTCAAGGAAGAAAAGAAAATTGGAAAATATGGTTAAAATGGTATCTATCTTGGGGGATCTTTCTGGTATTTGTAATTGAGAAATGATAGTCCAGTTCAATGTGTGCAACAAAAATTCTCAGCTAGCATTCATGAGATCAAACACTCGCCTTGCTCCTTTGAGGCCGTTCACTTGAAGAGTCGTGTAAGCACAAAGCAGCAGTCAAGACCATAAAATTCAACTGCTCAGAATTGTAGACACCGTCAAGTGATGATGATGAAGCAGTAGCAGCAAGGCAGGAGGAGGAGGAGGAGGAGGAGGAGGAGGAGGAGGAAGAAGGAAAAAAGAAAAAGAAAAAGCTTATTTTTGGCCAACTTTTGGAAATCCGACGGCTTGCAAAAAGAGGTGGAACAAGGCATATGAGAGGTGGAATAAAAACTAGGCCATGAGTTGAATCTAAAGACGCAAAAATGAGGTGAAACAAGGTTACGACGAGGGAGATACAAGTGCTTGAATATGTGGATTTGAATCTGAAAATTTTGCTTAAAGATAGAAATCTTATTTTTGGCCAATTTTTGGAGCTCCGATGGCAAGTAAAAAGATAATGAACAAGGCGTATGAATAGTGGAATGAAATTAGACCATGAGGTGAATCCAACGACGCAAAAACTAAGGCAAAACGGAGTTATGACGAGGGAAATACAAGTGTTTGAACATATGTGTTTGAATCTTAACTTTTGTCCAAATTTAGTTTAATATGACAGACATGGATGGAGGGGCCAAATTGAAACACAGATGAAACTCTAAGGTTTAATTTGTCGAAATTGAAATTCTGGGGTTTAAATTGAAAAACGCGCAAAATCCTGGGTTTTTTTTTGTAATTAACCTTTTCTTTTCTTCTTTTTTAAATTTTTTGTATCTACACAAAATTTGCTTGCATATATAAGAACTAAAATTACTAGGTTTTTACCTGTGCTATGCACAGAAAATATTTAAAATATTAGGTGACAAATCCAATTTGAAAATATTGTATTAGTGAATAATTTGATTATAATTTGTTTTTCATAATAATTATAATATTGTATTTTTTAAGCAATTTCATATGATTTTTATAATTGACTCAAGTCATAGTTATTGAGATAGACATAAATCATAGTTATTGAGATAGATATTGGACATTTTTGCTGGGTAACGTTATTGATTTATTCAATTTTTTCCCCTCACATGTAGCTAATTAAATTTAAAAGTTGATCAACTTCAACTTAAAAAAAATTATTTCTCAAGAGGCATTTGTAACTGTTATAGTCGACAATATTCAATAAACAATCCATACATTTAGCAAATAACCATCCATTATTACTATTAAATAATTCACCACTTTAATTATTTAAAAAAAAAAAAATAGTGAAACTTCATTTTTAAACTACTAATACAATAATGTAATGTTTGGTTCACTAGAATGAAATTGAATGAAATGTAATAGTCATTCCTTAGCCTCTCTATAGAATAACTATTCTCTCATAATGTTGAATGGTGATTCTACTTGTAGTATATTTTTTTAATCAATTTTTTGGTGAACCAAACATGAAAATGAACATTATGATGAAATGATTATTTCATTCCAGTTCATTTCAATGAACCAACCCTAACATAAGAAATAAATTATTTAGGAGCCTCATTTTTTAGAGAGAATTTAGGGGCCCGAGGTAGCTGCCTTGCTGGCCTTATATCAGGGCCGACCCTGATTCCTTTTGTGCATTTTGATAGAAGATTATTGACAACAACCTCCTCAATCTCTCCTTGCTAATGATTATAGATAAGATTATATTCACTCTTCTTGTAGACATCTAGTTTCATTTTATCCTAATTTTTATTTCTGGTTTTGTTGAAATCCATATTTTTTTCTTGTCTTGCGTAACATATAACCTTTACATTCTAATTTATCTCTTAACATTGTAACTTAAAGTTCACTCCTGCTCTAGTTTCGCTATTAAATTATGTTAGTCAACAAACAACATATAGTAGTGGACATCCTCTTGAAAGCTTCTTGTAAGTTCTCTGCAGTTTATGTAAAATGATAAGGTTTTAATGTTGATTCTTAATTTAAGCCTATTGTTATTTGAAATTCATTTATCACTCTCTCTTTGATATCACACTAGTCGTGGCTCCACTTTTCATGTTTTATTCACCTTGGCGCATCTAGCTAGCATTCCTTTCTTTGTAAAACCCGTCAAATTCTCTCTTTAGGAACCCTAGCATGTGGTTTTTTCAAGTTAATAGATAGCACATGAAGGTCTTCGGAGTTGGTTCTTTTGTTTTTGTGTCTCGTATTTGAGCTGATGCTACATCTAGTCCCAACAGGTATTCAGAGAGTCCCTTTTTTTTTTAAAATTCAGAAAGTCCTCTCAGTTTCTAAGCAAAGTGTGCTTGATTTAGTTGGCTTTAAACTGTTAACATAATAGTGGGAATTTGATAAACCTTTTCAAGACAATGTCAGCCTAAGAAGCACGGGCACTTCTAAAAGGTAACGTATTCGTGTTGTGTCCATGTCAGAGACCGACACTCATTGGACACTCTGCCGACATGTGTCCGACACTCATCCAAACATGTCCTAGTTTTTTATAAAGAATTTAGGACTCGGACACTCTTTGGACACTTGGAGGACACATGTATTCATTGGCTAGACACATGAAACTAATTATAAGTTTGAACAAAATAACTTAGAATAAGATGATAAAGGAAAAATAATGTCAATTTATAGAAGTTAGTGTTATATTGTATTTATTTATTGTCTTAGAATGACATGTTCATATATGTGACATATAATAAATATATAAAATTATATATTTTGTGCGTGTCCCCCACGTGTCGTGTCCTATATTTTTTGAAAATTACCCTGTCTACGTGGCCATGTCGTGTCATGTGTCCGTGTCCGTATCCGTGCTTCTTTGATGTCAGCCATAGAAGGATAAAAGTCTCTTGTATCTTTCTGATCCCAGTTCTCCATAGTGCATACGTGGTGGATTTTGATGCAAAATGTTTGGGTATTTATATAGCATTCTCCTTGGGTCTTGCAGATGTTAGGCAAAGCTCTTGGAATTCCTATAACAGCGTGAGGACATACACTGAAGCTGAGATTCGTGCCAGGTATGATAACAGTTTATTTTCCCATTCTGATAAAATTTGCAACTTAGATAATAGTAAGCCAATGCAACTTTTGATTCCAATTTCATTGACCATAGAATTAGAGAACTGATTATCATTTTTAACTGCCATCTAACTTTCTGCTGGTTAATGTCATACTCAGTGTTGTTTTCCAGGTTTCAAAACTTTGTACACTTCTTTTAAAAGCTGTTAGAACTACAGTTGGTTCTCAAGGCTGGGATGTTCTTGTTCCAGGAACTGCTTCTGGTACTGTAATACAGGTATTCCATTAAATCTTGGAAAGCATATCAAAGTTTCTGCCATCAAATTATCTATTTAAAACTTTGTGAACTTTGGTTTGAGTAGGAATTTCTTAATTGGGAAGTTACTCACCATAAAAAAGGAACTTATTGTTTTATTTTTCCATTTTTTTCCCATTAATCATTTTAGAATTGATCATAGAACAAGATTTGCTCATGCATTGCAATTATCATAAAAATGATAACTCATACAATATCATATGATAATTTTATAGTTACTTGTTTATTCTACATGCAACGTCACCTCAATTCTGAAGTTTCTTCCTGAAATATTACTCCAATGAAGATTTACAATACTGCTTATGGCTTCCATCGCAAAATTCATTTGAAAGAAAGAAAGAATAGTAATTCTCATTCTCTGTAGATCAAGTGCTACAAGCTAGGTGTTGAATTTAAGTTTTTATAAAGAGGTAGGCTCTGGTTGGCACAACTCTCAAATTATAGTTTCACCCATTGATTTGAGTGTGTTGTTTGTTTTGAGCTTTCAAATCATAATTCTACACCCATTTCTCAAAACTCAACTCAAAACATAATCATTACTTTTCAAAATTCATAACCAAACACATAACTCAAAACTTTTCTCAAACTCAATTCAAATCAATATTTTAATTTTTTAAATATTTTAATTTTGTTAAGATTTTAAATATTTTAATATTTAAATATGTTACGATTTTTTTAATTTTTTAATTTTTTGAATATTTTTAAATATTTTAATTTCAAAATATTACGATTTTAATTTTTTAAATTTTAAAATATTTTATAAAAATAAATTCAAAATCTATTTTATAAAAATATTTTTAAATATTTTAATTTCTTTGTTATGTATTTGGTTACGATTTAAGTGTAGAATTGTGAAAGTAGTATGGAATTTCGAGTTATGTGTTTGATTATGAGTTTTAAAAATAATTTCTTAATTGAGTTTTGTTTTATGTGTTTAGTTACGATTTGAGTGTAGAGTTGTTATTAAATTTAAAATATTAATATTTTAAATTATTTAAATTTTTTGAATATTTAAATTATTTAAATTTTTACGATTTAAATTTTTTGAATATTTATTTTAATTTTTTACTTATTAAATTTTTAGATTATTTAAATTATTTAAATATTTATGATTTAAATTTTTTGAATATTTATTTTGAAAAAAAAATTATTTCTTTTGTAGTATTTTCAATTAAAAAATTGATTAATGTTATTTTCTGTTAATAATAAATTTTTTTAATTGAATTTTAAAAAGAGTTTGGTTATGGGTGTTGATCAGAATTTTCAATAGTGTGAAAATAGTGTATTTTGTTATGAGTTATAACAATTTGAATTAAGTTTTAAAACTCTTTCCAAAACTCATAACCAAACAAATTTTTTTACTTCACATGTCAAATCAAACTTTCAAAACTCAATTCCACACTCAATTCAAAACTTAATTCAACACTCTATTCAAAAACCATAACCAAACAAATTTCCTACATTCAAATCATAATTTCACAACTCACAAACTCAAAATACAACTCATACTCTCAAATCATATTTACAAAACTCTACCAAACGCAACCGTAATGTTTACAAAAGCTGAAACTGGGACTACTGTCAGTATAGTATGATTATATATATGGAGCATGACATATTGTTTTCATTGCCAATAAAGATGAAATGAAAGCTGATTGTTTCAAAAACTAATATAAGGACTAAAGTCTGTATGCTGGTAGCCTTTTTCCATTAATTATCTTTGTTATTTGTACCATCATCATTTATTCCAAAGATTTTCATCATAAATGATAATGATAGTTTTTGAAGACATGAAATGCTTCTGGTTTGATGAACTTTGGTGAAAATGCTCTTAGTTGCATATGCCTTAATTGTCTGACTGATATCTTCTTCTGTTTTCCTTTGAGGGACTTTATTTGACTGACATTAGATTTAGTTGAAACTGATTTAATTCAATTTCAGGTTGAGAGCATTGTACCTGGGACACTGCCATCGTCTGTAACAGGTCCTGTTATACTTGTGGTCAGCAAAGCTGATGGAGATGAAGAGGTAAATATTTCTTATGTCACTACAAGTTCTCATTTCTCATATGATTACAGGTCTGTTCGGTGCAGCTTCTAGCAAATTGCAAGTTGCTAATCACAAAGCACAAGCTAAAAGCACGTTTCCCCTGCTTCCCAATAATCTACTTTTTGTAGCTTATTTAAGCTATTTCTGCCTCATAAGTTGTAAGTAGAAGCTGTACCAAACACTGTGACACATATTTCTAAATAAATAAAGCTATAAGAAGCTCCATATGGTGCACCAAACAACCCCTACAACTCAAAAACAGGTGTAGGAGAGAGCTTAATTCTCACAGTTGATGCCTGTTACAGGTAACAGCTGCGGGTGGTAATATAGCTGGAGTTGTACTTCTACAGGAGCTGCCTCACTTATCTCATCTTGGTGTTAGGGCTCGGCAAGTAAGTCTTATATGTTATCCTCTTTTGGGATTTCATATTTTCATATGATCATAAATTCAATAGACTGTAAGTTGCACTCCTAATTTGCAGGAGAAGGTTGTATTGGTGACATGTGAAGATGATGACAAAATTGCTGATATGGTAAAACTCAATGGAAAATATGCAAGGTTATATTTTTGGACCTTGCCCCTTTCAGAATCAGTTCTTTACTACATTAGAGTCTACAAAGTTCCACCAACATTAGTGAATCATCAAATATTGTCCAATCTGATCCTCTCTCTCTCCCCCTTTTTCTATGTTTTTATTTTGTTTTTCAGATTGGAAGCTTCCTCGACAGGAGTGAATATAATTACATCGTTTTCAGATGATAGCAATGGTGACTTTCCTGTAAAAAAGCTTTCAAGTAACGGCTCAACCACAACTGGACCTTCAGGAGAAAATAATTCGTCTTGGTCTTCTGTCAAAACCCCTTACTCAAGTCAGGTACTAATTCGTGACGTACTGATTCTTATGTGCTGGATTGAGACTTGTCCAGCTAAAAGAAACCTTCTGATTAAAATTGAAGTAACAAGTTGTTGAAGTAAGTATTTGTTTCAGGGTGTTTCTGCTGGAGGCATTATACTACTTGCTGATGCAGATGTACAAACTTCTGGTGCAAAGGCTTCTGCTTGTGGTCAATTATCTTCTGTGGCAGCAGCTTCTGATCAAGGTAGGGGGTAGTTCTAATCTCTCTCTCTCTCGGGGCACAGTTTAATATATCGCTCGTAGCAAATTTGGTGTCTTGATCGTTTAAGTCTTGATTGAGTATTGAGACTTTGCTTTCGATCATATTAGTAAGACCAAACTGCTTATCTATTAATATTGTTGAATTTGGTAGGAGAATTTATGATGGAAAAATTTATGCACCAACAGCTGTTCCATAGAGTGGTTTGTTTTGTCACATGCAGAGGGAAAGGAGCAGGGATTACGCCATGGTTTGGATACAGGGTTTGGTGTGTCTTACTTTTATTAGAGCCAAAAAAGATGAAAAAGAGTGAAAAGGTTTAAGTTCATTAGAATGGTTATATGACAAAACCTAACCATTCATAGGCTTAAAATTACAATCTTAGGAGAGTCTAGTTATTAGAAAATTTAAATGAATAAGTAGAATGTATATAGGCATAGCTCTAAGCTACATTTAAATTTAATTATTGGTAGATGTTGATGCTGCTTAGGTTCATTTATAGTGCATGGCTATCTAATGTGGAACATATGTAGAATATTGATTTTTGCTCTAGAATATGCATGTATACACCTTTTGTAGGACAGTATATCTAGGTGTTCGCATCGCAGCTTGTTGCCACGAGGGAGTATTAGTTTAGGGTTGGTGTGATCAGGACCCCACCCCATGCGCGTTAGCATCAATCTATATCACAAGAGGGATTTATTTAGAGGATACAATTGGAAAGAGGCTTATAGCACATGTCCCCTCTTATAGCGACACACATCCCCTTTTTTCTTAATTGCCCCTCAGATTTGTATTGGTCTCCGACGTGGCCTTGTCCATATATGCCCCCATTTCTTGGCCACTACTCAATCCACCAAGAGAATTATTTGCCATAAGATTCTCTTCTAAATTCTATGTCTATTCTCTACATTTTTTCTCTGCTTGATCTTCTCTGATAATCACGAGAGGTTCATCTCACATACACTGTCACTACTGATACCATGGACATGAGGGCGACCTTATCTCTCGCTCTCTTCTCTTTCTCCTCAACTCCCTCTCCTCCTCCGCCAGTTAACTTCTTCTTTGAGTCTCTTTGGCGAGATGTGTTTGAACCTATTCAATTCAAGCCAACTCAGGCTTCTCCTCAACAGCTTGACCCTCCTATACCTATTGTCCAGTTTCGTTAAAAACATCAAAGTAGATCTTCGCATAAGAAACCATTTCAATATGTTGTGCATAACTCTTGAAATATGTCCATTTTGTACATCTCATGAATGTCATTGCGTCTCAGTTATGGATATGGTCAGGTGTCAAATTTCACATTGTCCCATACAATGCACGCACTAGAAAGTATTTTGTGGAGGAAAGAAAAATATAGGCCTTGTTTGGTTGGAAAATTTTTTGATTTTTTTTTTCAAAATCACTCTCTCCTACACATCAATCAAACTTTTTCTTTCACACACATCCACTCAACTACAACAAAATATCAAATTATCCCAAACTCCTATACTCTAAAACTATTTCCAAAATATACAACCAAACAAACTAAAATTTTTTTTAAACTCTTTCCTCACAATTTTTTTTGAAAATTTATCTCCCACCACCAAACCAAGCACACCCATAGCTTTTGTTTACGTAAGGGTAAATTACACTAGTTACTCAGTTTGACCCATATTTCATTTAGTCACTATTCTTTCAATTTGCTCATGTAAAATATGGACTTTTTTATCAAGTTGTAGTGTTATGACTTGCAAGGACCAAGAAAATTGCACTAACACAAATTTTCCAAGAATTAGCTCCGTTGAATAGAAGAATTACAAAGATATTTAGACCACTATAATTATCCTATTCTTCAAGGACTTTTGACTCACAAACATTAAGCCTGTAACCTTTACTAATTAGAACATTCTAGGTCTTCTAAAAACCATATAAAAGGCCCAAAAGCATTACCTAGAACTCGTATTACAATCCATGGACCAAAACTATATACCATGTCAAGCAAAATGGAAAATTACCAAAATGTCTTCAGCTCTAAAAAACAAATAAAACAAGAATAAAAAAGACTCGGAATAATAATTTAGAAAAAATATATAAATAAAGGCCATAAACATTAGAGGGACACTTTCTGAAGGACCAAAACTCTACTTGATAATCATGGGAACTATAGCCTTCGCCTTAGGCTTCCAAAAGCTTGGATCTAAGTCTTCATACATGAACAATGCATTCATGGTTTTTTGCCCTTGGCTTGGAGTTTTGCCACGCAAACCTTTTAGTCTTTTTGATTGTGTGCTTGATTTATATTCTCTGCATAATTAGCATAATGATCTATTGAATGAATCAAATTGGATTGAAAAATTCATGTTATGTAACTGAAAAGTAGAACCATCTATTCTGTGCACTTTGAAAACACGATTTTTTATAACTTATTTTTTGCCTCGGGGGTTGTTGGAAAATGAGACAAGAATGAGCATGCATACAGGCTAATTGGAGGGACATGGAAGGAAATTCAATGTGTGTGTGATGCTGCTTCTATGGAATAGCTAAATAAGCATAGAGTCTGCTTATGCAAGTTCCATGAGCATTTTGTAGCCAATCTGGCTCCCACATCTCACCAATCTCTTATACTTCTCTCAATCTTCCACTACCTGTGTCAACCGCATGAACACAATGTTCCAGTTTGCATGACTTGATTGTTTTGGTGTAAAAGTTGGAGAATCTTTGCCAAGGTGGAGATTTGTTGTATTCAATTGAGTTGGCTCATTGAATTGACTCATTGAGTTGGTTCAGATTCTAGAAGACTTGCTAGTTGGCAAGTTGCATATCTAGAAGCTTGTAAGTTCGTTGCACTGATATTCTGCAGGTGTAACTTGCAAGCAGGTTGGCAAGTTGAAGCCATGGAAAAGTACACTTTTGTCCCCAAGAATTGGTGTATAAATAGGGGTACAAGTAGTGTACAAAATAAGAGCAAATTAAAGCAAGTGAAGAGTATTAAGTCTTCACAAAGAGTGATAGAAAGAGGAGTGAGGTAAAGTTGAGAGTGAGAAATAGCTTTGTAATTTCTTATTCAGTTTAGTGAAATTCCATTGCTGTGAATGTAGGCGATTTGCCGAACCACATAAATCTTGTGTGTTTCTTGTTTGGTTGGTTGCTTTGTGTTTGTTTTTGGGCCGTGGGCACAAATGATCACAAGTCTCACGAAATAGGAGACACCAATGGATCTAATCAAACATGGACATAGATCCCAACAAAAATAAAAAAATATCTGCAAATAGCTTCAAAGAAGATGCCAACAATCTGTGGAAGACTGCCAAAACAATGCCTTAAAGAGACTGCAAAAGGACACCAAAGCTCCACCAAGATCTAAAGTAGATTGCCCCATGATCTTGAAATTGACAAATGTGAATCTTCCAAGATCAATCAATACGGATCCACCATAGAGGATCACCAAGTGCCCAATGGCCATACCAAAGACCCGAAGGTGTTCAAATGGGTGTTCAAATGGGCGCTGAGATGGCACTGAGCTTAGCTACTGACTAGATGGTGACGTCATGATGATGTCATGCTAAACCAGACCCACTAGAGAAGACACTTGGGCTCGTATTTGAGTGGGATTCACGCGCCAACTTTGACCAGCGTGTAAGGGAGCGTCTAAGCTCCGTTTGCCTCGATTTGTGCACCGTTGGACTTCTAAAATCGAGATGAGCTCAAATGTGTATTCAAAAGTCTGGTCGGACAAAGTTGGTTTCTAGGCAAATTCAAAAAGCAGAGCTTTGGAGTTTCGTTTTGCAATCTGGGTGCTCTGATACCAGTTTGTTGTGCCTAGGGCCCAGAAATAAATACAAACAACCAATCAAACAATAAAACAAGAAGATTTACGTGGTTCAGCAAATCGCCTTTAGAGCTTCGTTTTGCAACTTGGGTGCTCTGATACTAGTTTGTTGTGCCCAGGGCCCAAAAATAAACACAAACAACCAATCAAACAATAAAACAACAAGATTTACGTGGTTCGGCAAATCGTGCACATCCACGGCAACGGAGTTTCACTAAACTGAACAAGAAATTAAAAAGGCTATTTCTCACTCTCTTTCTACCACTCTTTGTGAAGACTTGATGCTCTTCACTTGCTTTAATTTGCTCTTATTTTGTACACTTCTTGCATCCCTATTTATACACCAATTCTTGGGGACAAAAGTGTATTTTTCCATGGCTTCAACTTGCCAACTTGCTTTCAAGTTGCACCTACAAAATATCAGTGCAAAGAACTTACAAGCTCCTAGATATGTAACTTGCCAACTTGCAAGTCTTCTAGAATCTGAGCCAACCCAATGAGTTAACTCAATGAGTCGATTCAATGAGCCAACTCAATTGAGTCTACTCAATACAACACACAATGCAAACGCTACACTCAAACAGATCTAGCAAAACCCCACAAAGATCAACCCTTGATCTTTGCAACAACACTACGTGTGAGTATAATGATTATAGACCATACGAAGCGCTCTTAGATGTCACAAGACTCACTCTGTATGTGTTTGTTAAAAATAATTATCTAATTTGTAATATAAGTTTTATTTTGGGTGAATTTGTAAATAAGTTTACAAGTTGCCAACTTGACAACTTGCATACAACTTGCTATATATAGGTTCATGTATTTGATTAAGTGGCTGAAAGTGGGCCAAGTTGTATCGTGTTCCTATTGGTTCAATGAGTGGCAGGAATGCATATATAAAGGCTTGCTCTATGTTACCAGAAAACGCTAATACCCTAACGATTTACGTATTGGTATGCACGTTTTGAAACATGGTACACTTTCGTTCCAAAACGGTAAATTTAGTGATCCGAAGCGATCTCAAAAGTTTTTTCCAATATATTTCTTTAAATGTTACCTTAGGAGAAAAAAAAATCAAATATATAAACTAAAATTTAAGGTGAGTTAAGTTTTGACAGGACAAAAAAATAAAAATGGGTCATAATTTTCATAGAAATGATTTGCTACATGAATTTTCTTTTTTTTGGGATATCTAATAGTTAAAAGAAAATTACTTTAGAAATACCTTAAATTCTTAAGTAATATATATATATATATAAGTCTACTCTTATCGTACCACATTTTAGAACATATAGCGTACCACGTTTCCGTTCCCGTTTCTGTTCCATGTACCGGAACGATCCACATTCTAGGTAACATAGGGCTTGCTTGCCTCATTTGTAAAACAGACCATCAAGAAACAAAGCAATATACAAACATATTCTCTACCTCTCTCAGCTCTCTCTTTCGATTTCCTTCTGGGTCTTTTAATTTCTCTCTCTAGAAATTTTTGGTCCCACCAAAATTCACATATACATTTTGCACCCAACATATTTTTGGTATCAGAGCCAAACCCCTTTTTTGTTCTTCCTCAAGCACCACCTTCAACTATACTTCAAATCAAATACCCATATTTCATGGGAAAAATTATGGTTATTGGAGCATTCAAATGAAAACTCTTTTTATTTTTCATGATCTATGGGAGATAGTGGAGGAAGGTTTCCCTGTTCTAGGAGATTGTGAAACATTAGCATCATGGACACAAGGTAAACAAAAAGAGTACAAAGACAATAAGAAGAAAGATGCAAACGCATCACTCAACATACAACAGGGGGTAAGCAAATCTATTTTTCCTAGAATAATTGGTGCAAGATATGCTAGAGATGCTTGGGAAATCGTAAAACAAGAATTCCAAGGTTCTGAAAAAGTTGTCTCTTTTAAGCCTCGTTTGGGGAGTGGCTATTTTAGCCAAAAAGCCAAAAAGTTACTAAAAGTTGTCACATCACCTCTCTACTTTTCTGCACATCTTTTCGTAAAAAGTCAAAAAGTTACTAAAATAGCCTGTTCCCAAACGAGGCTTTAGCCTTTGTAGTGTGATTTTGATAATCTAGCCACGAAAGAAAATGAGACTGTCCAATCTTTTTCCACAAGAGTTGCAAAAATTATAAATCAAATCAAAAGTTGTGGAGATACTATTGAAGAGACAAAAATTGTTGAAAAAATATTGAGAAGTTTGCCACAAAAATTTGAACATATTGTTGCTGCAATTGAGGAGTCAAAAGACCTATCTAAACTCTTTTTTCATGAGCTTATGGGTTCTCTTAAAGCCCATGAAAAAAGAATGGCCAAATTCACTAGACCAAGCAAGGGCAGGAGCAAATATTGAGCAAGCCTTCCAATCAAAGCTCAATATCATAGAAAGAAGACTTCTAGAAAATAAAGGTCATGGCATAGCTCAATGACAACAACAAAGAACGGGACTCTAGAATTTTGGTAACCATAGCCGAGGAATAGAGAGAAGAAATTTCCATCAAGAATCAAATCGAGCTGGTAACACAAAATTTGGCTCTATCTGTCACGTGTATGGTAAATCTAATCATCAATCTAAGGATTGTAATTTTAGATGCACCAAGTGCAAAATTTGTAATCATTCACAAAAGGACTGCTGGTGTCAGAAAAAAGATGAAAAAAGTGAAGCAAATTTTTCTGAAGAAAATGACCCAGCTCAAGTGTGGCTTATGAAAATGGAGAAAAGTTCATCTTCATCGGCTATCGCGGCGTATCAAAAGGTTTTCGACTTTTTGATCCAAAAACCAACAAATTGGTGACTTCAAGGGACGTGCATTTTGATGAAATGAAAGCATGGGACGGGGAAAATTCTCAAGAGGCTGAAAAATTCATACAACTAGATCAATGCAAGCCAAGTTTTCCAATTTAGATTCACCAGTTCCGCAACAAAGTCATTTTGAAGATAGTGATTCAGAATTGCCTATTAGAAAAGTACAACCATTAAGAGAAATTTATGATTCATGCAATTTTGCATTTTTCTTTTGTGAGCCACAGAATTTTGAAGAAGCAGCAAAAAATAAAGTTTGGCAAAAAGCAATGGATGAAGAGATGTTCGCAATTTTCAAAAATTGCACTTGGGAGCTAGTAGATCATCCTAAACAAAAAAATGTGGTCGAGCTAAAATAGATCTACAAAACCAAATTGAACGAAGATAATTCGGTTCAAAAGTACAAAAGCTCGTTTTGTTGCAAAAGGCTACTCACAACAACCTGGAGTAGATTTCAATGAGACCTTTGCACCAGTTGTCTAAATAGAGACAATCAGAACAATCTTAGCCACGGCAGCACAGTTGGAATTGCTAGTCCACCAGTTTGAAGTACAATCAACATTTTTGAATGGCGATCTAGAAGAAGTATATGTGGAGAAACCACAAGGCTATGTGGTGGAAGGAAAAGAAGATACGGTTTATCAGCTAAGAAAAATGCTTTATGGCCTAAATCAGGCCTTGCGTGCTTGGAATAGTAGGATAGACAAATACTTCATCCTTAGCGGTTTTAAAAGAAGTCCTAGTGAGTTATCATTGTATGAGAAAAAGGGAGGTACCAATGATTTTCTCATCGTCTGCCTTTATGTTGATGATTTAATTTTCACTGGCACTAATCTTGTGATGCTAGATGATTTCAAAAAGGCTATATGATGAAAGAATATGAGATGATAGATCTTGGCCTAATGAAATACTTTCTTGGCATCCAAGTGCGGTAGACAAAAGGAGAAATTTTCATTTCTCAAGAAAAATACACAGAAGACCTGCTGAAAAGATTCAAGATGTCAACATGCAAACCAATTTCAACACCTATGGTGACAAATGAAAAATTGCAGCTAGAAGATGGAGCGCTAAAAGTGAACCCAACATTGTACCGCAACTAGGTTGGATCAATAATGTATGTCACAAACACCAGGCCTAATATCGTATATCCAGCCAGCATGATTTCCAGATTCATGACTAAACCCAGTCAAATCCATTTTTCCGCAGCTAAGTGAATACTACGGTATTTGTAAGGCACAAAAAAATTTGGGATCAAGTATGTGAAGGAAGAAGACAATAGTCTTGCTGGATACACTGACAGTGATTGGGTAGGTTCCATTGAGGATAGAAAAAGCTCATCTGGATATGTGTTTTGCATGGGTTCAAAAGCAATCTCTTGGTCCTCCAAAAAGTAAAAAATGGTGTCGCTCTCATCAGCTGAAGTAGAATGCATTGCAGCCACCGATGCCGCTTGTGGAGCTATATGGCTTGGAAGAATTCTTGGATCCAGGTGCCCCCTCTCTGTCTTCCATCATCATTTTATTTTCAATTATTCACCTGATACATGCATGGGGAATACCACTATTATACAGCTCCACTACCCACTTTTATTTTATTTTATAATTCCAGTGGATTCCAAAACTGCACTCCTAGATGTCTCAGCTTCACTTTCTTCTTTTTCCATGTTTCCCACGAGCCACTTTTCTTTTATTTTATAATCAACATTCCCATCATTCTTTCCACCACTAATATTTTATAATAGCCTTCATTGATTTTATACCAAAACATAATATTAGCCCACAGAAACCACCACTGATTTTCTAAAAGTTCGCCATTTTTATTTATTTATTTATTTATTTATTTATTTATTTATTTATTTTTAAAAACCCAAGTGTATAGGCAACCATCTGATTCCTCTGCCCCAACTTTATTTCTTTTATTTTTTTTTTTTCCAAAACAAACAAAAAAAATAAAAATAAAAATAAACAAAATAAAAATAAAAATAAAAAAAAAAAAAAAAAACACACAAATTCACCATTCCCACCAACTGCTTTTTTGCTCAGTCTTGTGCCATACATGCCATACGAATTTGCACAACAAACTCATTTTTTATTCATATTGGGGATTAACCTCGAGCACAGTTCTACAAATACAAAAAAAAAAAAAAAAAAAAAAAAAAAAAAAAAAATCCCATCTCAAACAGCGGCCTTACTTTTTCGCCTCTTCAGTTGTTCTCTTCTTTTTGCCTTTGTCTTGGGCGTCCCTTGCCGGTGCTGCCTCCGTGTTTCCCACGCTGCCGAGCACGTTCACTTCCCGTTGCTCCTTAACTGTCACATATGGCGGACCTCCAAATCTGAGCATCACGGTGGCCTTCCGCTTCAGTTCCTTGTTTTCTGCCTTCAGCACACATATCTCTGCTCGAGCATCCTTATACATGCCCTGGAGCAGAGCTAGTTGGGCGTTTAACTGCTGCACCTCATTTGTCCTACTCTGAAGCCGGTGCGATAGGTTTGAGACCGCAGTCATGGTCTCAACACATGACTTCAATGTGTAATAATTCGCCTCCATATCCGATTGTGCAGCCATTCTTTGCTCCACAGACAGCATCGGAAAGTTCAACGGAGCAAAACCAGGGGCACTTGGTTGAGGTTCAGGGGCAACCGCACCGGTTATCTCTCTTGTGGACTCGTTGAGGTCGGGAAAGAGAGTGAGCAGACCACGGGACGAAGAGGCTATGTTCTGGGTAGCGGAACGGGACGAAGAGGCCATTTTCTGGGCAACAGAGTGTTACAGAATATCTCTCTCAGAAAACGAAGAGTTTTTCAGAGGTTTTCAGCAGGTTTTTTGTCTCAGCCTCAGCCTCAGCCTCAGCCTCTGTCTTGGTTAAATAGCCAAGGCAGACACGCGTATCGCGCGCCGCTCGGCGCCAGACGACAAAATGGGCGCGCAAGCCAAGGCAGTCACGCGCATCGCCATAATGTCCGGCACACCTTTTTATGGATTGGGCATGCCTTTTGATGGCACGCTTTTTGATAGATTGGGCACGCCTTTTGAGGGTGCGACTTCTACAGGGGTCCGGCAAGACTCTGTAAACTGTCCCGACATTGATTCCGGTTAGCTCCTTCATGGGTCTGACAAGACTCTGTAAACTGTCCCGACATTGATTCCGGTTAGCTCCTTCATGGGTCCGACAAGACTCTGTAAACTGTCCCGACATTGATTCCAGTTAGTTTCTACAAGGGTCCAACAAGACTCCGTAAACTGTCACAACAACTGTCACAACATTGTCTGCTACAACGGTCCGACATGACCCCGTAAACTGTCTTCTACATCGGTCTGCCATAACCATACAGTCTTCTACAACGGTCTGACACGACCATACATTGTCTCCTATCTACTTTTATTTTATTTGTCAGATTATTTTCCTGTTTTGTTACTCTCTCCAAACTTAAGTTGGTTGGTTCCTATCCACCTTGAGTTTGAGGGGGGATGTTAGAGTATATTAGTTATTAGTGTGTATGCTTTCCCCTTTCGGTGGACCTTTCCCCTTTCGGTGACCACTTTCTCTTTAGGCCATGATGTTAGGCCATGATGTTGTTTTGTATAGTGTGTATACCACTTAGGCAATTTTCTCCTATATAAAGGAGATCATGTATAACATTCACAGATCATCAATCAATAAACCAATAATACATCAATACATACAATTCTCTATTTTCTCTATATATTAGTTATTAGTGTGTATGCTTTCCCCTTTCGGTGGCCCTTTCCCCTTTCGGTGACCACTTTCTCTTTAGGCCATGATGTTAGGCCATGATGTTGTTTTGTATAGTGTGTATACACACTTAGGCAATTTTCTCCTATATAAAGGAGACCATGTATAACATTCACAGATCATCAATCAATAAACCAATAATACATCAATACATACAATTCTCTATTTTCTCTATATATTAGTTATTAGTGTGTATGCTTTCCCCTTTCGGTGGCCCTTTCCCCTTTCGGTGACCACTTTCTCTTTAGGCCATGATGTTAGGCCATGATGTTGTTTTGTATAGTGTGTATACCACTTAGGCAATTTTCTCCTATATAAAGGAGACCATGTATAACATTCACAAATCATCAATCAATAAACCAATAATACATCAATACATACAATTCTCTATTTTCTCTATTATTGGTTTATTGATTGATGATCTGTGAATGTTATACATGGTCTCCTTTATATAGGAGAAAATTGCCTAAGTGGTATACACACTATACAAAACAACATCATGGCCTAACATCATGGCCTAAAGAGAAAGTGGTCACCGAAAGGGGAAAGCATACACACTAATAACTAATATACTCTAACACCCCACAACAATTTACTGCCACAACATGTCTACCATTGCCATGACAAAAAATTCAATTTTTTTCATGCTCAAACTAAGCACATTGAACTTTGTCATCACTTCATTTGAAATTTGGTTGACAGAGAAGAAATTCAGTTGTTCATCAATATTAAAGAACAACTTACAAACATCTTTACCAAGGCAGTATCGTCACAAAAATTGGAGCAGTTCAAATTTTCAAAATATTTTTTCGTATCACAAATTAAGGGGGGGTGTTAAAAATAATTATATAATTTGTAACATAAGTTTTATTTTGGGTGAATTTGTAAATAAGTTTGCAAGTGGTCATGCAACTTGCTATCTATATTACACGGACTCGGGTACGAGTATCGGGTGTAGGTGCGTATCTAGGGGTCGGACACTTCAAAATTAAAAATTGAGGATACGTGGATATGGATCCAAATTTGGATACGGGTACGGGGATACGTTAAATATTTTTTTTAAAAAAATATATTTATATGAAGATGAATTAAAAAAAAAAAAACAAACTAAAAATGACAGATTTTGTTAAAAAAATAACAAATAAAATATATATAATAAATAAAGATTATCTAAATTATTTTAGATATAAAATAAATTATATTATATATGATAAAATAAGTTATTTTTATTTTAGATATAAAAATCATATTATTTATGATATATTATATTATTTAATTTAATTTTTTATGAGTGAATATATTATATAATATGAATAATATTATATATTATTATATTATTGTAATTCATATATTATGTAATATAAATGTAATCAAAAGATAAGAAAAGAGAACAGAAAGATGAAAGAGAGAAGTCAAAGATGAGAACAGAGAGACGAGAAGACACAAAAAGAAGGGGAGAGAGAGAGAGAAGAGAGGGAGATTGAGATTGAGAGACGAGAGGAGAGGAAGAGAGAGATCGAGAGACGAGAGAGAAGATAGAGATGGGAGATCGAGCGAAAGTTCTTTCTTGCTCTCGTCTCTCGATCGAGCGAAGTCGGCGACTAATGTCTTCTCTCTCGTCTCGCAAAGTCGGCAACCAATGTCTTCTCTCTCGTCCAGCGCCCAGAGGATCGAAGTCGTCTTGCCCTTTCGAACAGCGACTAGGTTCGTTCTTGCTCCTTGCTCTTTCCTCATTTCTTTTGCTGCCGTTTGTAAAGAGCCGTGTCCGAGAGAGAAGAGGAGAATCCGACACAGATCCCACACCTGCACCCGTGTCGTGTCATGTCGACACGGGTACTTCACCCCAAAGTGCCGAGTCCGTGTAACATAGCTTGCTATATATAGGTTCATGTATTTGATTGAGTGGCTGAAAGTGGACCAAGATGTATCTTGTTCCTATTTTTCAAAGAGTGGCAGTAATGCCAATATAAAGGCTTACTTGCCTCTTTTGTAAAACAAACCATCAAGCAACAATGCAATATACAAACAGAGCATTGCTCTCTCTCTCTGCCTCTCTCGGTTCTCTCTTTCAATTTCTCTCTCTGGGTCGTTTAATTTCTCTCTCTCTCTCGAAATTTCTGGTCCCACCAAAATTCATGTATATACTTTGCACCCAACAGTGTCAACTTAAAGAATAAAGTTTAGGTCACAGATTCGCAATGTATACTTAAGAGAAAACCTTAGTGAACAAGGAAACCAAATAAACAAGGAATTCAGTCTCCAACACACAAATTGAGACGAGAATACACTAATGCTTACTAATGAAAGTCTCCCGTGTAATACTCCAAAACTAAATTGCCTTTGGTTAAGAACAAAACTAAACTCAACCCAATAACCTAACCAAGATAAAATCTACATATTATGCTAATGCAATGCATGATTTTACCTTTCATCACCAAGTTTGCATAGAACTCAAAAACTAGACTTTAGTTTCAGAGCTCCATGCTGAACTTTCAAGTACTTATTTATGATGCTCGTGAACTCAAAACTAAAAAAAGTGTAACATATAAACAATTTTATAAAATTGCCACCACAACAAAAATGAGCAAGGGGTACAACTCATTTTTCTTAACAATAATGTTTGACATGGTAACCAAATACAATATTTAGGATTTTATGAATGCAATTGAAAGTATAGGGACTAAAGTGGAATTTGGGTGAAACTACAATGATAAATTATATAATTTACCCCTGTATAGAATAATACATTTTGAATTTTAGAAGTAGATTCATTGGAAGTTAAGACTTGCAATGTGTTGAGTTGGGTTATATATTCACTAAAATTGAATATCACAAATATTTGTGAAGTAACCCAACAAAGCATTTGTTGCATGGACGTGTTAGACAGTGCTCCACTTGAACTATGTGATAAATGTTTGGGTTCCATTCATCAACAGCATTTCTCTTCACCCTATTGGAATGCTTGCTTATTTATTCAATTTGCTCTTTTCAATGTGTGGATTTAATTAATTAATTAATTTATTATTACTATTATTATTATTTTGATTGAGCTAGCACAGCTATTGGATGAGGAACGTCATGTTTCGCTGCATCTATTGCCATCATGTCTAACTTTCTTATGGATGTGCTTCTTCCATTGGCAGTTTGCAGTGACCAAGGAGTTCCAGCTTCATTTAAGGTCCCTAGGGGAGCGGTAATACCTTTTGGATCTATGGAGCTGGCATTAGAACAAAGCAAGTCCATGGAGTCCTTCAAATCTTTTGTGGAACAGATAGAAACAGCCCAAATGGAAGGTGGAGAACTTGACAATCTCTGTAATCAACTCCAAGTACTTATCTCTTCCCTACAGCTTCCAGAAGACATCATTGGCAGCTTGGGGAAAATATTTCCACCCAATTCACGTTTAATTGTCCGTTCAAGTGCCAATGTTGAGGACTTGGCTGGCATGTCAGCTGCTGGCCTCTATGAATCAATTCCTAATGTAAGCCTTTCAAATCCGATTGTTTTTGGAAAAGCTGTTTGTCGAGTGTGGGCTTCGCTTTACACTCGTAGAGCAGTTTTAAGTCGTAGAGCTGCCAATGTACCTCAGAAGGAGGCTGCAATGGCTGTACTGGTCCAAGAATTGCTTTCGCCGGATCTATCCTTTGTGCTTCACACGCTCAGCCCGACAGACCATGATCATAATTCAGTGGAGGCGGAGATTGCTTCTGGACTTGGCGAGACTCTAGCTTCAGGCACACGAGGCACTCCTTGGCGTCTATCTTCTGGAAAGTTTGATGGGTTAGTGCGCACGTTGGCTTTTGCAAATTTCAGCGAGGAATTGCTGGTGCGTGGCGCAGGTCCAGCTGATGGGGAAGTGATCCATTTAACTGTTGACTATAGCAAGAAACCCCTGACCACGGACCCAATTTTCCGGTGTCTGCTTGGTCAGCGTCTTTGTGCTGTAGGGTTTTTGCTTGAGCGCAAATTTGGATGCCCTCAGGATGTCGAAGGATGCGTGGTTGGTAAAGACATTTTCATTGTCCAGACACGCCCGCAACCTCAATAAAAGGCTTCTTCCCATAACTTTTAACAATGTATGTATATCTACATTGTCAAAGGATGAGCTGTTGGTAAAGACATTTTCATTGTCCAGATATGCCTGCAACCTTAAATAAGGCTTCTTCTCAGAACTTTAACCATGTATGTATATTTACGTTGTTGGTATCAATAAGCATTATCTACATGTAAGAATCTACATAAGAATGTGAATTGTTATGAAGCACCTCATGTCAACTTATCATAGAAAGTACAAGAACATGATTTGGACATGTTTATAAATCCCAAGTTTGTCATGTTTAATTGTTTCATTTCATTTAATCATGTATATTGTAAAAGGCACTGTGTTTTAAAATTCGGTTTCTATTTACAAATTAAGGGCTAAAATTTTCAAACTAAGGGCTCCGAAATGAAAAAAAAAAGAAAATTTCTGTCTTAAAATGAGAAATTTTTACGTTAACAGAGAAAATTCTATGTGCTTTTTGAAATTTCACCCCAATAATATTTCAAACACCATCTAATATTTATATATGAGAAGAACATAATAATAAACACACATAAGAATTGTGAAAAACAACTTTATAACACTACAAAATCATTATTGGCTTGGAGAGAAAGCGAAGCCATCGTCGAACAATATCATATTAAGATTATTGATGGAGAAATATAACATTGTAAAGAAAGAAGTTGTTACAATAGAGTTATGATCGGAGACGATATATTAAGATTATTGATGGAGAAATATAAAATTGTAAAGAAAGAAGTTATTACAATAGAGTTATGATCGAAGAAGATGATTTAGTATAGAGAGTGGTGTCAAAACTCAAAGATGAGATGCCAAAATCTTAAATAAAGTTGATGACACAATTTTAAATGTAGAAATTGTTGAGAATATAGTCATTTAAATGTAGAAATTATTGAGAATAGTGTGGTATTTGAAGTGTCAAAGAAATCGAAATTTACATTCTTTGTCAATCTAGGGTTACCTCCATTGATGTTGACAATGGAGGCATCCATTTAACTAAATGCAACATTTTTTTTAATATGTAAGGGACAAATTAGTCTCAAAATATATATATAAAAAAATAAAAATAAAAAATTCTCAACTTTGACATATGTTTTGTTGGACTCCAACTATTACTGCTATAGACTTTTTATGACCTATTGTTAATTTTTAATTTAAAAAATAAACATAATAAAATTATATACTTATAATTATCAAATTAATTAATTTTTTTATAAATCATTTATAAAATAAAACTCATAAAATTAACTATTTAAATTATTAAAATAGAGCTCATAACTGAGATTTGGAGTCACTGTTGTGTGCAATGCGCAACAGTGATTGTTGTGCATAATGTGCAGTGACTATCGTGCGGTTTGTGAGACTCACTTCGAGTTTTATTTTAATAATTCAAACTGTTCATTTTTTAGATAATATCAAGTAGAACATATTTATAAAAAAATCAAATTGATCAGACATCAATAGTTCCTTTATCAAATCATATTTATATATTTAAAAATGAATATATAAAGTATTAAATTGAATACAAATGTAATTTGATAAAGGACTATTGATATTTATCAACTTAATTTTTTCCAAATATAATATACTCGATATTCCTTAAAAATTAAACGACTTACATAACTATAATAAGACATGAAATGAGTCCCGCAAATCATACAACAGGCACTATAGTACGCATGCCCAATAATGACCCCAAAATCCCTATAATTGTCACAAACCAAAACAGAATTGGTCAAATATGTTAAAAATGGAAAATTATATGGTGCCTATGGCCACTATTTGGCCTTTGCCATTACCAATCACCAATTGTCAAGTTCCCTTACTATTTTCCAATCCCTAATATAAATTAGGAACAATTATTAATAAGTTCTATTTTATTTTTAAGATTAATATTAAATAATATCAAATTTCAATATGAACAAGTAAATCTTATTTTTCATAAAATGTTGTAAAAAAATTCATTACTTTCATAACGATGTATGTTATTCCAATTTTATTCCTAATTTAATATGAATTTTTTTATAAATCTTTTTAATTTAAGTAAAATTATACTATTTAATTATAAAAATTATGATATCTATACTATTATATTAAGTGCATGTCAAATTTGGGGTCCAAGCCTTTACTTCATTCTCTTTATGTTACGTGTTTTTCATTTTTATATGGACAACTAAATCTTATTATCTACCAAAAAAAAAAAAAAAAAAATCACCCAAAAAAACCCTAAATCTTATTTTTTTTTAATATAAAATGTCTGTCAAAATATATTTATTTATTATTTATTTTTAATTTTATTTGAATTGTATACATATTGCGTGTTTCAATCTCTAATTGTATTAAAAAAACACCGAAGTTAAAATAAAATAATGGATAAATTACAATAACACCCCTTGAGATTTACATTTTATATAGATTCCCCTTCATGGTTTGAAAATTACATTGACGCCCTTGTCAAAGTTTGTCTTTTAACAAAATTAATGAAAAAGATAAAATTACCATGTTACCCTTACACACTAACGTAAAAAGACAACAATAACCCTACCATATATATCATCTATATTCCTCATTTGAACACTAAAATTTTCCCATCTTTCTATTCTCTTATGCTGTATTTCGTTGGGAGATTTGGAGAGAGATTTGAAAAGGGAAAGGAAAAAGGTGCGTGAAATTAGGTGAAATGTAAGTATATTTTATTCATATTCCACATACCTTTTTCATTTCATTTTTCAAATCCCTCCTCAAATCCTCCGACCAAACACAACACTAATTTCCTTCACCATCACCAAACTCCATAACTGCTATCAGCTGATTCTCGAACCTTCTATGTCGCCAAAAAATCTCAGCAACACCAGCTCCATCACTTCAAAATGCGTTAACTCCAACACAATCTATTTGGAAAAAGAAGAGCTGTTTCTCACATTGGAAAGGGCTTTGTTTTGTGGTAGTGGAAATGATTTTGTGTGATTTGGATCTTATTTTGTATGATTTGAGTCTTATTTTTGTGTGATTTGGATTTTTTTTTTTTTTTTGCGCTAATATATATGGTTAATATATCGAATATATTTAGATATATTCCTCGAGTATCTAGTATATTCCCTGTAAATCTAGGAGTCCATATTTGATTGTAACACTCTTCTATATATAGGAGTTGTTGTACCTTGATTCTATGATATATACAATTCACATATATATTTCTCTTAACTATTTTAACATGGTATCAGAGCTCTAGATTCTAAAATTATAGCCCTCTTTTTTTTTTTTCTTCTTAGTCCCGTACGTAGTGGTACTATATCATTCATTTAATCACCCAAACACTTTCAGCATTTATTTAATCACCCAAACACTGATCGGATTATTTTACCATTTTTTTTTTACCTAAAATTTTTCCCCTTAGCATCAAACTAATCGAAATTTTATTACAATTCCACCGACACCGATCTTATCACCAGAAAGTACCTCACGCGCCTTCACGTGCCGTTTTTGTGATCGGCGCGTCAACTGCTTCTTCCATCATTCGCACACGCACTCCCACGCGCGCCCAGCCATGCTAGTTGCTCAGCCACTCAGCCGTTAGCCACTGACGTCATCCGCTTTATGTCAACCCTACACGCTTGGCTTTGGCCCAACCACGTGCGTGTGATGTCAGCACACCTTCATCTCACATCTCTGTATCACAGTGACACGCTGACGTCAGCCCTTGATATGTGACGTCAGCCCTAACCAGTCCAGCCTCTGATTTTGCTCATTTTGTCCAATATTTAGCCTATTTTTTGGGCGGTTCCGCTTGGTTCCCACCTCATTTGGACCTTCTGAATCCGTTAGTGCACTATGTTTTTGCTGTATAGCACTGTTCCTATCTGTTTACTTCACCAACCTATCATTATGGATCGTCATGATGCTTTCTATCCAATCTTTGTTATACTTGACAGCTCTAACTACATGTTAGGGGCCCAAGCCATGTCTGGTTTTTTGAAAGGAAAGAAACTTTGGTTCATTATCACTGGGGATGTGGTTCAACTAGTGAAAGAGGTTAATGAACCAGCTGCCACATATGAAGACTGTTTAGAGGATTGGGACAGTAAGAACTACCAGATCATTACTTCGCTTCAGAATACATCTGTTACCTCTATCAGTTTACAGTTTGGTCATTTTCGACTTGACTCTATGACTACTCCTGCCAAGGAGATTTGGGATATTTTAAAAGAACGTTATCAGACTACCGGTCTTGCTTATTAGTATCAACTTCAGAGTCAGCTTCATTGCATGCGTCAAGAGCTTGGTTAGTTTGTTAATGATTTTCTCTTTCAGATATATTCTGTTTGGGACCAGCTTGCTCTCTCTGAACCTGACTGGCCTCATATTGAAGATGCTACTTTATTTACTAAGTATCATAATCAGCAACGATTGATTCAGTTTCTTATGGCCCTCGTTACCCAGTTTGAGCCAGTGTGTACATCTCTGCTTCATCGTACTCCACTGTCCACTCTTGAGCAGGCTATTTCCGAGCTATTATCTGAGGAGACTCATCTTGGCACTCTTCACACTCATTACATGGATACAGTTCTTGCAACTCCTCAGTCACTGAGTTCCTCTTCACCAACTACCCAATGGACCATTACTTGCAATTATTGTCAGAATCAGGGCATTTCTTCTACTCATCCTCTGCTTCATTGCTTAGTCAGATCTTGTTGGTACTGTAACAAGATTAGTCCTGGTCATCTGCAGCAAGATTGCTTTCACAATCTAGATTGTTTATCTACTACTCACTCATCTTGTGGTGCTTTTTCACGAGGTCATTCACAACGTCCCGAGAATTAGTCTAATCAGTTCATATCTCTGTCTACTCATCGTACTACTGCTGCTGCCTCTGATGAGTTTTCTGAGCCTTTAGATCCAGCCGCTCTTGTCTTTTCCCAAACTGATGTTGAGGCCATGTTCAAATAGTTTCTCACCACCTGTGGTACCCCTCATTCTACTGCTTTGTCTGTGACTTCAGGTACATCTCATTGGTATTTTGACTTAGCATGTTGCAATCATATGACCTCCAGTTCTACTATATTTTCTTCTATCTTTTCCTGTCCTCATATTCCTTCCATTCATATTGCTGATGGTTCTCTTATGTCTATAAGTCATGTTGGTTCTGTTTCCACCTCTCATCTGTCCTTATCCAATGTTTATCTTATTCCTGCTCTCACTTTAAATCTTATCTCTATTAGTCAATTATGTGAGGTTGGTCTAACTGTCACATTTTCTGCTAATGGTTGTTTGGTACAGGTTCCTCAGATGGGATAGACTCTTAGGATCGGCCGTAAGCATGGACATCTCTATGAGCTCATCAATCTTCATGTTCCAGACTCCACCCCATTAGCTGCTCATACATCTGCTTCCAGTATGTCTCATTTTAATCTTTGGTATTGTCGTTTATGACATATTTCTATTAGTCGGTTAAAACCTTTAGTTTCTACTGGTCAGTTAGGTCATGTAATTCCCGATACTTTGGATTGTTTGTCTTGTCAACTTGCAAAACAACTTGCTTTATCATTTAATACAGGTGCTTCTGTTTCTTATGCACCATTTGATCTTATACATTCTGATATTTGGGGACCATCACCTGCTACCACTATGGGGGGATCACGTTACTTTGTTGTTTTTGTTGATGATTTTTTACGTTTAACATGGTTATTTCTCATGAAAAGTTGATCAGAACTCAAACAACTTTATTACAATTTTGCAAAAATGATTCAAACCCAATTTTCTAAAACTATTAAAATTTTTCGATTTGATAATTGTCACGACCCAAACCCGCCCCTATGGATTTAGCACCGTAACCGGCCAGTAATCCGAGATTACCGAAGGCCTGTTTAACAGTAAGACAGTATAACAGAGTACAGGGGCATGGCGGAAGCCACTACAGTAATAAAAGCAATGTCCAATGAGCTGTGACAGTCTGTATGCCAAAAAGATTTTTTTCATACATTCACATATATATATATACGGTATAGAACAGTATGCAGAACATTTACAAACTTTCAAGACAGGGATCAAGTCCCTGTTAACCAGTACAGAGTACAGTGCAGTCTATACAGTTTATACAGTAAACAAAACAGTGCAGGGGAAAACTAAAACACCCCTAAGCCTTAGCTTGGCAGGCTCGGAACCTCGCAGTGAGGCACATTAGTTGGCTTGACAAAACTGGGAATCTACCCCGACGTCTCTAGCATTGGTCCGGTGCCTGTACACCTACATATATATATGAGCAGTGAGCTAAAGCCCAGTGAATAACATAAAGCGTAAAGGGGTTTAGAATGAATGTCCTTACAGTAATGAAAACAGTTCAATTCAATCAGTATATCAGTTGTTCAGTACAATAAACAGTCATATGTGGTACATCCATTAGCATAACAGTAACAGTAGGTCTTAAAAGACCGAACAGTAATGATGGCCATCAGTCAGTAAATAGTAGTGGTTCCACGAGGAAACCGACAGAGGTCTCTGTAACAGTAACAGTAAACAGTAGGTGCTAAGGATGCCACAGTACAGTTCAGAAATAAAGGACATACATTCATTCAGTAATCAATATCAGTTCTGTAAACAGTTCAGTTCAGTATTCAAAAGATAATTATTGTGAACATATCTTTACACAATTGTTACTCACAGAGTTCTGGGCTACAGTGAACGAGAGCGTCACCTCAGAAAGCCAACCCTACACAGTTCACAGATTGAACACACACTAAGCTATGCAGTTGGGAAAGATCATAACTAAATCCCTAATTTGCCTTGGTGTGTTCTACATCTATATCCCCATTAAGATGTCTTAAACTAGGCCTAAGAATGCCTAGGATGGGATGAGGATGCGAAGATGTATTCAGAAAACATTTTCAGAATTTTCAGTGAAATAGAGTCCCGCTCGAGCGCAGGTTTCCCCGCTCGAGCGGACAAGAAAACAAAGGTCCCCGCTCGAGCGTCCACTTCACCGCTCGAGCGGACCAAAAGTACTGGATAGGTGAAATCTCCGCTCGACGCCAGCTCGAGCGTGTCACCCAGTCCTCTGCTCGAGCGCAACTTCCTACGCTTGAGCGGACTGATGTACAGTGCAAGATGCTGGGAGCTTGTTTTTCCCGCTCGAGCGGCACTTCCCCGCTCGAGCGGACGACTAAAATCTGGAAAATCCAGGTTTGTGTTCTAAGTTCAGAACTCAAGGTTCAAACACCAAAATCGATCCTCTTGGGCCCATTTTCTGGAAAACCTTTATAAACACATAGAATCACATGATTTAAAGCTCAATTTGTAAAATCAAAGCCCAAGGGTGTTTCAAACAAACCCAATTTCAAACCCATTTTCCATGAACATGCATGAACATGCTACAAAGTGACATGCATGAGATTAAATCAAATCAAAGCTTCCAATACATGCTCAAAAGAGTCTATTACTCCAAAAACATGGTGAATTCATGGCTCATGGTAGAAATATGAACATGCATGTACATTCTCATGAAGGATAACCTCAAATCACAAACATATGCCATGCATGCAAGGATTAAGCTCCAACATTTGCTCAAATGAGCTCATTCTTTCAAAGCCAAGATAAATTCATGAATTGAGACAAAAAATGGACATGTATGTGAGGAATCATGGACTATAACCTCAAAACTACCAAATGTATACATGCATGTAACAATTAAGCCTCAATACAACATTACAAGCCATAAATTGGCTCTAGACCTCCACTTAACTCTAAATCATGCAAGAGTCTAACAAAATTACAAACAAAAGGGTAGTTGTTCTACCTTAGGTCTTGATTTAGAGGTGTAGGAGTTCAAAAATGCAATTACTCTTCCAAATCTCCAAGTCTCCAAGCAAAACAAGAAGAAAACACAATTCTCTCACTTTCTCTCTCTCTAAATTCGGTGGAAACAAGGAAATGAAGCTGATGAATGTTTTGATTCAATGTATACAAGCCTCTAGATGTGTCTAGGATAGTGGCCCACTAAGGGCTAGTTTGGTAAATAAAGCCAACTTTGCATTTTATCAATATTTAATCTAATTTAATCATACCTAATCAATTTTTCAATAAATATACCATAAAATCACATAAATTCTCATGATCCTAAATCATCAATCAATTTCCAGCTCAGCCGCCGATAAGGCCTTCAAATTGCAGTTTAAACGTAAAAATTGTACAGATAATTAAACACTCAAACAGATAAACATGCAATTAAACAGATACAGGCAGTCAATTCAGTTCAGATCTCAGTCAGTCGGTTCAGTATTTTGATCAATTCAATTATCAGTCCTAATCAGTCTTAATTTAGCAGTAATCGGTAATCAATCGGTCATTAATCGGTAAACAGTATGAGGGTTGTTACAATAATGCTATGGAATATAGGATCTTGATTTTCTCTCCTTCCTTCAGCATCACGGTACTTAGCCTCATCGTTCTTATGCTGGCTCGTCCTAACAAAATGGACGTGCTGAACGGAAGCATAGGCATATTCTTGACACTTCTCGAGCTTTGCTTATCTCTTCCTCGTGTCCTAAATATTTTTTGGAGGAAGCTGCTCTTACTGCTGTCTACACTATCAACTGTGTTCCCACTTCTACTATCAACAACCAAACTTCTTATGAATGTTTATATGACACTTGTCCTCCATACACAAATCTTCGGGTTTTTAGGTCTGCATGTTTTGTTCCCTTCCAACCACATTAACACATCAAACTTGAACCTTGTTCTTGTCTTTATTGCTTTCTCGGGTATGAGATTGAACATAAAGGTTATCGCTGCTGGGATCCTATCTCCAAACGTCTTCATATCTCTCGTCATGTGGTTTTCTGGGAGCATAAAATGTTTTCATCCTTATCCTCGTTTCACCTATCATCATTTTCTATTTCCACTCTGTTTACTAATCCGTCTATCGATCTCTTCTCTAATGACTTTGATGCAGGTTCCTCATCTTTAGAGATACCTTTGCTTACACCTGATCCTGTCCTGACTGCTCCCTCTGATGGTCCTGCTGTTCTCATTCCGGGGTCTTCAACTGCTATTGAGTGTCCCGTTGAGTCTCCTATCACTCTACCAGATCCTCTTCCCACAAGTCGTCTAAGTTGGGTAACTCGACAACCTCGTGATTATATTGTTGGATCCACTACTTTTTCTATTCATGAACCTACCTCCTATTGTGAGGCTTGTACTAATCCTCTTTGGCAGCAAGTTATGACTGATGAACTTTAGGCTCTAAACAAAACTTATACTTGGGATATTGTTGATCTTCTTCTTGGAAAGACTGCGATTGGCTGCAAATGGGTCTATAAAATCAAGACTCACTCTGATGGTTCTATTGAGCGGTACAAAGCTCGCCTTGTTGCAAAAGGCTTTGCCTAGAAATATGGTATTGATTATGAGGAGACCTTTGCTCCTGTTGCTAGGCTTACCTCTGTTCACAGCCTGATTGCTGTTTGCTATTTCTCGCCACTAGGACGTTTTCCAAATGTATGTAAAAAATGCCTTTCTTAATGGTGATCTTCTTGAGGAGATCTATATGCAACCTCTACCTGGGTCTACTTATCCAGCTAATAAAGTTTGCAAACTTTGGCGTGCTCTCTATGGTCTCAAACAAGCCCCTCGTGCTTAGTTTGCTAAGTTCAGTTCCACCATTCATGATCTTGGCTTCACCTCCAGCTCATATGACTCTGCTCTCCTTATTCGAAAGACTACTCATGGCACCACTCTTCTTTTCCTCTATGTGGATGATATGATTATCATCGGTGATGATGTGGCTGGTATTCTTAGCCTCAAACAATCTCTCATCCAACACTTTGAAATGAAAGACCTTGGTACTCTTAATTATTTCTTGAGTCTTGAAGTCTCCAATGATTCTACTAGTTATTATTTATCACATGCCAAATATACATCTGATCTTTTGGCTCATGCTGCTCTTATTGATTGCAAGACTGCCCCTACTTCGATTGATACTCAAACTCGTCTCACTCCGCTTGATGGGGATCTTTTCTTAGATGTTACTCTTTATCGCCAGCTAGTACGTAGTCTTGTCTATTTCACTGTGACACGTCCTGACATTGCTTATGTTGTATATTTTGTTAGTCAGTACACGTCGGCTCCCCACCCCTCATTACACTGCCCTGCTTTGCGTACTTCGCTACTCAAAGGTACCATGTTCCATGGACTTCATTATTCTGCTCACCTCTCTCTTAAGTTTCGTGCCTTTTCTGATGCTGATTATGTTGGAGATCCTACCGATCGACGCTCCACTACGGGTTTCTATTTCTTCTTAGGGGATTCATTTCTTGCTTGGCGCAGCAAGAAACAATCTCTCACTACTTGTTCTAGTACTGAAGCTGAATATCGTGCTCTTGCTGACACTACTCAGGAACTTCTATGGCTTCACTGGCCCCTTGCTGATATGGGTGTTTCCTTCTTTGGTGCTACCTCTTTTTATTGTGACAATCAAAGTGCCATTCAGACTGCTTATAATGATGTCTTCCATGACCGCAGCAAACATATTGAGATTGACTGCCATTTTATTTGACAACATGTTACTCGTGGCACTGTCTATCTTCTTTCTTTTGTTTCTGCTGATATCTTCACCAAGGCTCATCTGCTTGGCTGTTTCAGTGACTTAGTTTCCAAACTCAAGTTGGTTGATGTTTATATATATTAACACCCCCCCTCAAACTCAAGGAGGATAAATATCAACCAACTTGAGTTTGGAAACTAAGTCACTGAAATGACCAGGAGAATGAGCCTTGGTGAAGATATCCTACTGATCGACGCTCCACTATGAGTTTCTGTTTCTACTTAGGGGATTCACTTCTCGCTTGGCGCACCAAGAAACAATCTCTCACTACTCGTTCTAGTACTGAAACTGAATATCGTGCTCTTGCTGACACTACTCATGAACTTCTGTGGCTTCGCTAGCTCCTTGCTGACATGTGTGTTTCCTTCTCTGGTGCTACCTCTTTTTATTGTGACAATCAAAGTGTCATTTAGATTGCTCATAATGATGTCTTCCATGACTGCACCAAACATATTGAGATTGATTGCCATTTTATTCGATAGCATGTTACTCATGGCACTGTCCATCTTCTTTCTCTTGCTTCTGTTGATCAACCTATTGATATTTTCACCAAGGCTCATCCTCTTTGCCATTTCAGTGACTTAGTTTCCAAACTCAAGTTGGTTGATGTTTATCCTCCTTGTGTTTGAGGGGGGATGTTAATATATATTGTATATATTTAGGTATTTTCCCTGAATATCTAGTATATTCCTTGTAAATCTAGGAGTCCTTCTATACTTGTAAATCTAGGAGTTTATACTTGATTGTAACACTCTCCTATATATGGGAGTTGCTGTATCTTGATTCTATGATATATACAATTCATATATATATATATATATATATATATTTCTCTTAACCATTTTAACATTATGTAATTTGGGTTATATTTTGTGTGATTTGTGGGTTGGTGACAGGTGGAGGTGGGAAGTGAGAGTGATGGAAGGGGATGATGCAAGGGGGGATGGTGGCATTGGATGGTGAGAGGGCTTGTAGCTGTGGGATGGAAGCAAAGTGGTTTGCGATAATAGCAATAGCAGAAATTCGTAGGGATTAAAATAGAGGTGGGTGAGTGATGATGACAGATGTGGGCTTTGATAAATCGATTACTTCGTTCAATGTCATTTTAGAGCATGTTATTTTAATAACTTTTTAGTTTTTTTTTTATCTAAAATATGAACTAAAAAAATTAATATATTTGAGTTGATTTTTTAACTTTTTACGAAAAGATATGCAAAAAATAAAATATTTGACTTTTTTATATAACATTTTAATTTTTCAAATAATTTTTTAATTTTTAAACTAAAATTAAATATTATCAAACGCGGCCAAGCCACTTACCTGTTTGTTTGTCCAGTGCTCATAGTGCCATTAAACCGATGCCTGATGAACTATAGTTACCAAGACTATTTGGTACTGTTGGAACAATCTTCTGTGTAAATAAAATAAATTGAAATAATTCAAACAAAATAAAATAAAACTTACAGAATTTATTTTGTTGAACCGAATAAATAATTAAAGACCAAGTCAAGTGTGTAACACTCTGTCCTTAAGACACCCCGCTACGGTGCTTACGGTTGAGTGGTGTCTATCTCCCAGGATACAATGATCTTAACCAATTTGTAGTAGCACTTCAAAACAAATTGTTCGGCGAACTAAACCTGTGTTCTAACTCTCTGATTATTTAATCTAAAACTAATATATGAAGAATAAATGCACTAGAGCAAAATCTGGATAGCAAAGGCATAAAAGCAGACTAATTTTCGGATCATTCTGACTGCTAGAAATTGGCTGTATATATAGCCAAATATTTGACCCGAACAGGTGCTGAGGAATCCGAACAGGTACTGTTTGAAATCTGACCGTTGCTTGGAACAATTTTTCAAACTTTTTTGAAAAATGTATCCATTGCACTTTGAACACACTTATTCAAACAGTTTTTCAAACTTTTTGAAAAATGTGTCTGTTGCACTTTGAACACACTTATTCAAACAATTGGAAATATTCTTATTAAACTATTTGAATAGTTTAATCATTTTTAGGAAACCACTTTAGGAAACCAAAAAATAAATTTATATTTAAATAAAATTCCCACAATAATTTTTATTGAAAAAATTCAAATGAATTTTGTCTAAAAAATTAATGTTAAACTCGAAAACGACGTCAACTTTCCATTCACTCAAAAATGGTTTTGACGTTCTGTCTTCACCGTGTGACTTGCCACGCGGCAAAGAACACGTCACCTCTTCGGACCTACCCCAAAAGACGTTTGGGGCCCACTTAATTTTGGCCTTAAAGTTGGCCCAAAATAAGCCACATAAAACACCATTTTTTCCAACAATCCCCCACATGAATGGAATTTGACGGAGAGAAAATGCAACAACATGATCTAATTACAGAGAGTACAGAAATTGGAAATATTCTGCAAAGGATAGGTAGCTTTTGGCTTTGAACCTTCTCTTGTGAGACACTATCGGATTTACTAGCTAACCAGTGAATATAATGTCTTGAACTGTTCAGCCGTTTGTGTAAACCAAGACAATAGAACTCACACAGTATATCCCCAGACACAGTTTAGTTCTCACCATTGTGTTCATTTTGGCCTTGAACAACCTGGTCTATCATGAGTGCTCTAGAGAATTGTAGCCCTTTACAAATCTCACAAAACCAGCCCAGTTCACACTCATATAGGTGATTCTTATGAAGAGTATCCTGCCATACTCCACTAGGTTTACCTAGATATAAGAATCATTAAAATTTTACTTAACCTCAAACGCTGCAGACATCACTATTTTATCAAAGAAATGGGTAGGAGTTAGACTCCCCAGTGATCCTTCTGAGTCATTCACAACTCGGTTGTCCCTTTGAATCTAGATCTTGGGATCTCCAGTCAACTAGGTTGGGTTGCCGTTGTGGTAACTCTTATTTAATAGGCTTTAGTCCCATTCCCTTCGATGAATTCTCAACTAACTCTCTTGCTAACCCTTTGGTTAGTGGATCCATTATGTTGTCTTTAGACTTCACATATTCAATGGAAATAATTCCATTAGAGAGTAGTTGTCTTACGGTATTATGTCGACGACGAATGTGTCTAGACTTACCGTTATACATATGACTCTGCGCTCTACCTATTGCTGATTGACTATCGCAATGTATGCATATAACATGCACTAGTTTTGGCCATATTGGAATATTTTCAAGGAAGTGGCGAAGCCATTCTGTCTCTTCCCCTGCTTTGTCTAAAGCTATGAATTCTGATTCCATAATAGACCTAGCAATGCAAGTCTGTTTGGAAGATTTCTAAGATATAGCCGCCCCACCAAGAGTAAAGACATACCCACTGGTGGACTTCGAGTCTCTAGTATCCGATATCCAATTTGCATCACAGTATTCTTCAAGTACTGTTGGATATCTAGTATAATTCAGCCTAATGTTACGAGTAAATCAAAGATATCTTAGAACCTTTATAATTGCTTTCCAGTGTTCTACTCCTGGATTACTCGTATATCTACTTAATTTACTTACTACATAAGCAATATCCGGGCGAGTGCAGTTCATCAAGTACATTAAGCTTCCAATAATTTGGGCATACTCTAATTGAGAAATACTTTCCTGTACATTCTTAGAAAGATACAAATTAACATCTACAGGTGTTCTAGCAAGATGATCATCATCTTTGCTGAATTTGTCAAGTATTTTCTCAATGTAATGAGTTTGTGACAAAGCATATCCTTCTGATGTTTTGGTAATTTTCATACCAAGAATTACATCAGCAATGCCCATGTCCTTCATGTCAAAATGTTTATTCAACATTTTCTTGGTAGTTTTAATCATATCATTATTACTACCTATGATGAGCATATCATCCACATAAAGACATACAATGACATAACCTTTGTCTGTGTTTTTAATATAAACACATTTGTCACACTCATTAATTTTAAATTCATTTGACATCATTGCCTTGTCAACTTTCTCATGCCATTGCTTTGGTGCTTGTTTTAAATCATATAATGATTTAACTAATTTACACACTTTCTTTTCTTTTCCTGGAACAGAAAAACCTTCTGGTTGTTCCATGTAAATTTCTTCCTCTAACTCACCATTTAAGAAAGCGGTTTTTACATCCATTTGATGAATTTCTAAATTGTATAAAGATGCAATGGCAATTAGCATTCTAATGGATGTTATTCTAGTAACCGGTGAGTATGTGTCAAAGTAATAAAGACCTTCTTTTTGTCTAAAACCTTTGACCACAAGTCTTGCCTTGTATTTGTCAATTGATCCGTCCGCTTTCATTTTTCTTTTGAAAATCCACTTGTACCCAAGAGGTTTACAACCTGGTGGCAAGTCTACTAATTCCCAAGTGTGATTTTGCAAGATGGATTCAACTTAACTGTTGACAGCTTCTTTCCATAAAGGAGCCTCAGGACTGGACATAGCCTCTTTAAAAGTTAAAGGCTCATTTTCTAACAAATATGTTAGAAAATCTAGACCAAAAGATTTTGAGGTTCTAGCACGTTTACTACGCCTAGGTTCCTCTTCCTCATTTTGATCTAACTCTTGTTCTTGATCATGTTCTTGATCCTGACTAGTAATAGCATCATGAGATCTTTTATGGTTACTAATCTCTTGTCCAGCCTTATTCGGAAATACATGTTCAAAGAAAGATGCATTCCGAGATTCAATAATAGTATTTACATGCATTTCAGAATGTTCTGATTTATGAATCAAAAACCGATATGCACAACTATTCTTGGCATAACCAATGAAAATGCAATCAATGGTCTTAGGACCTATCTTAATCTTTTTAGGACTAGGAATAGCCACTTTAGCCAAACATCCCCACACTTTTAAGTATTTGTAGGATGGTACTCTTCCATGCCACAATTCATAAGGTGTTTGATTCACTTTCTTTCGGGGTACTTTATTAAGTATATAATTAGCAGAAAGCATTGCTTCCCCCCACAAGTTCTGAGGTAATCCAGAACTTATTAACATGTCATTCATCATTTCTTTTAAAGTCATATTTTTTCTTTCAGTAATTCCATTTTGCTGAGGTGAGTAAGGAGCGATGGTTTGATGAATTATTCCATGTTCTTTACAAAATTCACCAAAAGGTGATTCATATTCACCACCTCTATCACTTCTTAGTTTTTTGATTTTCTTACCAAGTTGATTTTCAACTTCATTCTTATATTGAATGAAAGTTTTCAAAGCTTCATCCTTGATTCGAATTAAATAAACATAACTATATCTAGTATAGTCATCTATAAAAGTGATAAAATACTTTTTCCCACCTCTAGTTTTAATTGATTTAAAATCACAAATGTCACTATGAATTAATTCAAGTGGTTCTGTACTTCTTTCAATTGAATGAAAAGGAGTTTTAGATAATTTTGCCTCAACACAAATTTCATATTTATGATTTGAATCAATGTCAAATTAAGGTAAACATTCCATATCAATTAGTCTACGCAAAGATCCATAATTAACATGTCCTAGTCTACCATGCCATAAATTTGAAGACTTAAGCAAGTAAGAAGAAGATGTATTCTTATTAATAACTGAGGGTACAACGGTCATTACATTTAACTTGAAAAGGCCATCAGATATGTAACATTTTCCTACATACATCTCATTCTTCGTAAGTACAAATTTATCACTCTCAAATACTAGCCTAAACCCATTCTTACTCAACAAAGATCCGGAAACAAGATTCTTGCGAATGTCCGGTACATGCAGCACATTGTTGAGAGTGATTTCCTTTCCCGGTGTCATCTTGAGTACAATCTTTCCTTGTCCTTCAACTTTGGAAGTTGAGGAGTTGCCCATAAAAAGTTGTTCACCATTGTCCACTGTAGAATAAGATGTGAACATCTTTTTGTTGGCACAAATATGGCGAGTAGCACCAGTGTCCACCCACCATTCTTTAGGATTTCCGACAAGATTTGTCTCGGAAACAACTGCAGAAAGATTGATATCATCTATACCATTGGAAATATTGTCCACTTCGGTCATATGGGCTTGAGCAGGCTTCTTGCTTGTTCTTCTTTTGCTTTTGCCTTTGCTACGGCAATCTTTCGTCCGATGTCCCTCTTTGTCACAGATATAACATTTGCCATTAAACTTGTACTTTTTATTTTCTCCTCCTTTAGAGCCTTGTGATGAACTTTCTCCAGAAGACTTTCGTTTCTTGGTTTTTGAAGCATGTTCCACCACATTTGCCTTAGACTCCATAGGATGCTTACCAGCCCGCTTTTCAGAATTGCGGTTGTCCTTCTCAATCCTCAAACGCACAATTAATTCTTCCATAGAAATTTCTTTGCGCTTGTGTTTGAGATAGTTCTTGAATTCCTTCCAGCATTTTGGTAATTTTTCAATTAAGGCTGCAACTTGGAAGGATTCACTGAGAGACATGCCTTCTGCGTGAATGTCATGCAGAATGAGTTGGAAATCTTGAACTTGGCTGATCACAGTTTTTGAATCAACCATTACAAAATCTAGGAATCTGCCAACCACAAATTTCTTAGAGCCGGCATCTTCCGTTTTGTATTTTTTCTCCAAAGACTCCCAAAGTTCCTTTGCTGTCTTGATAGGACTGTAGACGTTATATAATGTGTTGTCAAGTCCGTTCAAGATGTACTTCCGGCAAAGGAAATCGGCATGTTTCCAGGCATCAACCGCAATAACCATTTGCCGGTTGGTTTCATCCTCTTTCAAGATAGGAGCATCTTCACGGAGGAAACGAGCCAAGTTCAGAGTTGTAAGATAGAACAACATTTTCTGTTGCCATCTTTTAAAGTCAGTTCCTGAGAACTTCTCTGATTTCTCTCTATGATTTATTGGTACTGTTACCACAGGAGAGGGGGTTGGTGCAATTGCAGCCACCACAGTAGTACTTGTTTGGGCATTTGTTTCAGTAGCCATCAATTCTAATTTATAAAACAAAATTATAATTAGAATTTACACTACACAGAAAATTAAAACCAAAAATCACATAATTTTAAATTCTGTAAAAATAAAAGAAACAAGAATTGTAACTTTTATTTCCAATTAATTTGAAAATAAAATAAAATTTTATTTAAACAAATTAAACCAAAACTACAGAAATAAATTTTGTTAAAATAAAAGAAACAAAACAAAATGTAACTTTTATTTTCAATTAATTTTGAAAATAAAATAAAATAAAATTTTATTTAACCAAATTAATCTACACAGAAAACTAATCCAAATTCACAGATTAAATTCTGTAAAAATAAAAGAAACAAGAATGTAATTTTTATTTTCCAATTAATTTGGAAATAAAATAAAATTTTATTTAACCAATTAATTCCACACAGAAAATTAAATTTCTGTAACACTTCAATAATTAAAATACTGAAACAGAATTTTAATTAATAAAAACTCAGAAAATAATTTCTAAAAACCAAAATTAATTTCTGAAAAAATTTCACAAAAATATATTCTGAATTGTTAATGACACCAGTATCGTACTATTAGTTGTCAAAGAAAATAAACAGTATTACTATTATCTGTCAAATAGCATATAAACACTATTTATTTTTCCAACCAGAATATTATTTTGTAAATCCACAGAAAATAATTTTCTTAAAAGAAGAAAGAGAAACGAAAACAAACGAAAAATTCTGTAAACAGAATAATTCGAATCTGTCTTAAGATTGTTGGAACAATCTTCTGTGTAAATAAAATAAATTGAAATAATTCAAACAAAATAAAATAAAACTTACAGAATTTATTTTGTTGAACCGAATAAATAATTAAAGACCAAGTCAAGTGTGTAACACTCTGTCCTTAAGACAGATTCGCCCAGCTATGGTGCTTACGGTTGAGTGGCGTCTATCTCTCAGGATAAAATGATCTTAACCAATTTGTAGTAGCACTCCAAAACAAATTGTTCGGCGAACCAAACTTGTGTTCTAACTCTCTGATTATTTAATCTAAAACTAATATATGAAGAATAAATGCACTAGAGCAAAATCTGGATAGCAAAGGTATAAAAGCAGACTAATTTTCGGATCATTCTGACTACTGGAAATTGGCTGTATATATAGCCAAATATTTGACTCGAACAGGTGCTGAGGAATCCGAACAGGTACTGTTTGAAATCTGACCGTTGCTTGGAACAGTTTTTCAAACTTTCTTGAAAAATGCATCCGTTGCACTTTGAACACACTTATTCAAACAGTTTTTCAAACTTTTTGAAAAATGTATCCGTTGCACTTTGAACACACTTTTTCAAACAATTGAAAATATTCTTATTAAACTATTTGAATAGTTTAATCATTTTTAGGAAACCATTTTAGGAAACCAAAAAATAAATTTATATTTAAATAAAATTCCCATAATAATTTTTATTGAAAAAATTCAAATGAACTTTGTCTAAAAAATTAATGTTAAACTCGAAAACGACGTCAACTTCCCATTCACTCATAAATGGTTTTGACGTTCTGTCTTCACCGTGTGACTTGCCACGCGATAAGGAACACGTCACCTCTTCGGACCCACTCCAAAAGACGTTTGGGGCTCACTTAATTTTGGCCTTAAAGTTGGTCTAAAATAAGCCATATAAAACACCATTTTTTCCAACAGGTACGTGAGTATAAACTTGAACCATCTTTCTTATTTATTCATACACACTTATATATATATATATATAAATAATTATAATAATAATTATATGTAAATAGATGTGATTGTTCGTTAAATGGATTACCAGAACAATTGTATATTATGTCTTTTTATAGTTATATTTTAGTTGAATTGAGAATTTATTTTGCAACTTGAGCTGTTATTTTCTTATTTCTTGTATACATGATAATTAAACACCCCCATTTCATATACTTAGTAGTTTCAGTGGTGTCACGGTAGTTTTGATGGATGAAGTGTTCATTGTTGCCATGGTGGTGTAATGATGGTGGAGGGTGGAGGAAGGAAGAGAGAGTGGTGAGCTGTACATGGACTGAACCCATTTACAAAAGGATATGAGAAAGATAAACAAGAAAGAAAGAAAGAAATTTTTTGGTCTGATAATCTCAGAAGCAAAATTGGCATTTTATAAAATAAAATTATTGATGACATCATCACAAGATGTTAAGTTAACTAATGGCTTATTAACAGAGGGGGTAATATGTAATGTGACCATTAATTTTAGGAAGAAAAATGTTATTTTTAGAGAAATTTATATTAAGTGTAAACCCTAAGGGTGTCAATGTAATTTACCTTAACGCAGTATTTGGTTGAAAGATTTGAAAAGGAAAAAGAAAAATGTGTGTGAAATTAGATAAAATGTAAATATATTTTATTTATATTTCACATACTTTTTTTTTTTCCTTTTCAAATTCTCAAACCAAACACAGCTAAATTAATTTTTGGAGTAACAGCTGGGAAAGAAAAGGCGCGCCCATTGCCACGTGTGAGACGGAACTCGCCACGTCTATCTAGAATCCCTGCCACGCGTGGGATTGCATGCAACTGTATTTCCTAGCTAAAAGGCACAGGCACTCACTCACATTCTCATCTGATTGATCATTCTGTTTGAGGTGAGAGAGAGAGAGAGAGAGAGAGAAAATAAGAGAGAGAATGGAAGGTGTGAACAAACCAACCCAACCTGAGATCCCAGGTGAACCTACTCAGACAGGGACGTCCCTCCTCGAGAAGGCCACGGCCGCCATTCAAGGGTTCGGTCCTGTCAACAAAATCCACCAACATCTCTGCGCGTAACCCCTTCCTTTCTCTTTCAAATTTTCCCTTTGATTTTTCTTAAAATTGTATCAATTTTTAGTTTAATTGACTAGTCTTGTTTAGAAACAAGGACTCATACTGCAATTAAGGGGTAAACTCTTCTCTAAGTTTTGGTGTTCAAGGTTACATGTTATCTCATTTTTTTACCTCATTTACTCACTCCCATACATGACTCAGTATATTTATTAATGTAATTGCATCGTTTTGTTTTGAGCAAATAACACTGGTGATCCTACATTTTATTCTTTTCTCTCTACACTTTTGTTTATAAGTTTGAAAGTGCGAATAAATTTATAATTTTGCTCTTAGAGATATAACATACGTCACTTTGTGTATATATATATATATTTTTTTTATAAAAATTCTTAGAGTTATAATAATTGGATCAATTTGAGACAGTCATAATCGAATCATCAATTGAAATAGTTGTAATAATTGGACCAATTTGAGACAATTATAATCGAATCAATTGAAATTACATGATACCATGATCCAAGAAATCAATTGAAATTACATGGTACTAAGATCCAAGGATAGAGACTACTATCGTGATTTGTCCTTTTGTTTTTAGAGTGCAAAATGAGATTATTTATTTTATTACTGATAAAAGAATTCGTTCTTTTGGACTGTTTTGCTTTTCAATTTCTTAATCAATATTATTCATTGGAGAAAATTGACATATTTAAAAAAAAATAAAATTAAAAAGGTGAAATTGATATAATTAAAATTACAAGCCTAAATTGATACAAAAGTAAATCACTGGATCACAAATATATGTGTCCTTTCTTTTCCTTCAAAATTCGTCTACATAGGACCGGATTTCTCTCCAGTCCATAATCTGAACGGGAGGATGTTATCACGATTATCATTGAATTAATATTTTTTAAAATGATATACCCAAAAGATCTTATAAAATAAACTCCCGTGCTACCCTGGTCCATTTGGACGGGAGGGAATCCAACTCCCTAATCTAAGTTTCTAGTTCTGCACTAGTACTTGATGCATATCTAGATTCTCCTCCACACCTGATGTTTTAATTGTTCAATTTTCATTTTTTGGTCCAAAATTGTTCAGGTTTCATTTTTACTCGCACGACATGAGTCGACAAGTGGAGGCACACCACTACTGTGGGCACCAGAATGAGGAAATGAGGCAGTGTCTTATATATGATAGCCCCGAAGCCAATGCTCGTCTCATCGGGATCGAATACATAATATCCGAGGAACTGTTTTTGACGCTGCCAGACGAAGAGAAGCCACTGTGGCACACTCACGAGTACGAGGTCAAGAGCGGAGTGTTGTTCATGCCGGGCGTACCAGGGCCGATACAGAGGAAGGACCTCGAGAAGGTCTGCAAGACATATGGTAAAACATTCCATTTCTGGCAGATCGACAAAGGCGATAGCCTTCCCCTTGGGCTGCCTCAGGTGATGATGGCCCTCACTAGGGATGGCCAGCTCTATGACAACCTTGCTCAAGGTAACTTAACACTTGCTTCTTTTAAAGTTGTTTCAGTTGAATAGGGTTATCATATATCACTCAAAATAGCTTTAACAAAATTTTGGGTAAGAATTTGAAACAAGAGTAAGGGTTGGTTTGAGAGGTTTTAAATAAATGTACTTTTTGACTTTATATAAAATATGGGTTGGGTATGGATTGGGTTTGAAGTGATGTGGTAGAGAGGTGATGCGACTTAAATAAGATGATGTGCCTTAAATAGGATAGTGACTTTTTTGACTTTTTTAATATATGCCAAATAAGGCGTAAGAAAGTAGGTGAAATCATTTCACTAGTTTTTATTTTTTATTTTTTTTATTTTTATATAAATTTATGATCTAAATATAGGCCCCCCCAAAAAAAAATTGTAGAAATTGTTAGGGTAAATTACATCAGTAGTCATTTTAATCCTTATAATTTCAATTGGTTCAATTTTAATCTTTTATTTATGATTTTGTCTCAAATTGATTACAATTATTAATTTTTTTGATGGAAAATATTTACATAAATGGCATGTGTTATGTGTTTATATGTAAAATTGTAAACTTGTTCAATTAATCTCAACCAATTGGTGACATTTTTCTTCAAAACCCTAATCGACGTTATCAATTAGACAAAATTGATACAAAATTTAAATTTAAAGAGAAAAATCGAGTTAATTAAAATTACATAAATCAAAATGACACAAGGATAAAATGTAGAGACTACTAATGTAATTTACTCAAATTGTTATTTATTACATCACACAACATAACACACTGTATATGTAGGTAGGATTCATTAGACTTGTTTGGGTACTTTTACTCAAATTAAAAAGCTTAATTAAAAGTAAAATTAAAAAATATTTAAATATCTTTCTTTTAAATTTTTATATAATTAATTTTTTTAGCTTAATCAGCTTATTTTTGCCAAAATTGTAACTAGAAATTGAATAAAAAGACAATTCTTTTTTGTTCTTTGTTTTTTTCTTCAAACGTTTGTCCTTATATGAGGTAGTTAAGTTGTATTTTATTTGGTTATCCTGCTTGAAATCATTGTTATACTACTTATGTATGTATGGTACAATTTAGAAGAAATCAATGACAGTTGGACAAAAAAAAAAAAAAAAAAAAAAAACGAAATCACACAAACATGGAGGGTTGTAAGTTTTTCACTTGCATCCTACCACAGATTCATTTGCATTCTCATATTTTCGTAATTTTTTTTCTCTGCTCCACTGCCAAGTAATTCTCCCTACAAGTTTTCTATGGTGCAAGGATTGGTTTGATATATAGTAAGAGTAGTTGTCGGTTGGGGGATGGATGCAGATGTAGAGAAGCGTTTCGGAGTGTCGTTTTCAAAGGAGAGGGAGAACAGGGCTTACATGAGTGGACTCGCTCATGGCTTGCATCCACTTGCTAATGCTGCTGGGAAGGGTCTCAAGACTGTCCTCAGAGAGATTGATTGCAAGCCTGTTGATTCTCTTCCTAGGCTCTCTGTTTGATTATTGATACCCACATCCTCTGCTCTGCTATACTATCCTAGATAGCATGCTATACTCTATTATCTGCAGTAACTAATGTTTTTATTTTCTTTCTTTTCAAGTTTAAATGTGGTATGTATGATGTTATTATGTACATGCTAGTGGTGGACATAACTTGCTGTAGATTTCCAGTGGTTGCATGCATGTAGTTTTTATGTTACTATCAGTGGTGTTTATTTTGTTCATGCATGGTTTATTCGGAGCCAACACTCTAATTGAGAATGTAATATAAACTAATAAAATTACCTTCTCTCTTTAATAATTAAAATTTTTAGATGAGTTGGGTGGTTAATAATAATTTGAATTGTGAAAATGATTATTTTTATTTCATTCTATTTTAGTGAACTAAACATTTTTTTAGTTCCACAATTTGCCACTGCCATTGGCCACCATCATCTTGACCGAACCATCCACCAACTGATACCATCTTCACTAACTAGCTACCACTATGCACATCTCCATTGAAATCAGCCCCCTCCACCACGAACTTGTTTAGATTGAAAGTTCCCTCTTTGCACGAGAAGAAATTGAGAGAGAATTGACACATGCCAAGTTCCCTCTTTAAGTGATGATAACAAGAAGAAATTAAGAGAGAATACACGACAAAGAGTAATGTTGGGAGTGTCTTGAAACATTGTTCTTTATATGGCTTAGCAATCCCTAGCAATAAATTTGTTATGGATATTCACATTGACATGACAAGGTATTAGATTGTAGTTGGTTGATTTATAAGTCAGTCAATAATTGACATGCAGTAGATTCAATTATTGAAAATTGTAGTTGGTTGATTCATAAATCAATCAATAATTGGCATGTAGTTATTGATTGACTTATGAATCAAGAAGACACTAAACTTTAAGAAACGCACGTATACATATTCATACATATAGGAGTGATAAACAAATTAAACAATTTGAATTTGACTTATGTTCAGCTTGTTAAAATTTTATTCGAACTCTGTTCGTTAAATAAACAAATTAAGTTTGAACACATTTTAGAACTCGTAAAGGTTTTCAAATTAAGCTTGAACTGTCAATTGCTTGTTCGGCTTGGTTTAGTAAGCTAAAAATTATATAAAATATCAAATTACTCGAGTTCGATTCGATAAAAACTTGTTTAAGATCGGCACAAAAGCGTAACAAATTAACCATTTCAAAAAGGGCCGGCTCATAAAACCTCTCTTTCTTTCTCTGAAAACCTCCTCCCGGGCCTCATTTTGGGCCGGCCGACCGCCGCCTTCGGCCATGACGGTTGGCTGGCCCAGTTCTTTCTTGTGTTTGTTTGTTAATTTTCCTTTAATAAACTTGATTCCCCCATTATTTTTCCACTTTGGTATGCTTGGTGGGCTGCTGCAAAGTCGTGGTGTGTTGTTATCATCAGGAAATGCCTGCAACAAGGGCCATTATAGAGGAGGAGGTTGGTTTGGACCGGCTAGAGGACGTCCAAATGTGGTTAGGATCTTCATTCGTGCGCTCTTTCGCGAGTCGGAGCTTGAGGGGTGAACTATGGTTCAGAGTTATGGAGTAGTATCTTCTGCCATAGTTCTGTCTGGTGTTCATTCGAGCGCTCCTCTTCGAGTGGGAGTTTGAGGGGTGATCTTCGTCCAGATGTTTGGAGGAGTCTAAGCGGTTGATCGGTGTTTGGATCGTCATCTTACGAGTTTTTGTAGCGGTTGTGTGAAGAGAGGAGTCGGCACAGAGGTGGACGTTCGGAGTAATTGGCCAGCAAGGGGTTGGACAAGGGGGCGTGGATGAGTTTGGGATAATCAATGGATGGAGGTGTGTTGTGTGTTCCGGCCATAGTTTTCGGTCTAGGGAGATTTAGGGAGAGTGATCTTTTCTAGGTGATTTTAGGAGAGTGATTTTCGGCCAATGTTGTTTTCGGCGTTTTGCGGTGGCTTGCGATCATTTGTTGGGATGTCATTCTGCTCCTGCTGGGGTTGGGGTTCTGTGTGTGCATGGAGGCTTGTGGTGTGTTGGCTATGGAGTTTTTCGGCCATAGAGCATCCTCGGTTGGATCGACGGAGCGTGCAGCAAGCATGGGGAGTTGAAGCAGGTGGGCGTGGGTCTTGGCAGTGAAGCAGGTGGGCGTTGGAAAGATGCATGGTATAGTGCCTGTTTGGCAGAACTTAATTTCAGCTTATTTCAGCTTTCAGCTTAATTTAAGCTATTTTGATGTGTTTGGTTTAGCTTATAGCTTATAACTTATAGCTTTTTGGAAGTCAGAAATCAGCTTATTCTTTGAGTGGGGCAGGAGATGCTTTTTTGGAAGTCAGAAATCAGCTTATTCTTTGAGTTATAAGCTACAAGCTGTTAGGCATAAGTTATAAGCACTTTCCCACAGCTCTACCAAACAGGGCCATAGTGTTGTCAGGCGTTGGTTGGTCGTTGGTTGATTCCGGTGGTGTAGCCTTGGTCGTTGGTCGTTGGTCGTTGGCTATGGAGTTTTCTGGTGGTGTGGGTAGCCTTGGGAGTGCAGTAGCTTAGGTGTGGGTCTTGGCGTGGTGTATGAGCTGTGTTCAGGTGGATGGTTGGCCTTGGGAGTGCATAGGCGTGGGTGTGTGCAGAAGCATAGGCGTGGGTGGCGTGTTCAGGTAGGTAGTTGGCCTTGGGAGTGCAACTTGGGTGTTAGAATAGTTATTTTTAGTTTGTTGTTTAGAGGATTGCAAGAGCTGTTTGGGTATTTTGGTGGGTTGATTTTGTGGGGAATCATGTATTTTAATTTCTGTTAAGTTCTTCTTAACTTTTATGTTTTTTAAAAAAAAATCGTGAGGCCAAGGGGTTGGTTGTATGGTTGCAAGTAGCAGTAGTATGAGTATTTTATACCTTCCGAATCTCTCTCAGTGCAATTCATCTTCCTGTACCTTTAATTTCATATTGATTAATGAAATTTTTCTTTGCTGATAAAAAAAAAAAAAAAAAAAAAGCGTAACAAATTAAGCTTGAACAAAGGGGTTGTTTGGAGTGTCCTAAATAAGTGCACTTTTTGTTTTTTTGGACTAAAAAATTGAGGTTGAAAATATAGATGTTTGGGTTAACTTTTTGACTTTTTATGGAAAAATGTGTAATAAAAAATTGTAAAAATTGATTTGTAGTAAAAAATTTGAATTAGGAGTTGTGCAGTCGTAATTGTTGACTTTTGGTGAATAGTGTTAACTTTTTAACTTTTTGAGTAACTTTTTGTCTTTTTATCTTTTTTGAAAGATTCCAAACTTGCCCAAAATTTGAAACTTGTTAAGGTTATCAAACCAAGCTTGAACAGTTAACTGTTCAGCTCATTCGGTTCATTTATCACTCCTATATACATATGAGATTTCTTTTGTTTTTTTTTCTTCCAAAGACTCAAATTGAGATAGTGTGGACACCGTGTAATGAAAAGAATGATAGAGCAAGATTGTTATAATTTGATATTCTAACACTGTAACAGTGCTATAATTTAACAATAGCATGCCAATATAGCAATTGTGCATTAAAGATTAGGGGTGAGCATGGTCCGAATTAGTTCGGATTGGGGTAAAATTAAGATCAATTTGTTATCTACGGTTCCTAAAAAATTGAAATCAATCCAATCCGTTTAAATCGTGAAACCAATCCGAACCAATCTATTTAAATACGGACTGGATCGGTTTAGGACCAATGATTCACATAGTTAAATAACCAAAAAAAAAAAAAATATAGAACATTTTAATTTCATAAAAATATAAACATAGTATCATATTAGTTTCATAATAGCAACATGTCTTTTCATAATAGTGACATACTATTTTAGAATTTAAACAATCATAAGAAAACTAGTTCCACCATAAGTATTTAGATCATTACAAGTTAAAACTAAAAACTAACAAACAAAAACAATAAAAAAAGATACCGTGCGGATTTAGGTTTGGGTTTAGATTTTATATGAAATAAGAGAAGATACTATGTGGGAGAGTGTATAATATAAATATAAGGTAATTTGTATACGGTCCAGATTGGTTCGAATCCTGAATTGTGAGGTTCAATCTGGAACCAAACCGTTGATTACGGATTTTTAATTTTTTAATTCGGAACCGAACTACGGATTCAAAAAATCAATCCAAACTTACCGAATTAAACTGGATTGGATCAAATTACGAATTTCACGGATTTCTTGCTCAGCCCTATTAAAGATGCTCTAAAGACCTTGTGAGCCTAATAGCTTTTGGAAACACACGCGAGCAAAATTCCACATGGAGGCTATGTTTGTTTGGCTTGATATGGTCTTTGGATTTGGATTAATAATCTCTTAAATTGCATAATTCAAATGGTATAATCTAATGTTAGGCAAAAAGGAAATTAGAATTTGAATTAATAATTTATTTGGACATGGATGTTTGGGAAGAGCTTTTTTTAGTTTTTTTTTTGGCTAAAATAGCACTAAAGACAAAATAGGCTAAAATAGTCAATAAGACAAAATGTCATATCAAACCTATAATCATTTTACTTTCTCTCTCACAAATATCACATCCAACTACAAAAAAAATCCAACTATTTTCTCAAACACAAAAATTTTAGCCTCCTAAAATAGTCAAAAACTAAAATAGCCTACTAAAATAGCAACTTCTCAAACATCCACATAGTAATCCTTATATGAAGAACTATTGAATCTTAAAAAGGTGTAATACAAAATGAAGGACTAAAGAGAAGTTCAACCTAATTAATTCAATTGTAAAATAAATAGATATTTGTTAATCTCTTTGTAATAACACTCACAACTGATTACTGATAACCTTATTGATTTCTAGTTAAACTGAGACTGATTATGATAAGTAATTGAATCAACTGAAATACTGAACAGACTGACTGAAATCTGGAACTGAATTGACTGAGTATATCTATTTAATTGTATATCTATCTGTTGCCTGTTTGATTATTTGTTTGTGTTTTATGTTTAAACTGCAAATTGAAGGCCTTATCTGCGGCCAGATCTGAAATTGATTGATGTTCTGTGTTCATTGGAATTTATAGGATTTTATGACATATTTATCTGAAAAGTGATTTGGTATGATTAATTAGATTAAATAACATTGTATTGCCAAGTCCAAGTATTTGTGTCAATTTCCGACCACACTACCAAATAGGTACTCAGCTGGAGAACACTGGCAGAATAGATTAAACCCAAACGACCTGTCACAGAAAGATAAGATTCCGACGGTGGTTCGTCCACCTGGGGGCACTTCGACGATTAAGTCAGTTATCTCTCAAAGATAGCAAAAGTGTTTAACTCACTATTCAAAATACAAAAAGCGTACCTTAGACCCACGATGGTGCATTTCTTTTATAGCCAATACTGACCTAATCCCAATATAAGTCTAGCTTCAATGGACTCTGGCTCAATGCTAATCTTGGACCCCTAGTTAGATTGGGATAAACTCTCTAAGAGTCTTATCTTTATCCAAACTGAAGTCCTCTCTTATTCTAGGACTCTTGTCCCTTGTCCGCTTATCCCGGATTCCGGTATCTTCGCAGATAACCTCGACCTAACTGAGATTATCTCGGCATCATGTCCAAGACACGTGACACCTCAGCTGGCACTCCGGTACCACCTCGGCCACGTGTTGTTATTCAAAAATTATGTCCCCACAACTGCCCCTAGGTTCTATTACCTTGGCATCCTGAGGTGATAGAACCTATATCGTTTCTTCTATTTAGCACGTCGGCTAAGCTCACTTTATCCTTCATTACCGAGGTCATCATCCGTCGGCTTAATACGACCAAAACTTAGTCTGTTTTGTCAATGACTTAGAACCAAAACCCAAATTTTTCAAGTTCTTTGGCCGAGATCATACCCATAACCGAGATCTTGCTCCATTAAATCAAGAACTCCAAGAGTTCAACACGCGGATGAGCTGTCACGCACAGTATTTCAATCATTTTTGCCACGCGTCTTTCCCCTACTGAGCCGTACCTGACACGCGCCATCAAGTCGCATCGCTCTTGCGTGCGCCGTCTGACAAGCACGTCGTCCTAGGCATAATAATTATGTTTTTGCCGCCATTTCATGTGTTTGATCAAAACCACATCTCTCTCTCCATCTTTTCACTTTTGCATCTTCATGTAAACTCTCTCTCTCCTCCCAAATCCTCCATTGTTTCAAGCTCTCAAGCTCTGCAACCACTCCGTTCACCTCCTCCGGCGAGACTTTTGCTGCCCTTCTCCGATCGTTGCTATCATCTGACTCCGGCATACCTCACTCCGGCTTATTTTTCTTCAGTGGGTTACTTTTTCTCCCTTCTTTAGTTTTTCTTACTTCTGTTGCCTCTGCTTACTTGCCATGACGAACACATTCATGTTCTTCAGTCTCTGTCTGTGATTTAAACGTCATCATTCGTATGTTTATTCGATCTACTTTTGATCCATGACCTTTATGTACACATTGTTCATACACTTGCTTATTTTGCCATTGTTCTTGGCCTTGTTCACCTGTACAAACTGTACTCAGTGTTCTTTGAGTTCTTGCTCGTTTTTTTTAGTCTGAATCATGTTCTTGTTTCTGTTTTCTGTGTGTTTTTCAGATTCTTGCCTTCAATTTTTGTTTCCATAGACTTAGGTTTTGGGATTTGCCTTTAGAACTTCCAGATTTTAGGAAGAATTAAAACAAATTCCCTTCAAATCCTCAAAAACCCTTGCCCCAGCACCCGTTTTGAGTTTAAGCCGAGGTCACTAAAACCCTAAAAAACACTTTCTTCTGAAATCAACACCCTCCCCATTTAGCCGACATTATGGGTATGTTTAGGTGGAGAGTAAATACCCCAACTAAGTTAGAATACTTTAGGTAGGAGTTTGCCATCCCTGCCGACGTTCATCTTAGGTTGGCTGGGGAGGACGACTCCATCATGCCCACAATAGATTCCATGCCTTTCCCAGTGGTAGCCTTTCTAGAGTATAGACTTAGGCTCCCACTTGACATCCTTTTTCAAGAAGTTCTACACTACTACAAACTGAATCCAATGCAGCTTGCCATTAACTCTTATCGAGTTATCAATGGCATAATTGCTTTAGCCAAAAGAGAGAACGCTAAGGTTACCCTTGCCGACATCCAGTATTGTTACACTATGTATGGCCTTAAGTTAGAGAAAAGTTACATCTACTACCTTAAACCGAGGTCGACAGAATACAAACTCATCGCCGACCTTCCTGATTCCAACAAGGGTACCAGGGACGATTATTTCATCGTCTCGGGCAACTGGAAATTCTCACCAGATGAGGACCTCCATTTCTATCCCTTAAGCCGATCAGTTTTTAAAGAGGGTGATGGTAAGAGCCAATGAGTCACCTTACTTGCTCTCAAGTCCTTAACACTTTGTTCATTCTGTATATGTGCTAACATCTGTTTTTTTTTTCTTTTCTTTTCTTTTCTTGTCTTTTCTTTTCTTTTCTTTTCTTGCAGCTCTCCCTTAACCACCTAAGGATTTTCGCAAGTCCTTCTTTCCCAGCAAGGACTTCAAGAAGCTATTGAACTTGCCAATCAATCAGCGCAAGGCTCCTCTGCTCCTGAATTTTATCCCAACTTACAGATCTATACTTCCTGACGTCCCAAGAAAAAGCAAGAGCAAGTCTCCTCCATCAGCTACAACTCCACAAGCTGAATCGTCAAGGCCTGATCAAGGATCAACATCTGATCCAGCAGAGCAGCCATCAACCTTCGCTCCACAACTAATCCCACATTCGCAATGCAAACGCCGACGTCGAACCGTAGCCGCTGCCGAGATGGGTCATAAGAAAGCTGTAGCAGACGACCTTCTCGCCGACATCCCCAACACTGTCACCACGCAACCAACACCATCCCAGTCTCAGCCAAAGCCGAAACCAAAAAGGCTGAAGAAAGCCCAACCCAAGGCCACGGTGACTCAGATCAACACTGAGGACACCTTGCCGATCTCAAAATTGGCTGAGGGCGAGAAGAGCTCCTCTGCCGCCAAGAAGAGGTCCGCCAAGGCCGCACCTTCCAAATCAACCAGGTCAAAGAGACCGAGGTCCGAGTCGGCAACAACCTCAGGCTCTCTGAAGTCCGATGCCCCCTGGGCTCCCCCAATTACAATTGAAGACAAACCGGTCAGAGCTAGCGACGGGCCAACGACATTGAAGTCGACGTTGCCCTCTCTACCACCTTGCTCCTTCCCAATGATCTCAATCGCAATGCCGAGATAAGTGAGTACGAAAACTTTGCTTTGATGTTGCAGCGCTCCGTACAGGTAAGCCCTTAACACTTGGTACTTTTTCATTTTCTGCTATTTCATACTTAGAGAGTTTTACTAACTTGTTTTTTCCATTTCTTCTAGGCGATCCAACATGGCCACTCCTTTGCGATGCAAGCCTTTGCCATCAAGAAGGAGTTGGCCAACAAGACCAAGGAGGCTACTGGTTTACAAAAGACCATAAACAAGGCCGAGGCAAAGATGAAGACCTGACAGATCAGGCCGAGGCAGCCAAGAAGGCTCAGGACGAGGCCAGGAAAAGGCTGATGCTGCAGAGGCCATTGCCAAGGTCCTTGTGGCCGAAAAGAAAGAGGCCGAGGCAAAGATGGTCGAGGCCCAAAAAGAGCTTCAAGATGCCCTGGCCACAAAAGAGGCCGAGATCAAAGCGGCGGACGAGAAGACGTATGCCGAGGGGGCGGCTGACGGGGCGGCCAACGTCAGAGAAGATTACAAGAAACAAGTCAGATAGGCATGCAACAAGGGCTATACCCTTGGTTGGATGGCTACTCTGAAAGAGTTGGACGTCCCCGAGGACTCGCCTTTTCGAGAAAATAGTTGCATCGTCATGCCGTTCCCCCCAACTCCAAGCCAATCCGAGGACGAGGCTAAGTCCGAGAAGGAAGCTGAGGCCGATAAGACGGAAGAAGCTTCTGGGGCCAAGTCCCCAACTCTGAATGAGCAAGTCTTGGACTTGACTCAAGATGAGGAGGATGAGGCCTCAAAGGATGCCTCCTCCCATAAGACCAACTCCGAGGTGCCAATCGCCGAAAAGAGCATCAACCAGACTCTTCAAGAGATTGATGCCGAGCTCGCGACTGAGAAGGCTGCTGAGAAGGGCTCACAATTGTCTTCTGAGGCTGGGACACAACCAACTGTTGGCACCGAGTAGTCTAGTTTTGAAGTTTTTTTCTTTATTTCTTGTACCTTGTACTTCCCGATTGTGAACAATGTTTCAGCTTTTACTTAGCCGATGTGCCTTTTTGTATTTGAACTTCCTTATCTGAATGCGAGTACAACTTTCTTTTTGCATTTCTTCTGAGTGCTTGGATGTATGCCTTTTCTTTACTATCTTGTATGATTCTATACTTCAAATAATTTGCATGTCTTTGAAGTACACCTTAACAGTGCAATCTCCTCGGGGAACAGTACCTCGGATACACCCCCCGACTATTTATCTTAGCCTTGGCTTAACGCTTGAAAATATTTTCACAAGTGTTGGTACCTTACTTTTACTTATCAAGACTTCTGTCTTCCATTATGTTCCAAGTCTTGGCAACATAGTAATCTCAGCAAGTACGTAGATATTTTTTTCAACATAATCTTGGCTTGACTTGAACTTGTAAATTTTTCTTAAAATTTTCAACAAGTGTTAAACCAATCTTAGCTTGTAAATTCCAACTCCCAAGCATCATTCTTCTAGCCCTCTGCCCTCTAATGTGAACTTAAGTTCCACTTGGGTTCTCATTAAGTATGTGGCATTGATCTTGTCGCCGAGATCATATTCAAACAGGAGCTGGCCGAGGTTATCAACATCGGTCGTCCTGTTAATCTAATTGTTATAGGTTAACTCAACTTAGTTCAACTCTATTATATGCAAGTAGAAACTCTGCCATATAATAAGTCTAAGTTATTCGTCATGTTTCAATCAGAAACATCGCTAACTTAGTTCAACTTTATTATATGCAAGTAGAAACTCTGTTATATAATAAGTCTAAGTTATTCGTCATGTTTCAATCAGAAACATTGCCAACTTAGTTTAACTCTATTATATGCAAGTAGAAACTCTGCCATATAATAAGTCTAAGTTATTCGTCATGCTTCAATCAGAAACATCGCTAAGTGACTAGTCAATCATACTACACAGGTTGAAAAATCAAGCTAAGACTTTATTATTACTTTGGCTAATAACAAGAACAAAAAAAAAAAAATCTAATGATAGAAAAACTTCAGATTACAAGTATTCCAGGGTCTTGGCAACTCTTTGCCTTCACTGTCTTTAAACCGATATGCCCCATCGCCCAAGACCGAGATGATTTTATAAGGTCGCTCCTAGTTTGGGCCAAGCTTGCCCTTTCTGGGATCCTTCTTGTTGCTGACGACCTTTATTAGGACGAGGTCCCCGACTTGGAACTCTCGTGGGTTAACCTTCTTATTATAAGCCCTCGCAAGCTACTGCTGATAGGCCCCACTTGAATTGCTGCTTTCTTCCTTCTTTCTTCTACCAGATCCAGATCTTGGGCCAAGAATGCCTCATTGGTCCCATTTTCTACTCCCTGGGTTCTGATCCCAAGGATGCCAACCTCCAGTGAGATTACTGCCTCTGTGCCAAAAGCCATGGCAAATGGGGATTCCCCAGTTGATTTTCTTGGCCTAGTCCAATA